>JABSTQ010010391.1:0-166467 GCA_013358835.2 Ixodes persulcatus
AGAGTAAATTGAAGGCTTTAGTAACAAAAAAGAGCCAATGCCGATCGAGTACTTTGTAAAATGCTTCTTTGTAAAAAAAAAAAAAAGAAATGACGCTTTTTTTGTGTTTGCGCAATGAACTAGCTGCGCAAACGGCAGCTATTCGGAATTCCGTGGTCACACCAAGCAAGGGACCACCTGACCCTTGACACCTTCACCATCCTACCTACCAAGTGCCCATCCCCAAGCTCTCCATGATTATCTCCAATTTTGAGTGGGCGCCTGTTCGGTATTTTACAGTGTATAAAGGTGTTGTTTGTTTAGAAAAACAAAGTGTCAGATAAATCCAGCAGGGCCTTGCGGAAGCAGTTCATGGGCCCTGTTTCTCTCGAATGGCAGTTGAGAAACGGGTGGGGCTGATACGCCTGCAGGCCCTTGCCGAGTTGAGACCTGCTATCCGGACTGGCAGCTCATTGGCAGCTTCTATTCACCTGCAGTTTTTTCGTCATCATACAGACTTCCTGCAACACCATGCATAAGACTCCGTCTGACATTCTGGAACAAAAAAGAAACCAGAACTTGCTTTAGAGATCAACAAAAGCACAAGTGCCAACATTACGCTTCTCTTGTCATCGACAGTGCAAAGACCATGATGACACCACCATTAAACTCATCCAAATAAGAAAAATGAACTTCTGCATGAAGTAATTGTATTAAAAACACTGTGCATGTGGAGCTTAGATACATACTGGCACCTTAAAAAATCCCAGGAACTTTAAAACAAATTAAACACCACCTAGAAATAGCACAACTCGCTTGGTAGGCACATGCACAGATATCAACAAGCCTTTTGACGCGTTCTGTAGTGCTGGGACACAAATCAAAAATCAACACCGGAGAAGTGGTCAAAATACTTTAAGTTGGTACAATGCGCAAGTTTATCCTGAAGCCAATGTTGATTACATGGACCTAAGAGTTGTTAAAGCTGGTTCACACTGGTGCACCCGACTATGACCAAGTAGAACAAAACAGGGTTTTAAGTTGCTTACGACTAACATTGCTGCTGCGCAGCACGGTCGTTAGCTGTCACAAGAGGCCTAGAGACTGGTTTTGTGGGACTCAGTCCTAGCCTTTAGACTAAAATTGCACCCAGCATTGGGATCTTGGACATGGTTCCAAAAAAGTTATAAGAGACTCCCTTCAACTTTAACAGAACCTCAAGTATTTAAAAGTTGAAGTAGGGAGCCTTCACATTCAAAGCTGGATCTCCTTGATTTGAATGTGTCTCCACTGTACAAGCGAGAGCGCGTGACAGGTGGGCGAGTTTCCATTGCAACCTCTCTACTATACAAGCAAAAGAACCTGCCAGGTGTGCGATTTTCCAGTGCAACCTTCGTTCCACTACACATTCTATACCAGATCAGAGCATTTTAATCAAGTCATATAACCTCTTTCCTCAGCCATGTAAACTACGTGTGCACCCCCGGGCTCTAGAAGTCACAAATATGTCCGGGGTAAATTAAAACGCTACTAAGGAAAACAATATTAATCTTTATTAGCGACAGTAGTAGTACTCTGGGTGGCTCGCAAGGCTAGATATATATGCAGGGGCCGTAAGGGAGAAAACAACGGAAAGGACGAGCTTAACAGGGTCCTGTCAACACTTTGGCAACTCTAGGCCCGCGCGCCTCAACACCGACGACACGCACGGCAGGCCGGCGCGGAGCAAACGCCGTACGCGAGCGCTACGACGCCCAGCTAGGAGCGTGTTATAACAACCCGCTGCAACTCGCCGCAACCCGCCAAACGCCAGCATCCAAACCGCGCCATCCCGCTGGATGCGGGGCAAAAAGCCAGTGCGCGCTGACTGAGAGATACGTTGTCGCTAGCATCAGAAAGGACGAGACGACACGTCAAAGTAAAAACCATTCAATTCTTCACGCGTGTCGCCGTTCCGATCACATTCAAGGCGTTTGTTCTAAGATCCGTATCCAAGCGTTTGACACCACAGATCAGTTTAGCGCGACCGACACTTACAGCGTGTCCAAAAGGACTCGCCGATAGCAACGCGAACGTTTGCAACAATCTGGTCAGCGTCTCTGCAGTGCTCACGTATCGCAGAACATTCACGGGATTCTCAAGATAGCGGCTAGCATTTACGCAAGGTTTCAACGAACAGCCTCTACAAGCGATAGCGATCGTTTGCCCAAAGGCAGCCAGCATTCCTCAGAACGGCGAAGCGACACGATATCGCGGAGACCGCTCAAGCATCGAAAACAGCTAAATATCATCCAAATTACGGTGGCAACGTGAGCTACGGTGTTCGGAAGATCATCCAGCGTATGTAGATACTCTTCGGGAATGCGTTATGAATATGAAATCGGCAAAACGTACCTGAAGTAGGACTTCACCCACGCACGTTGAGACAGGCCTTTATCTGCAGGGACGGACAACAATCCGGAAGCTGCTTGCGGCTTTGGATTGGAACGAAGCAATGGATTGAAATACGACAAAAGCACGGAAAAAAGGAGCTTTGAAACGGGGGCTGGTCTCAGATGAGTGACGATTAGTATGCCTGCCGTACTTTTCAAATAAGCCTTAGTTGAGAGTGCGCCCTGTCCTGCTGTCTTTCTTTTTGTTCGTGTATTTGTTTGGCGCTTTTCCTCCGTACATATAGTTTCGGTTTCGATTTCAGTGTCCGGTGTCACTACCGTGGTAATTACTGGAGTTATCGTGTTGTCTACGCAGTTTAAAGTAAAATTTTGGGGCGAGCAGACATAGGCCGTGTTCCAAATGTTACCCAAATGGATTCGAGTTACTCCGGTGGGTTGTGTCACGTGACAACAGATTCAAAAACGCTGGACGTTGGTAGGTATTAGAACGCCAAGGTACAAAGCCTTTACCCTAGAGTAAGATCGAATAAATTTTGGAACACCGCCATAATGTCCCAGCTTCTCCTGTTATCCGTTCCAAGATAACCTTTGTTTGCTAATTAAAATCTACATCAACTTATGTGCAAAAAAAAACAATAAAACAAAATGTTCGACATTTTTATTTAAGTTGATTTTTTTTATTTTTGAGGACATGCAATTGCTTAATTGCTCATTGAATATTTGATTTAAGTTTTTATTTTTTGCTTAAAAGTTATTTGTATTTTTTTTTTTGTCTGAACCTTTGGTCGTGGTGCGCAGCTCAGTAACAGTGGGTTGCTTTGAGATTTTCAAGATCCCGTACAGCCGGCAATACACCATAGACGTAGGTAGAGGGGAGGCGGGAGGAGCTTTCATAAGGGAGCCCTCTTTCTCCTGCCTCTTTCTCCTCCTTGTCCCTCCTCCTCCTCCATTCTCCTCCCCCTTCTCGTCCTCCTCCCTCCCACTTGGTGCATTATGGGAGACGTCCCATAATCCAACACGCGCGTCACCGCGGTGCATTATGGCACGTTTCCCATAATGCACTGAGCGGTTACGCCGACGGCGACACGTCACGCCGACGCGTTACGGCTACCGCTACGGTCGGCGTAACCGTAACGCGTGGGAGTAACGCTTTCTCGTTTCGCAACGCCGAGGCGTCACGAAAAAGCGTTACGCGACGCCGACGCGTCACGAAAAAGCGTTACCCTGACGCGTTACTGTTACGCCGATGGCAACGCCACACAAGCCGGAAACGGGCGCCTAAGAGCTGCGCTCTAAGATGAAAGAAACATCAATCAATTAAACCTTTAAAGTATGATAGATAAGGTTTTATAGGCAAAAATGCTTCTGTGTGTAAATATTCCTAGAACATATGGAAGCATCCCAGCGATGTTGCCGCGATTTGGCTGGTGCAGTGCCGTCAATTGGTGGTTGCAAAACAGAGCCTGATATACCCTTTACATATACCAACGATAGAACTTCATATATTTTCAGAAATATCGTTTAGAAGCTGGCAGAAACGGCAAATGTTGCCGTTATGTAGCCGTCATGTAGCCGCCATGCAGCAATATTTTTGGAAGCTGGCAGAAATGACAAATGTTGCCGTCATGTAGCTGGGATGTAGCCGGGATGCAGCAATATCTTTTGGAAGCTGCAGAAAGGCAAATGTTGCCATCATGTAGCCGTATGTAGCCGGGATGCAGCAATATCTTTTGGAAGCTGGCAGAAATGGCCAATGTTGCCGTCATGTAGCCGGATGAAGCAATATTGTTTGGACGCTGGCAGAAACGGCAAATGTTGCCGTCATGTAGCCAGTTAAGTGCCACCATCATGAAATGCTGGTTCTAGACTGGTCAAGCTGGGCCCATATGGGGCCACCTTTACCATGCTGAGACCAATGTTGGCACAATATATTGTGCTGCCTGGGACTTGTGTTAGACCTAGCACAGTGAGTGTCATGTTTTATGCTTTTTTATCAGAGCATGTTATTTGTTATTTTCTTGACCTTTATGCAGTGCTATCCCGTGTGCATTGTTATGCGTATGGTTTTGATATAGTTGTTTACGTTTCGCAAGTTTTTATTATTCTTCCTTCGTGTGTGCCACGCTGAGTGATGTGCGGGGGGGGAGGAGGGAGGGGAGGTGGTCAACGCATCGTCAGGCATTTTTAATTGCCTTTTGCGACGGCCCACTAGACAACTGTCTGATGTATGTTGTCTGAATAAAAATCATTGAATTGAATTAAGAAAAGAAGTGCTTTCAGCCCTAAGACTTATCTTCATGTTCTATATAATGTGCTTCATTCTCTCTTGCCGTTCTGTTGCTTCCTATATTAGCTCTGTAATAACAAAAGGAAATTGCAAATGTGTGCACCGCACATAAAAAATTCTTCAGGAAGAATTAGGGCTTGTGCATGCCTTGTCGCATATTATGTAGCCACCTTACAGGCAAATAGGAAATTCGGACCATACCATTTGTCATGCAGTGAAATTTTCAGAAGAAAACATAACCAGGTTCAAACCTTCTTTTGGACCTTAAGAACTGCACAGTGCTTGACAAAAAAAAAATGAAGAGGAGGTAACACTGACTCAGTGCCCCATCCGTCTCATCTGCTTTTCGTGAGGAGTAATGTCAGAATAGATGGAAGTTGCGGTTTTGCACCTAACTCAAGATGTGTATTGCAATGTATATATAACGAAAAAGACATTTTTTTCGACAATAAATAATTGCGAGATATACCTGACCTTCCACAAAACGAAAAAAAATTGAAGTCCAGTGTCTTTTTAACGACAAGCAATATCGTAGAAACCTCTTACCTATAGGAGACAAGTGTCATCATCGACCATAATAAAAGAATGAGGCAGAACATTTCTTTAACCGTCAATCAAAAGTGCGTGCATGGTTTGGTTTCACTGCCCCCGACACTCCTTATATGTATAGCCCGAAATTCCTTGTAAAAGGTCTTTGGAGACTTACACAAGTCATAATTATAAGGTTCTTTGGAGACTTATAGAAGTCATAACCAGTCTGTTTGTGTGGTGGCACAAGACTGCGAAATTGCAAGCTGCCTTGTATTCTAAAAGAAATTTTAATTTCTTATTGAAGTAGGGGGCGAGTGTATGTTTGTTAGGGAGCCGCAAGCAGGGACGGCGCCAAAGGGATGCGAGAAGTGGCACCTGAAGTTTGTCCTGCCACTCCAAAATTGATTAGCATTGTATTGTAGAGAGCCCGCCTCAACCACACACACGCTACATGGCGCCTCCATTTTGGCCTCGGCTGGTAACTGCTCGTCGTACCTTTGAGCGGCTTCAAGTATAACTTCGTGCCGGCAGTAGGCTTACCCGCGCTTACTTTGTGTAAGAGAGCGGTGGCACCCATTCACGTGCTTCGTCCGGGTACATGGCTTGGTACTGCTCGCGCCGAGAAACTTTTGTCTGACTCGGGCCAGAAGTTGCCGGCGATCACTTACCTACTTGCGTTTACTGAATGACTCTCGAATTCGCAATTAGTGCCTCGGATACGATATTACCCTGAATTGGTTTGTGATGGCTGTCCGATTTTGCTAGAAGCGATTAGGGCCCTACCTTGCCTCTGCCCCCATTTGTTTTAATATCCTCCTTTCATTAATGTCGTGAAAATTTAGGGTTCCCTTTTGAAATGTAAATCCGACTTTTTGCATCTCAGAGAAGAACTATGGCTTGCAGAAAGCTGGCGAGAATGCGACGCTACTAATATCTGATAGAATTACCGTAGTATACCGATATATGCCCCCACCCATGAAAGATAGCCCACCGTATTGTTCAAGATGATTGTCAAGTTTTTTTTTTAAGAACCCCGAAAGATATCTTGTATCATACAGACCTGTGACCTCAGCAGGATTGGGGTAAACTGTGACGAGAGATAAGTGAAAAATGGTGATGGGAGAAGACAGAAATCTTTGGTTCCGTCGTCCTTGCTGCAATTCCAAATTTGACAGCCCAAAAAGTGTAAAATGGCATCTTGACCATTAAAACAGTATTTGGGTTTGAGAATGCAATTGTGAATAAGCAAAATGTAGTCGCGACTCGCGAGTGAAACAATTTTAGCTACCTTTTGAACATACCTTGTTTATCTGATGAAAAGTTTTAGAGAGCAGCTCTTAGGTGCCCGTTTCCGGCTTGAGCGGCGTCGCCGTCGCAGTCGGCATCAACGTAACGCGGCGACGTTTCAGCATGGTGACGTTTCGGCTCCGTGCCGAAACGTCCGCGCGGGGTCACGTGACCCCCCTCGGGGGTGTCACGTGACACATCTGGGGGGGGGTTCAGGGGGGCCACGTAACGCCCCTCGGGGGGGAGTAAGGGGGCCATGTGACACCCTCAGGAGGTCATGTGACTCCCCTGACCCCCCCCCGGAGGGGTAACGTGACCCCCGTGACGTCATGTGACCCCCATGAGATCACGTGACCCCCCGTGAGGTCACGGGGGTCCCGTGACCTCACGGTTACACCGACGCCGCTCGTAGGGAGCAGCAGCATGATGAGGAGGTGAGGAGGAGGGAGGAGGGGTATACCCTTCCCTCAGTACCCTTTCCTCTTATTCCTCAAGAGCTGCGCTCTGATTCGGCGTTACAGGGAGTTGTAAACGGCTTTATTTTATTTGTTTTCATTGAGTACAACCTGAGACTGGGACGAACCAAATAGCTGGCAGCACACCTTTAGTTTGAACACACAAGGTTAATCCAGCCATATTTGAACCTAATTTGGTCTTGAGTTTAGGTGGGCTATCTGTCGGGATATTACAGTAGAAAATTTTAGAACATAACATTAACTAAATAGAAAAAAACAACTTTTCTCTATGGCAGATGTCCTACTTAAGCCTAGTATTTCTTAAACAAAACAATTAAACTTCCGGCTTCTTTTCAACTTATATGTGCGGGAAATCTAGTGAAAAATAATGATTTTATTTTCCGCTTACAGCATTTCTCGCAGAAATAAGCCCCACAGAAGTCCCCAATAGTATTTCTTCATTTAGCGAATACGTCAGTCATAAACCATATATATATTTTTTTTTTGATCCAGGTTAACATTTTGTCTTTAACCTTTCTCATTTTATCATAAATTACTAGCACCCGTCACATTCTGGCAAACTTTCAGCTTTCAGTAGTGCATACGCTACCGAAACAAACGATATGAAATTTAACATGCTAACATTCAAACTGGATTATCGAACCGGGAATCTTACCGTAAAATATGCATACCGTGACCAAATCGTATTGTCAGCGCATACCGTGACAAAATCGTATTGCCAGTGCATACCGTGACCAAATCGTATTGCCAGCGCATACCGTATTCTGAACTGGGTTACCGCATATCATATATTGAACCGTACGTGTTGTTGTGTATACGCTCCGTGCGGGAACTATAGGGGGCGCTTTGAAAAACGCGCGTAGCGCCGCTAGCGGAGGAGCTGGCGTTCGACAGTGAGGCACGTTCGGCAGCCTGCGGCGCCTTTTCGCAAGACAAGCTGTGGCGGCGGAAGCGCGCACGGATGGAACTTTTGCTTTCTGAGCCGATACGTTGAGGGTGACGTTGCATGAGTGCTTGGGCAGACCTAAGAAGGGCATTTAGCTGTTCTCCACTTCTTATATATTGAGTTTGAGTCGTTATTAGGGGTAATTTCTCTGGTTGCGGCCAAAAAAGGAGTTGGAGCAATTTTCCGAAAAGCAAGACGGCCGCTACCATAATTGCTCCGAGTGGGAAATTTATTTCGCTCGTCGCTGTAAACGTAGGACTGCTGGAACGATGATATTTGGAGGCGAGTGAGATGTTCACCAGGTGTGTGCACGAAGTGTGCCAAGTTTCATTAAGACAGCAGGTGTGAAAGTTGTTTCTAACGAATAAAGAAATAAAGCTATACGGGATATCCAATATTGGACCCAAAACGTTGTGTTATAACCGGGCTGTGCGAAGTGCAGATTTGGGCACACAGGTGGTTGGACTTGACAGTAGCATGACACAGCACTTATCATACCAAAAATAGGTGGCATACGAAAACCAGGTGAAAATTTAGTATGGGCGGCTTGACTCAATGGAAGCCGGTTTTGACCATGAAAGGGCTGTTAAGAGAATACCACTCGTCGTGGGAGGTGGAGACTTTAAAGGTATAAGAAGGGACTAGTGAACTGTACTTACAATTGAAACAACTTTACGAAAGGTGGTTCCAAAGCCTAGAAAACAAAGTTGTTGGCCAACGCAGGTTTGGCCGTCAAAGACTTTTGCAGTCAGCTGTTGTGTAGTAACCTGTTGTGCGAGGTGCTGATTTTCGGCACACAGGTACTTTGACATGACCGTTACTTGACACAACACTTATTATACCAAAAAGAGGCACAGTGAAACCAGGCGGAAATTTAATTTGGGCGGCGTAACTAAATGGGAACTGGTTTTGACCGTCAAAGGCTGTCAAAAGAATACCACTCATCACGGGAGGTGCACACTTTACAGGTAGGAAGGGACCAGTGAACGGTACTCCCAGATCGAACAAGTTTGCAATACGTGGCTATAAAGCCAAGTATAGAAATTGTTGTCTACAAGACTCGGGGTGTCAGTGTTTCCACATCCAAAAGGACGCTGATCAAAAAAGAAAGCACACCACATAAACTTTCATACTCAAACGTCGATTGTCCAGTAATTCCAAGTTTCATTGTAGTTTTCCTTAGATTCATATTTGTAATTTTTTTAAAGTCCGAATCTTTCTTCATGAAGTACAGACTGCGTGCCATACTGGTCCAGAAATAGCATCATCACGTACGATGGGAACGAAACTTTGTAGGTCATTCCTCCAACGAAATTGGCTCTGCATACCCGCGACTGTGGGATGGGATTTCAGTTCGTCCCATCGGCGCTAACACATGTAGGCGTCACTGGTACGAAAACAAACGCAGAGCGCAAAGCGGCAGTGTAGAATATGTCAGCTGTGCCGACACAGCGGCAGACGTCATCGGGATACCAAATTTCTCGCGTCGTACGGCACGGGTCCATCGTTGTCGCTGTCCCACAAAACATCGGCGAGGTGAAAAGCTGTGAAACTTTTCCCCACAAGATAGGACGCATAACTATTGAAGTACTTAACGACGCAGCACCGGCAGCACTTCATGCTGTGAACCCAGCGCAACCGCACCGCTCAGACTTCAATTCACACCAACGTCCGCGGCGCGGTTTCGGTTTCGTTTTCTCTGGCGTTCTCACTGCATACCTTTGGTAACGGTCGCGTGGCGGCGCACCAGTCGCGTCGCACGGAGTGTATACAGTGTGCAGCAATGGATTCGGTACATACTGGAAGTTATCCGCGTCAAGTATCGGTCCAGCACATGCTGAAATTGATATGAACTAGCATGCATCTGAAATCGAATTAGCCCACACAAATAAAACACACAGTAAAAACTCACTTTTCCCTTTATTCATACTTGCAACAGCACTCATTCTTTCTTCTCCGTCGTGCAGGATTTCGTCAGCAGTGTTGCTTTCACAGGGGAAGTTTGGAAGGATTTACGGCATATACATGAAAGAACTGTGTCCCTGGGCTCTCTCCAACAAAGCCACCTGAAAGAGCTAACCCTTCAATGGTATCTTAGGTACCGTAAAGTTCTGAGGGAACGCCCGCCCCCGTGAGGTTGCCCATCCCGTTTTTCTGGTTAAATATCTATAACATAAAAAATTTCGAAACATCGTGCACCCCCCGATTTCTATCACATGTCACGCAATGTCCGACGGGAATCGCATCAACTGCGCAATTTGCTGTACCCGCACGTCAGACAAGCGAGTTTATAGCCGATTCCCGAGTTTTTGTCCGCAATCTGCGTGTGCAATCTCCATTCCACGCGAGTTGGTCCCGCGTGTACTATTGTGAAATAAAATTTTGCTGCATTCACGATCTGCGGTATTTGTTCCCGTAACATACGTGTTTGTAGCGGATTCCTACCTTTTTGTCCGGGATCTGCGCGTGCGATATCGCCCCCTGTGACAGGCAAGTTTGTAGCGGGTTTCCGCGTGTTTATCGCATCGTGAAACGCAAATTTACGGTGTCCGCGATCTGCGGTATCAGTTTCCGCGTCACATAGTTTGTAGCCTGTTTTTGATAAAGTTTTGCTGTGGCGTCACAAAAGATAGCCCAACCCATGTTTTTTACCATTTATCTCTTCACTTTGGGAGGGCGTTCTTTCGGAACTCTACGGTATATATAAATAATGTGATTATTCATTTTAAAATTCATGCCTACATCTTAAATTTAAAAAAAAAAAAATGTTGGGCCCTTGATTTAGGGATTGGTTGGTCGTCGTTTTAATAATTATGTCCTCCAAACAGACAGACTTCTGTCTAATGTTTACATTGAAATCCTAAATCTTCACCCTGCAGAGGTGCTGTCATTTTTTTAATCTTTAAGTACAAGAGGGCAATTACAACTATTGATCACCACTACCTGTGGTTAATTACAAGAAAAGTAAACAGGATGGGGCAACACCAGCGACCCAAATTATTTAAGTTAACTTAATGGTTGCGATTGCCCTAACTACTACTGCCATCAGTTTTCTTTCTGCGAAAACCAGCTAGCTAGCGTAATATCCCAAGAGATGCCCCACCCCCGAAAGATAACCCGCTCCTATTTTTGGTATGATTTGATATTTTTCAAAGACACAGACAGCCCACATCTAGTAATTGCAGGGCCCTGGCCAGTGGTGACCTTGGCAGAAATTGTGTTACTTAACCACGGCAGGAGATAGGCGAATGTTGCTGACTAAGGACAGTCGTCTTTGGTTTATCGACCGTCCCTGGGATTACAAGTTTCGTAGGTCACAAAATCTAAAACTATACTTCGTTTCAGCTTAGGTTCGAGCGCGGCCGATGTTATGAGCCGAAGGGCCAATCAAACAGCGAAAGAGGCGCAACGTCATGACGTGCTCTTTGCAGTTGATAGGACCAACCGGTATTCGCCATCTCTCTGTGCGTGCTCCTCCGCCTGCTAGTCCTATCAAGCGCAGAGAGCAGGCCGTGACGTTGTGCCTCTTTCGCTGTTTGATTGGCCCTTCGGCTCATAACATCGGCGGCGCTCGGACCTAAGCTGAAACGAAGTATAGCACATTTTAAAACTTTTAGATCGCACACAGAAAGTGAGTCTATGCCTTATTTTTACCCGGTTTACTTTCAATATTAGGTCGGCTATCTCTCGGGATATTACGGCACTGTCTTTTCAAAGAATCAAAAGAAAAAAACCTCCCCAAAAAACACCTGTTCTAAAAAAAATATAAGCCTTTAAAAGCTTAATTTTCATTAGGAGACCCCAAGGGCACAGGAGGTGTCAGGGGCACCTGTGGGCACTTTTCGGCCTTCGAAGGTCGATTCTTCTCACTCAAGAAGTTCGACAGATGAAAGCGGGCTTTGCCGATCCGTTCGTCATCGGGCACAGTTGTCTTGCGTTTCTTGACAGAGTGAAATAGGCCAACTGCAAAAATAGAAGAGACAATCTCATCAAACACAGGAAACTCTAAACCTTTTTGGAATTATATTGTTTAACAACTAACTGTCTCAAATGTGCAGAACGGTTTTCTCACTGAATAAAATAAGGGGAACAAAAAGCAAAAATAATGTCTAAAGGTAGCAGGGTATCTATGAAGGCTTGTCAAAATATAGAGACCTTCATTATTAGCCTAGTGATTGTTTTCTGGATACATGATGGTAGATTCTAAGTGAAATGAAAAATCTGCATTATATTGAATGCATTATGGGCAGGCCTTCATTTCCAGATAAGCCCCGATATTTTCCAATTTTCGAAACCCAAATGGGTTTTACGGAACTCAGTTTAATCTCAACTTTCTTCTGAAAGCCCACCTAGCTGGGAGGTGGAAACCAGTTAAAGGAACGAAATTTATGATACATTGCGGATCCATTTCGGAAGAACCTTATGGACCCCCGAAAAAAAAAGAAAAGCAAAGAAGAAAAAAGGAACCTAATTATGGTCATATTTGACTATTTTTCGAGCATCTGCTCTTCTTGCGTTAAGATTTGAGAGCGATAAAGTAAATAAATAGAGTTTGAAAACTGGAAACAACGAGATCAGCACCTAGTTAACACCCCCCCCCCCCCCCCAAGGAGTGGCACAACTTTCCCACCATTGGAGGGGCCTTATTATGTATGGAAAAATCCTTATACTTGCTTGAATTTGTCATTTTATTTCACTCATAACTTCCAAAACTATGTAAATTTTGCGGGGGAAAGAAATGGTTTCTTCATGTTACCATTTTGTTCGAGGTAAGCCTCGTCACAAGTTTCCGAACAATAAAACAATCGTTAGAGAGGCTCTGTAAAGGGAAGGGATACTAGACCGAAATGTTTATTTCCCTGAAAGGCCGTAATACCGTTCACTGGAAAGCTGCAAACCCCAAGACATCACTTTTACAACAAAATCCTGAACGAATGGCTGTATTTCTTTAAAAGAAAGATGCAATGAAGCGAGGCTGGCAGGCTGTCTGACGTCACGTCACAGAGCTCCTCCAAAGCGTGCCTGGGGACGGAGGACAAGGCCGAGGAGCCCAGTAACGTGATGTCAGCTTCGCTTAATTGCGTTTTTCTTTTGCCAAAAATACAGCCATCCGTTCGACATATCAATCTATATTTTTATAAAAGTGGTGCCTTAGGGTTTGTAGCTTCGAATTAAGCGCTCCCACTGTCTTCTTAGCTGAAATTCAGATTTTGGTTCAGTATTTTCCTTTCAGCACACTACATAATGTGTTTTCATTATTGGGCACACAGTACTACACTCTTTCCCTGAATCACTCTCTGGGTGGCTCCAACAAAGTAAACATGTCAGCCAATAGACAGAGCTGAAAGAGATCAAAATCAGCTGAGGTCGCAGAATTCAAAAAGGGTAATTTCTTTGGCTGCCCTTCTGCAAAAACTGAGGTATATACTGTAAACGACTTAATATTTGCGAAAATCTAATTTTTGCGAATCACCTACAATTCGCGAAAAATAGGTCCCGCGAACAATTCCGGTAAAAAGTAAACACAATGGAATCTATATTGAGATCCCACCGCATCGCGAAAATTAGAACCTGCGAATTATTCCAAAACTTCAGCTTTGACCTAAATCACGAAATATTTAGCACACGAAAAATAAGTTGTTTACAGTGTACCCTCAGAGATGATGTCGGAAAATAATATTTGAATATTTTATTGGCATTTTAATCGCTGAAACAAATACGACCGTTTTTTCTAGTGTAACTAGCATGAAACAATCACTAGGATGGGCGTCATTGGATCTTCGGCGACAAGATTTACGGTTAAAATTTTTATACAACATTTATCATGAAGCTACTGGTATTAATAGCTCATCATACCTCTTAAAACCAACTATTTTTCCAAACGTAATGAATCATGTGCACAAGATACGCGAATATTGCACTGGGACAGAGCTCTGCAAAAATTCGTTTTTTGTGAGGACGGTCAAGGACTGGAACACTTTACAGGAATGTATAGTTTGTGCTGCAAATGCTGATATGTTCTTTTCGTTATTATTCGCCCCCTGCAATAATGCCATCTAGGCGCTGCAGGAGTTCTCTGAATAAAAAAATAAAAAACTCCGTAAATGAAGAAAATAGAGACTGGAAAGTGTTCCTTTTTTAATGCGAAGGCATTAACAGTCCCATGGAGTGGAGCCGGCGTTGTTTGTAACCGCGAAAAACGCCCGATAAATTCCCTTCGCAGAACGGCTCTTAAAATGGCTGCGACACGGGCAGCGCACCAGATAATTCTAAAGAACTCCTACCCAGAGGGCGGCGCTGCTTCCATTCGCCGCCGCAGCAGAGCACACCTACCGTTCCCCAGAACCCGGCCAGCCGGTGTCTGCAGAGGCTGCACGGCTGGCCTCTGCAGAGGGCCAGCCGAGCAGCCTCTGTGGATGGGCTGGAACAAAAAGCCCTAACAATGGCACGTGATCCCCCATTGCTACTGGAAGCTAGGACGAAGCCCCAAGCAGGTTATGCTTTCCTATCTACATAAAAAAGAAAGATGCAATGTCACCATTGCAACATTGTTATTCACTATCATTCTTCACCTTTCCTTGCAGTCACCTTTTGTCTCTTCATAACATGAAAACAATGAGCCAACTCACATAGTAGAGCAATCCATTCCCCCAATACCGCTAAAAAAGAGACAAATGCAGACTATACTTTTGTCACCTTAGCCTGGAGTATGGTTGGCCGTGCCTGCTAAAAAGCGCGAGCTAAATGCTTTAGACCAAGTGTCGGCGGCTCTACAAGTGCTCGTGCAGTGGCTGCTCCAGCCAAGGCTACCCGCTCGCGCTTACACAGCATTTGCAGTTAGTTCATGCTGAGGCAAGACAAGGTATAGTGCCATGTACACATCCAAGATAGCAAAACTCTCAACAAGTCAGCTCCGAGTGGTCTATAAAACCTATATAATGATCGATGCCAAACCTGCCAATTGCTGCATAGTTTGGAGCCGGGAAGGAACATGCAGCAAGGCACGCATCTTTTATTGTGTACACTTTGGCTGGTGTGATCGGGTTTCGTTTCACGGCGCCATGCTTTAGGTGGCGCCTGAAGGGCTGGCCCGTCACACTCCTGTTGACCAGGTCCTCGTCCTTGTAAAGGCACCGGGCCAACAGGATGCAGCAGCGAGAGTCCGACGTAGCCTTGTCCATCGCCCAGTTGAACTTCCTTCAGGTAGAGAAACACCACCTCCGAGGTAACGCTGCATGTGTAAACATAATCTCACATAAACAGGTGCTCAATGAAGTTTTAGTACAGGTATAGTGCCTGGACGTATTTCCCACTAGTGTGATTGCCATCCTCTTCTACCCATGCATTAAGAGTGGTCCCACGGTGGCAACAAAGGCTGTTACAGAACCGGAAGTGTCATGCTGTCGGATGTCGAGATCCTGGCAGTTGGTCTTCAAACTTCTGGTGAATAAGACAAGCAGGTACAAGTGCCGCTGTCGTCATGGCGTCCTAACCTCTGACTGTGAAGCGACTGTGGACTGTCGACGCAGCAAAAAGAATGGTGCGGTAAGCACACCAGATGGAGACACATCCAGGCACCGTAATACAAGGCACTTTCAGAGGTCCTGCCAACCTAAAATGACTTGTTGGCCTGTAGACCAATAAATCAAAGCATGGCTCCTCATAACAGCTTTAAGGGGAAACTCTGCTTCATATTTTTTTTTAAAAACAATGCAGACCTTTTCCGTATCACGTAGGAAGACCACACATCAAATATTGCAACGTAGTTCCGTCTAAATGTCTCTTCAACGGTCAGGCAGCTTTGTAACTCGCCAAGTTGCCGAAATTGGATGACAAGAGCGGGCGAATTAAGGCGCAACCAACAGTGCAATCAAGGCCACGGCGTGGGCGAAGCCAACGTTGAGCTAAACGTCGGCAACATTACCCCCTTGTGCTCGTTTTTACTTCTTCGGGCAAGCGTAACGGGCGACGTCAGCATAGTTCTCTTGCGGCGCTCAGCGGTGTCCACGTCATAGGCGTAAAGCGCATGCGCAGGGCGCTTTTTGTGAGGTGGTCCCGCTGTGGTCTCGCTGTTACCACCGTCTCCCGCGTCACAACCGCCATCGTCGCCTCACCGTTTGTGATTATTGCATCTCGGAGTTTCATCGACACTACGGACACTATGTGCGCAGACTTATGCTGCAGCTGTGCAGACGTCGTCGAATGTCATAGACACCAAAACATGGTCAAGAGTGTGGTTCAGACAACACTTGCGCCTGGCACAGGCCCGCCTCAATCCTGCCCGTCATTGCATACGAGATCACGTGACATCTTTTACAAAGTGATAGCCATCTTCATGGCGGCCCGAGGCCAATGTTGCCGGACGGAGCCGAAGTTTCAGTTTCGATTTGCGCACGTGTTAAAATTAGATTAAAATATATATCCCATTTTTCGCAAAGAAAATGACATAGTGCCTTTTACTAAGGCTTTTTAATGCGAAATTGAGCTAATGCGAAATTTAATACGGAATTGAGGGGAGTTTTCCTTTGGATATATATTATAATTCTGATTTTAACGCAAGCAGAATTCGCAACCAAAACTTCGGCTCTGTCCGGCAACATCGGCCTTGGGCCGCCAAGAACATGGCTATCACGTGGTACGAGATGTCATGTGAATCTCAACGCAATGACGGGCGGGATTGGTGTAGGCGTGTGACAGGCTCAAGTGTCGTCTGCAAAACACTAAGGTTCACACGAGCACCCAGTCAGTTAAATTTATTGACTGACTTAGTGATTTTCGTAAAGGCAGTAAGTTTATAACAGGAACTATGCATATATTTAATATTAAAACTTTACCGAATAAACTCGCGTAAGGGCCGCACCATTTCGTCCCAATTTGAGGGCAAATTTTCGAGGTGTGGCCCATACACGGAATAAAAGAAAATATCTGTATCCACATTCCTAAATGAACGTATAAAAGCGCGTCCGGCTGCACTGGTCGGAAAAGCCTTCATTCCGGAATCCGGACTCAATTGTCAGTCGGATTTAATTAGTTTACATACTGCGCAACACGCTTTTGTTTCTTTTTTGCCGTACTTGATAGCATGCGCGGCAACTTTCGGCTTGAATCGCGTATGACTATTGAAGTGGTACTTGCCCGTAGCTCTCAGATTGCGTGAAAAAGCAGACAAATCACGGCGCTTCGACACGAATCGAAGAATAAAAGGAAACCTCCCCAGAGCGTACAGTGGCGTTCGAAAACTTGAGTGCACGCGCGAGCCAAGCCCACTGAATCCCCATTTCTCGCGCTTGCTGCGGAACCTGACATATCCTTTATCTTTTCTCAATGCCCTGCCGCAACATAAATGCATCCCGACAGTGCGGCTAACCATGATCGAGGTCGACAGACATTATGCCATACAGTGATACGGATGAGTGGAGAGCAGATATCAAGGATGCGGACACGTGCCGCTACGTGTTCGGGCGGTGGCTAGCGCCACCTAGTGACATACATTCATAGAAACATGGCATTACAGTCTCCGTGCCTCAAACACAAGGGAGTGCGGTGCATATGCAAATAATTTCTGTAATTTTGTTTTTGCAATGCCTTGTCCTTAATACGGGGGTGCAGCCCTTACACATGTGCGGCCCCAACACGCGATTATACGGTAGCACTCCAAAAATAGTTAAAACTGGTTGCATGTCTGCTCATTTGGCGAAACACATTTAACCCTCTACTGCATAACTTTTTTATACATACAAAAAATTTATTCTGTGCAGGTTGTAAACCTATAGACATTTTTTTTAATTTTTTTTTATTATCTGGAAATAGGAGATTTCAGGGTGTCTAGCAAATTATTATTCTGAAATTCCCTGACTTTTCCAGGTCTTCCCTGACAATTAAAGCTGAAATTCCCTGACCACTGTAGAGGTGGTTAAATATATAAGACCATTACAACACAAGGCATTGAGCATTGTGAGGATCATTTTGCACGGGCTTAATCTAACTTGCATATTCCGAAATATTCAGGTTAGTCCAGTCAGGATTAAATGAGCACTTTCTTGCCGCCGACATCGTCAGTGAAGAGGCCACTTCCGGAAACACTATGAAAACATGACGCTCAACCACACTAGTCAATAACCGAATGGCAGCCTGGCCGCCAGATGCACACTTTCGGAAGCTTTCGGATACTTTCGGCTTGGATTGGATCGGATCAAAATCTAGTCTTTATAACTGTCAACTGCAGCTTGAGGGGATGAAGCGAGGAGGAGAGGGAATGGGAATCGTGATGTGCCTTGTCTCGTCTGCCTCGTCAGCCGTGTTCAATCGCAAACTTCTTTTCCAAAAATACAGCGATCCGTTGGAGATATCGCTGTAGGAGTGATGTTTTTGGGTTTTGCAGCGTTCCGCCTATCTATCCAGCCCTGTTTTGTGAGCTCGAAATTTCAGTTCAGCATCCCTTTAATAAAACAAGAGAGCAAGTACGCTGTCGTTCCCTTTGCTCAATTCACTCCGGAATCAACCAAGCTCAATGTGTGCCTAAAAAAGGATCAGAATTTGGCAGTTCCTTTACAACACCCATACTTGGTCTTTTAATGGTGATTTTCTTTTTTTAAGGCGAGAATCCCGAGCCCGTATCTTTATGCAGTTGCTCCTGGTGATTGAGAGTTCGCGCAGTCGAGATGCATCCTTCAACAAAGACCATGTCGTCCTGTCTATTTTTTGTCCCTTCTACGTTTTGATGTTTCTTCTGTACCCCAGTCTCAGGTTAATTCAACATAGTTAATATTTACCAGCTCGCCTGCACCCTTACGATTTTTTCTTCAACAAAGAGTTCGCGCTTGCAGCCTATAGCGGAATTGTTGTACATTACAAAGAACTGGGAAACAAAGCATAAAGCGAAACAAAGGGCAAATGAATACACGTAACTAAAAACCATGCGAATACGTTAAAAGAGCAGAGCTACTTTTCGAGCGAAAATGAATTGGCGAGTTGAGATCACGATGGCGCATGCCATTTGTAGTGCTCGAGACATGGGAACCGGGACTCGCAGCCGGTTGCCTGCGGGCCGTGTCCCAGCGATTCGCGGGCCGCGTGTTTGAGACTCTTGCTCTACTGCATTACTTTTTTATATAAACAAAAAATTTCTTCTGTGCAGGTTGTAAACCTATAGACATTTTTTTTAATTATTTTTTATTATCTGGAAATAGGAGATTTCAGGGTGTCTAGCAAATTATTATTCTGAAATTCCCTGACCACTGTAGAGGTGGTTAAATATATAAGACCATTACAACACAAGGCATTGAGCATTGTGAAGATCATTTTGCACGAGCTTAATCTAACTTGCATATTCCGAAATATTCAGGTTAGTCCAGTCAGGATTAAATGAGCACTTTCTTGCCGCCGACATCGTCAGTGAAGAGGCCACTTCCGGAAACACTATGAAAACACGACGCTCAACCACACTAGTCAATAACCGAATGGCAGCCTGGCCGCCAGATGCACACTTTCGGAAGCTTTCGGATACTTTCGGCTTGGATTGGATTGGATCAAAATCTAGTCTTTATAACTGTCAACTGCAGAAGTGTTAAAAACAAAAAAAGACGAACTTGCCTTTCTTCTGAATTCAACACAGGCTGATGTGGTTATTGGTACGGAGTCGTGGCTTGATGGTTCTATAGACAGCTCTGAAATATTTCCAGCTAACTATGAGGTCTACCGCAAAGATAGAAATCTAAGGGGCCGGGGTGTGTTCTTACTTGTGTCTAGAGACCTATCAAGCACAGCCCTTGAATTTCGCGACTGTATTTGTGAATCTGTTAGGTGTAAAATCAAACTGCGAGGCTTGAAATTTCTTACAGTCGGCTCATTTTATAGACCACCGGGTAATAATGCACTGGATCCCCTTTTGTGCTTATCTAATACTTTGTCAGCAATAACCCCTGATGACGTCATACTTAGTGGAGACTTTAATCTTCCCGATATAGATTGTGTGGAAAATATACCTAATTTGCGTAATTCACTGTCTCTTTATACCACGTTTGATGAACTGATAAACACTCATGAGTTACAACAGTTTGTGTCCCTTCGAACAAGATATAGTGCACGTGAATCTATTCTAGATCTTTTTTTTACAAATCGTCCTTCTAGTGTGTCCTCAGTGATGACGACACCGGGCCTCAGTGACCATGAAGTTGTAGTTACACATATAACGTGTAAGCGCGATGTCGTCATCAAGTCACGCCCCAAAAAAGTGTATTTTTTCTATCCGGATGATTATGATAGCTTGTCTTTTGACCTGTTGGCTTTCCTCCCCGAGTTTGAATGCTCATGTACGTCACTTGACATTGAAGATTTGTGGTTGTTGTTTAAAAGTGTACTTATGGCTCTTATCGATAAATATGGTCCCTGTAAAATGTTATCAGGAAGACGCAGACACGATAAACCATGGATAAACAAAAGCTTGCGTTGCCTTCTAAATAAAAAACGACGTCTGTTTCTTAAGTATATAAAAAAAAAAAACACGGCAACGAAAAGTGAACTTAGATGCCTCGATTATGCCTTTAAAAAAGAGGTTAAGGAAGCTAAACTGCATTTCTTCTCTACCCTGGGTCCTAGGTTGCTTAAAGGGATACTGAACCGAAATTTGGATTCCGCAAAATAAGGCCGCAGAAGCGTTGAACGGGACGCTACGAACTCCAAAACATCAGTCATACATCGATATCTCAAACGGATGGCCGTACTTTTGGAAAAGAAGGGCGCGATGAAGCGAGGCCTTTGACGTCCCTGTCCTCCGGGAGAATTTGAGAATGAGGGGAAGCGGCCTCGCTTCTCTCCTCCTCGCTTCGGTTCACCAGCTTGAGGGGATGAAGCGAGGAGGAGAGGGAATGGGAATCGTGATGTGCCTTGTCTCGTCTGCCTCGTCGGCCGTGTTCAATCGCAAACTTCTTTTCCAAAAATACAGCGATCCGTTGGAGATATCGCTGTAGGAGTGATGTTTTTGGGTTTTGCAGCGTTCCGCCTATCTATCCAGCCCTGTTTTGTGAGCTCGAAATTTCAGTTCAGCATCCCTTTAATAAAACAAGAGAGCAAGTACGCTGTCGTTCCCTTTGCTCAATTCACTCCGGAATCAACCAAGCTCAATGTGTGCCTAAAAAAGGATCAGAATTTGGCAGTTCCTTTACAACACCCATACTTGGTCTTTTAATGGTGATTTTCTTTTTTTAAGGCGAGAATCCCGAGCCCGTATCTTTATGCAGTTGCTCCTGCTGATTGAGAGTTCGCGCAGTCGAGATGCATCCTTCAACAAAGACCATGTCGTCCTGTCTATTTTTTGTCCCTTCTACGTTTTGATGTTTCTTCTGTACCCCAGTCTCAGGTTAATTCAACATAGTTAATATTTACCAGCTCGCCTGCACCCTTACGATTTTTTCTTCAACAAAGAGTTCGCGCTTGCAGCCTATAGCGGAATTGTTGTACATTACAAAGAACTGGGAAACAAAGCATAAAGCGAAACAAAGGGCAAATGAATACACGTAACTAAAAACCATGCGAATACGTTAAAAGAGCAGAGCTACTTTTCGAGCGAAAATGAATTGGCGAGTTGAGATCACGATGGCGCATGCCATTTATAGTGCTCGAGACATGGGAACCGGGACTCGCAGCCGGTTGCCTGCGGGCCGCGTCCCAGCGATTCGCGGGCCGCGTGTTTGAGACTCTTGCTCTACTGCATTACTTTTTTATATAAACAAAAAATTTCTTCTGTGCAGGTTGTAAACCTATAGACATTTTTTTTAATTATTTTTTATTATCTGGAAATAGGAGATTTCAGGGTGTCTAGCAAATTATTATTCTGAAATTCCCTGACTTTTCCAGGTCTTCCTTGACAATTAAAGCTGAAATTCCCTGACCACTGTAGAGGTGGTTAAATATATAAGACCATTACAACACAAGGCATTGAGCATTGTGAAGATCATTTTGCACGAGCTTAATCTAACTTGCATATTCCGAAATATTCAGGTTAGTCCAGTCAGGAATAAATGAGCACTTTCTTGCCGCCGACATCGTCAGTGAAGAGGCCACTTCCGGAAACCCTATGAAAACACGACGCTCAACCACATAGTCAATAACCGAATGGCAGCCTGGCCGCCAGATGCACACTTTCGGAAGCTTTCGGATACTTTCGGCTTGGATTGGATCGCATCAAAATCTAGTCTTTATAACTGTCAACTGCAGAAGTGTTAAAAACAAAAAAAGACGAACTTGCCTTTCTTCTGAATTCAACACAGGCTGATGTGGTTATTGGTACGGAGTCGTGGCTTGATGATTCTATAGACAGCTCTGAAATATTTCCAGCTAACTATGAGGTCTACCGCAAAGATAGAAATCTAAGGGGCCGGGGTGTGTTCTTACTTGTGTCTAGAGACCTATCAAGCACAGCCCTTGAATTTCGCGACTGTATTTGTGAATCTGTTGGGTGTACAGTCAAACTGCGAGGCTTTAAATTTCTTACAGTCGGCTCATTTTATAGACCACCGGGTAATAATGCACTGGATCCCCTTTTGTGCTTATCTAATAATTTGTCAGCAATAACCCCTGATGACATCATACTTAGTGGAGACTTTCATCTTCTCGATATAGATTGGGTGGAAAATATACCTAATTTGCATAATTCACTGTCTTTTTATACCACGCTTGATGAACTGATAAACACTCATGAGTTACAACAGTTCGTGTCCCTTCGAACGAGATATAGTGCACGTGAATCTATTCTACATCTCTTTTTTACAAATCGTCCTTCTAGTGTCCTCAGTGATGACGACACCGGGCCTCAGTGACCATGAAGTTGTAGTTACACATATAACGTGTAAGCGCGATGTCGTCATCAAGTCACGCCCCAAAAAAAGTGTATTTTTTCGATCGGGGTGATTATGATAGCTTGTCTTTTGACCTGTTGGCTTTCCTCCCCGAGTTTGAATGCTCATGTACGTCACTTGACATTGAAGATTTGTGGTTGTTGTTTAAAAGTGTTCTTATGGCTCTTATCGATAAATATGTTCCCTGTAAAATGTTATCAGGAAGGCGCATACACAATAAACCATGGATAAACAAAAGCTTGCGTTGCCTCATAAATAAAAAACGACGTCTGTTTCTTAAGTATAAAAAAAAACACAAAACACGGCAACGAAACGTGAACTCAGATGCCTCGATTATGCCTTTAAAAAAGAGGTTAAGGAAGCTAAACTGCATTTCTTCTCTACCCTAGGTCCTAGATTGCTTAACAACCCGAAAGAATTATGGAAAATTGTGAAAAGATCGGGCAATGACGGAAGCATAGGTATACGCCCAATACTTCAGAACAATGAACTCACTTCGGACGGCTTAGAGAGAGCGGTTTGCTTAAAATAATTCTTTAAATCTGTTTTTTCTAGTCCAGCAGAGACACATGAATTAACCGCATCTATGTCAGAACTTAGTGGGATGCCAGAATTTGTAATTGAGAATAATGGTGTGCTTAAAAATCCTTTGTAATTTAAAACCTCATTCAGCCACAGGACCCGAATGAATCCCTAACCACGTGTTAAAGTCATGTGCAACCGCGATTACGTCCTTCCTTGTTATATTGTTTAACAAATCGCTTTTCTCGAACAAGCTGCCGTCGGATTGGAAGACTGCTAATATGGCACCCGTTCATAAGGCAGGTCTTAAACGCGAGGTATTTAATTACAGGCCAATATCTCTGACTAGTGTTTGTTCCAAGCTGCTGGAACACATCATATACTGAAATATGCTATCTCAGCTAGAGTTAAATGATTACTTTACCCCGCAGCAGCATTGTTTTCGCTCGGGTCTGTCGTGCACTACGCAGTTGATTGAATTTGTCCATGATATTTCTCTCTCATTAGATAAAAATGTACGAACTGACTGCTTGCTTTTAGATTTCCAAAAAGCTTTTGACAAAGTGCCCCACTCCCTTCTTATGCACAAATTGTCATCCTTGGGGTTACCTGGCCATCTTATCAAGTGGCTGAAAGATTATTTAACTGATCGTACTCAGTGTGTAGTTGTTAATGGTGTCAATTCCCCGTATGCAGCAATTACGTCAGGAGTTCCCCAGGGGAGCGCACTTCGACCTCTTCTTTTTTTAATTTATATTAATGACGTTCCTCAAAACTTGACATCTAGCATTCGTTTATATGCGGATGGTTGCATTATTTACCGGCAAGTTTGCAACGATGATCATTCCTACTTACTGCAGACTGACCTTGAAACAGTGGCGGCGTGGTGTAACAGGTGGGGAATGTGCCTAAACATTAATAAATGCAATTATATCCGGTTTATTAAAAAACGCAACCCTTTCTTATCAAGGTATAATCTAAACGGCATTGATCTTAAAGCGGTTACGGAGGTAAAGTATTTCGGGGTCCATTTTAGCAGCACTCTTTCCTGGGCCAAGCACATAGACAAAATAACACTTAAGGAGAACTGTGTCCTAAACTTTATAAAAAGGAATTTTAAAATGTCTCCTGAGGATATCAAAGTTTTGCTATACACTACTAATGTCAGGCCTATCTTAGAGTATGCGTGTTCAGTGTGGGACCCTCATTTCCTCAACTTGTCCTCAAAAATTGAACGCATACAAAATAGAGCTTCGCACTTTGTTACAAATACCTACACCTTTCGGTCAAGCGTCACCAAACTTAAAGAGCAACTTGGCTGGCACTTGCTGCCTTTACGACGAAAATGTTTGCGATTAAAACTTTTTAGAAGTATTTTCCTACAAAACACACGCATTAACGAGGATAAGTATCTTCATAGTCCTGATTACATTTCCTCAAGGGTAGACCATTACCTTAAAATAAAAGAAATTAGATGTAGAACAGAACTGTTTAAACATTCCTTTTTTTCCAAAGAGCATTCATCAGTGGAATGCCCTGCCTGAACTTGTGGTGACAAAAACATAAGATGACAGCTTTTCTTCTCTCCTATTGGACCTATAAGACTCCCTCAGTGTGCAATATCCTGTATTGTGTTTTATTAGTTATACTTCTATTGTGTTTTCTTTTAGGTTATTACTTTATAATGTGCTTGCTGATTGTATTCCTTTTTTTTTCTTGCAAGAGATATTTGAGTTTTTTTTTTTTTTTTTATTTGTTTGCATTTTTTTGTGTATTGGTGCTCTCAAGCACTATGTTTTACTTGCGTTTAACAAGTGTGATGCAACCATCTTTTCTGTATTCAAACCCCCCTACTGTAATGCCCCGTGGGCGATGTAGGTAATGTATAAATAAATAAAATTGCGGTCTGCGGCTTTTTCATTTGTTAATATATCTAGTACAAGTAGGGGTGTCGCGAACCGACCGAGGTTCGAGTTCGACCAGGTTCGAATTTTTCGAACTTTTAGTGGAAAATTCGACGAACCTTGTATTTGGGTTCGACTCGTGTGCACATACGCGACAGGCTGGCCAGTCGGCTTCTGATTGGATAGTGATGGCTAAGGGATGAATTAAGGGCAGCGCTGAATGGTTATTTCAGTTAATACAGTACAAAAAATTGAGTTCATCTTCAGTGATTAGAATTATTTTCTTTTAATCGCAACTGTTTATAAAATAAAATAACCTTTTTACACAAAAAAATTCTTCTAACCTAGACATGCTTGTCGTGATCGGCCGGGCTAGTTGGTACATGTTTAACTTGTGAAGCGCCTAAAAAACGAGGACACGAGGAAGACGAGACAGGACCAAGCGCTTTAAACCACTTAACGAATGCTGCATCGGACGTAACGTAGTAATAATTCACGATATGTTTATGTTTACATCATGTATCGGCCGTAAAGTGTAACATTCAATAAGGTTGCGTAGGTTACACAGGACATAACTTAAACTTTTATTTCCGTCGTACGTAACTTTAATTTTCATTTCGAGTTCTGTCAGACGTAACTTGAAACCTTGGGGTAAAGTGACGTCGGACGTAACTCTAATTTTTATTTTGGTTTCCGTCGGCAGTAACGCTAGACACCGCGTTGTTTAAACAAAGCAAGGAACGTGGTGATCACGTCTCCAAGCACTTGCCCACGGACAAAACGATGTCCGCGCTCAACACCTGCTATAGGGAGTATTCACTGGCGGCCATAGCTGTGTGCTCGGCTGCGGAGCGCGTGCAGTCCCCACCCACGTCTTTGCTCAGGGAACTCCATGGCGTTTCCAACTCATTTTCCCTGACTGGGCTCGCTTTTTGACAATATCCCTGATTTTTCCAGGTTATTAAAATTTCTATGACAATTCCCCGGTTTTTCCGGTCACTAGACACCCTGGATTTACTCCAAAATTAGGTGTGCATGCTATATGGCAGAAATAATAGATGGGGTAAAATTTTGATTTTTTTAAAGGCAGAGATACCTTCAAAAGATCACAAACAAGGTTCCGAAATTCTAAAGTGAGTCGCATATTCATAGCTTGCTACGCTTGCGATGACCTTTGACAGGGAAGACCCACGTGCAAAGCAAGCGCGACACCGAAACCATGCGGTTCTCCCTCAAAATCCCTGTGCATAAATGGCACTGTTAACCATACCAATAGCCATTGGATGTGGAGATAAATGCCGTCTGGATCTGCAGGGTTTGAGAAAAATTATTGCGGCCATGTTTTATATATAATTTACTGGTATGTGCCCTATCCTACCCACCATAAATAGCGAAGGATATGCGCAGCAGAGCAACTTAGGAAACACAAAAAGAGTTGGCTTACTCGACCATTATGAACGCTCAGAAGTTCCGGCTCATCAGGGCGGCCAGCATCTCGCTCAGGGGAACGAGCGTCTTCTTCAGGGCGGCCAGCATCTTGCTCAGGGGAACGAGCGTCTTCTTCAGGGCCGCCAGCAACTTCATCGGGGTGGCCAGGACCTCCATCGGAATGGCCAGCATCCTCATCGGGACGGCCAAAATCCTCGTCAGGATGGCCGCCGTTTGCATCGGAAACGCTAGCATCCTCGGCAGCGTCTGTATAGTATGTAACACGTAACTTTAAGGAGGCATGTGGGTTTAAAAGCATGCACGCAGGAGCAACAGAGCAAAGTGACTAAGTAATGGGATTTATCATTTGGCAGCGGTGAAGAGAAGAATGTATTACAAAAATGTTAATTAGCTTGCTTCCATGACAACAATAACTTTTCCATTTTTTTTTTGATGAGGCACTATTGTTCAGTTTTAGAGGTAGCGGTGTGATACAGAAACCTAGAATTTTACAACTTCTTTTTCCTCTTACCTAATTATGTTTACTATGCTAGGCAGTTCAGCAGCAGTTCTTCGACCAAAAAGCATCTAATTTCTGTCTTATCTGCTCTCTGTCTTATCAGCATTTCTCGCTGTTCATCATCCGTGGAAATTCAAGTCATTGTCACGTGGTCAACCCAAAGGACCCCAACAGACGGCGCCTACCGTCATCGGGGATTATAAAAGGAGACGGCGGAGCCAGGCCCGTCGCAGTTCGGCAGCAGTTCTTCGACCAACGAGTATCTAATTTCTGTCTTATCTGCTTTGCAGCGACGGCTATCGGCAGTTCTCGCTGTTCATCATCCGTAAAAAATTAAGTCATTGTGTCACGCGGTCCACCCCCAAGGACGTCAACAGACGGCGCCTACCGTCATCGGGGATTATAAAATAAGACAGCGGAGCCAGGCCCATTGCAGTTCGGCAGCAGTTCTTCGACCAACAAGCATCTAATTTCTGTCTTATCTGCTTTGCAGGTGAGAAACTTTATTTTTTTTTCTCTTCTTTTTTACTGCTGCCGGACACAGCACATTTGTGTTTTCTACCTGCAAAGCGTGTATTTCCGTCTTCTGTTTCAAAGTGCATCACAGATTTTTTTTTGTGACGTTATAAACGAACAACTCCTTGTGATAAACGAGAAATGGCCAAGGAAATGGCCAAACTATTTGAAGATTTTAAGCGAGAACTGAGGCAAGAACACAAAGAATTAAAAAGCACGATTTTAGGCCCATTGCGATTTATATTATACATAAACGACATTGTGCATGTGGCCAAAAGCGGTGATGTAAAGCTGTTAATTTACGCCGATGATACAAGTATTTTTTTTCTCCCATAACAATCTTTGTACTTCTATTGCTACAGTGCAGGAAGTGCTAAAACAAATCGCTGCCTGGGTGCTTAACAAACTAAAATTAAACTGTAAAAAGACCACAGCTATTTAGTTTAAAGGGCAACTCCGCTCAATTCCCAAGATTTCGAGATAATGAGTGATTTCGAATTAAAAAGCCCTAGTAAAAGACACATCATTTGCTTCACGAAAAATGGGATATATTTTTTTAAATCTAATTTTAAACACGAGTGGAAATTGAAACCGAAACTTCGGCTCTGTCCGGCAACATTGGCCTCGGGCCGCCAGGTACATGGCCATCACGTGGTACGAGATGTCACGTGATCTTCGGCCCAACGGCGGGCGGGATTGGGGCGGGCGTGCGGCAGGTGCGAGTGTCGTCTACACCGCGCTCTTCGCCACGTTTTGGTGTGTAAGGCATTCGACGACGTCTGCACAACTGCGGCATAAGTCTGCGCACGAGGTGTCCGGAGTGTGGACGAAACTCCGAGATACAATAATCCCAAACGGTGAGACGACGACGGTGGTTGGGACGCGGAAGACGGCGGCAACGGCGGGACCACGGCGGGCGGCTGGACGGCTCCCAAGAAGCGCAGGCGCGTTACGCCAATCACGTGGACACCGCTGAGAGCCGAGGCAACGTTGCTGACGTCATGCGCTACGCTCGCCCGGAGAAGTAAAAACAAGCAAAAAAGGGCCATGATGATGACGTTTAGCTCAATGTTCGCTCCGCCCATGCCGTAGCCTTGACTGCGCTGTTGGTTGCGCCTGAATTCGCCCGCTCGAGTCAGCCGATTTTGGCAACTTGATGAGTTGCAAAGTTCGCCGGACCGTTTAAGAAACATTTAGACAGAACTGCGTCGTAATATTTGACGTGTGGTCTTCCTAGGCGATACTGAAGAGAACTGCATTGCTTTTTCAAAACCAAAAATGAAGCGGAGTTGCCCTTTAAGCCAAAAAATAAGAAAAAAAATATTCTACCTCATCTTAAAATAAACAATGAAGAAATTGAGTTCGAAGACTGTATTAAAACTCTGGGTGTGTTGTTTTCTCCTGATATGAGCTTGAACGCACAGATAGACTATGTGCAAGCAAAAATATCTAAAAATGTAGGCCTACTTACAAAATTTAAAAGTTTACTTCCTACTCAAACTAAATTAACTATAAACAATACATTAATTTGTTCTCACTTAAATTACTGTAACCTGATATGGGCACCACAACAAAAAGTAATCTGAACAAGTTGCATCTATTACAAAAGAAGGCAGTACGTGCAATTTCAGGTACTCCATTTCTTCATCCCACTAAATCACTATTTAAATTCCTAAACGTAAAAACCGTCGAGCAAATGTATGCTTACAAGCTTTTGTCAACGTATCGCAGGGCTATTCAGCACAATAATGTTCATTTTATTAAACTAGCCAACCTAAAACATCGCATCATCCTACGCAACCTAAGACAAATTGAGCCCTGGATGATTCGCCCAACGCGTACAAATTACCTAAATCAGACGCTTCATTTCAGACGTTCCACCATGTTAAATAGAATCACTATCACATAGGAAATTAAAATAACTTTCTTTTCTATGCGATTTTTTAATACTGCAGATTTTTGTTATGAATAGGATGTATTATTTCATGTACGATCGTATCTTTGCTTTAGTTAGTCGAGTTTATCTTTCACAGGCCTGTGTATTTTTCGTCTATATCTTTGCATCAAATCTAGTATTGTATAAATCAGGCTTTTGCATTGGTTTGTACTCGTCTCTGTACACTGTGTAGTTGTAGTCTAAATTTTAGTTGTTAAATTGTGTTCGAAACTGTAGCGAACTGCACGGGGGTTGGGACCTTTGTCAAGCTGTTCTTTAGCAGCTTTTCGTCTGAGTCCCTGTTGTCATGTAAAATGTGACAACAAATAAACTTGATTTGATTATATTGATATTGTTCCCTTCTCTATGACCTCTGAATATCTTCAATAAATTTGACTGGATTACTAAATAATACGAGGACAGGCCGTACTCTTCCACTTTCTCTATCGTTATCTCAAGATATGTTTATCTGCCGCCCGGTTTTATTGCGCACACATATTAAACTACAAAATGGTTGTGGAATTTTCTGCGATTTGTGTCTAGCCCAGGTGAGGAACAGGTAAGTTATATCCTGAACACTGGTGGAACAAAACATACCAGCTACCGTGCCAACTACTGGAGCAGCCTCGACACCGGAGTCATTTGCTGCATGCAGCGTACTCTGTCCAGGTGCAGCATCCCCCATGACCCTGGGCATAGCAGCCGCTTCCTCCCTCCTGCTTGCAGGCTGCAGGCGACTTCCTCCCTGATGCTCGACGAGATCTCAATTTGAGATAAATGATGATTTGTTAGCACTCGGGGAACGCCTGCACCCCCAGTCCGAACACAAAAGAGCCATGCGCTATATCTTAACAAACCTAGGTGATTCTTGAAACTGTGCCTAGAGCAATCACCCAGGCAGTCATGTTTACGACGTCCAGTGCAACCTTCGGTATATACCGTATATATGCGTGTAACGGCCGCACTCGTGTAATAGCCGCACCCCTAACTTTGAACGAAGAAAGCCGAAAAAAATATATTTAAAAATTACCCGTGTATAGGCCGTATCAGAATATAATATGTATAAAACATGTATACAAAATATATATGTATATAAAATATGTATAATATGTATACATATTATATGCATATGTAATATGCATATAATATGTATAAAAATTACCCGTGTATACGATTTTAAAATCATAGGTGCGGCCTTTTTTTTTTTTCAAGTACTGCCGGCAGATGGCACCCACCTTCAATGACCCACGACTTTGATTAAATTTGGTGGTCGCGTCGATACCTTAGAAAACGGCCCGTGACCATGGAAAAGAGAGTGAGCGCGACTCAAACCAGCAGTTATCGATCAGCGGTTTTCGGGCGGAAAGAATCACGAATTTCGAGCTGCAAATTCTGTTCTGGGTATTTGGGCTTCATATGTCACGCACAACTGAAAACATCGGCGAGCATAAATACCCTGTCACTGTCCCTTAAGGCTTTAAACTCAAAGTTATTGCCTTTGCTCAAGACAACAGCAAAAGAGCAGCCGGGCGAAAGTTCGGTGTCGACAACGCCGAGACTCCAGACGCCGAGACAAGTTCCGAAGATGAGCGATCTACTACGGACGACTGAAAAGGACTTTGCACGCTTGTCTATGCAATACACATAAATGTTTTCTTGTTCTACTAAGGCGTGTGAGAACTTCCATTTAATGAAAAGCAAGTAGTGAAACTTTTGCAAAAAAAAAGGTTTCCAAAAAACTTTTTAATTTTTCTTTGTGTAATGGCCACATCCCTAGTTCTCGCCCGAAATCATAAAAAAATACCTGCGGCCATTACACGCGTATATACGGTAGTCCGAAGCTTTTGCTACTTTTCATTTGTCATACATACTTTCCACAGGTCTTGCTGCAGCCGCTTCGATGATCGGAGTCAAACGTGCGAGAAGGGCTGCCACGTTGCTTGCGTTACTTGCCACTTCTGTAAGAACCCAGGACACGTGATAAAATTCACAGTGCAATAATGCAAAATCCTATCACCCAAATTTATACAAAAGATATGTTTACCGAAACTGTGTTCAGTAACATATATAAGTAGAGTTCTGTGTTTTCAGATGACAAACACTACCTAATATATATATTGCAGATATCTATTAGAAAAACCCGAATTTGGGGACCGTCAATTGTAAAAATCTCAGCAGTCCTTAATTTTTGTTTCAGGATTCTCGGTCAGCTTATGCAATTGATGCCTTGATTTCAGACCCACTTTTATTTTCAGTAGTAACAAAACAAGGTCAAGAAGGTAGCCGTCATCTGACGATAGCCGGACACGACATGCCTTTTCTGCTGCTTCATGGCTCTTTTGCGAGGCATTCACTCGGCTTTCTCGACAGCCGCATTGTATTGAAGAGCAAAATCATGCACACGTCACCACCATTGACGACATGAATTTGAGTTTCAGCGATACTTCAGTCATGTTACAATGAAGCGAAACCTCTATTTTGATTATCTATAAGCATACACAGATTTTAAAGTGACTGGCAGTGATAATTTTATTGCTGGCAAGTTTTGCCGGCTCAGTTTCACGCTTATGCAGTTAGTATTTGTACTGCTATATCCAATCATTCGGAGTTTAAAACTGCAAAATGTTTCAATAAATAAAAATTCGGAAATTTCTAAATTTTACGTATAAGCGAAAAACGAGATGAACTCTGCCAATATTTAGGTAAAAACAACAGCAGGTCAGGCGAATAAACTCTAAACCAGCGGACCAACAAAGTATTGGTAGAGGCTGTGTCCATCTGGCTTGTAACGACAGTGCAGGGGGCCCCACCAATCTCTTGAAGAAGCCCATTTGTCAGCCGCCTGTTAACCTTGCGCTCACGCTCCAGCTCGTCCTCTAAACTTCTTATATTCCTCTGTGCCTTCCTCAGTTGGCTCTTGGGTACCAGCTCGTCGTCGCTCGACTCCGTCTCGCTATGTTCCAAGTCTGGACGGCGAACACGAGATGGTCCCTCTGCGCTACTGCGGTGCTTTTTCAAAATCTTCTTCATTTGCTTGTCTTTCGCAGACCTTCGATGCAACATTTGTTTTTTTGCTGGCCCAGCAGAACATGATGCAACGGACCTCGCTGTGTCATTCCTTGACGCCTCTCCAAGCTCCAGTGGGGACTGCTGTGCTTCTCTCTTGGAGAAATTAACAATCATAGTTTCTTTTAGGCTATGAATTTGTGAAAGAGACCAGATGAGTGGTCCAGTTCTTACTTAGTGCAAAACACATGTAAGTTAAAGTGCACTAAATAATTCTCAACATCCCACTGAACAATTAATTATGCTAGTATATATGCAAATATTAATTACTTCTTCCGTGCTAGGCGTACAGAGGACTAACTCCTTCGGCAGTGGAATATTGAGCAGGCCACCATGGTTTTTGATAGCGTCGAAGATGAACCGATGAGAAACATATGAAATCTCTGCCAAGCTGCTTGTTAACACTTGTTAAAACTAAAAACCCCTTTCGACGAAAGCTTCGCCATAACTGAGCAGAAGGAGCAGCTTTAGTGCGTCCCACAGCGTGGAAAAAGAAGTGTCATACTTCGTCAGGCGCACAAAAACTTATCAATACGGTCTTGCCTTCTTTCATAGCCTTACAGTTCATGTCGGAACTAGTGACAAAAATTGATATACTGCCCCCGAACCAGGTCCCTCTTGTGCTCAGAAAGAAGGTTTGCATTGATAAGGCAATTAAAAACAACTTTGAGCTTCCCAAGGCCTCTTTTTGTTTTCGACATTTCTCTGGGATCAAAGCAGAACAGACCTCGGAAAATTGGGTACTTGAGAGGACTTTTTTCAAGAAGCTTCAATGTCATTTCAACTAAAAACTTGCAACACTCAAATCTAAACTCAAGAATGCATTTAGAGTTCGCCTTGCTGTTTTTCAGTATTTTCTCTGCTGCACATCTGGACAGGAGCTGCAGGAGTAGTGAGACGACACAGCCTTCAATGTCCACAGAATCTCGGCTTCAACAACCATTTCGTGCTTCCGACAATCCGTGTCAAGGGTCGCGGCCCGTGAGGTACTTGCACCTACACGCTGGTGTTTGGGCGTATCCGGCGCCAAGTCCGATGCTAGTAGATAAGAGGCGATAGACGAGCTGGAAGCAGCTGACTCGGCTTCAGGTCGATGCTTTGCGCTATTCAATAACTCTTCAAAGTGCTTTCACCCATTGTGGCAACATCAATCGACTTTCGACAAATTGCGCATTTCGCTCGGAAGGAGTCATTTGTATCTGGTCTTGCCCACTGACGATAGTCTTTGTGTTCAAGCCAAGAAGGCTGGAACTTACACTTTCCACCTGGCATTTTGGCTTTCAATCTCGATTGAAAGTGTCTCACGCTCACCAACAGAATCCTCAAAACACTCAACAAAAAGCAAAAATGATGATGACACGGGACGCCTTGGATTGGATTGGATTGGCTTTATCCTTTAGAACAGACGACACGCCCCAGTCGACGCGGCACAATTGACGCATTTGTTGGAGGATTTTCAAGAAATACAAGGATCGCTCCAACTATGAAGGATATTTAAGTGCCCTTAAAGGGCAACTCCGGCCAAAACTCGAAATGAAATAAATTACTGGTATCGCTGTAGGGATACAAAATACTACCCCTGCCAAAATATTACGTCCGTGAGACACCGCATTCTCAACTAATGCCGATAATAAAAATGCGACCAGCCACGAGCCGCTGCTCCTTAGTGGGTTGCCAGCGGGTTGCCGATCGCTATAGCAACATTGGGCCGTGACGTCACTATCGTTCTCTTTTTTTCCTCCGGTTCGGGCGTTGCGTGGAGTGCGCTTCTTTGAGCCGCTACCACCGCTACTTCGGCTTGTGATTGGCATGTTTAGCTGTTGCTTTTATCTGTACCCCTTTGTACCTTCGGTATAGCCTTTTGTTTATTTGCTTATGAGGACTCCAAGACTCGTTTTAGTGAGCAACTCGGTGCACCCAAGACTGCCCAGCTGTTCCTCGAAAGATGCCGAGTGCAACTTGTAGCGCAGTGGTCTGCTCAAAAAACCCGCTGCGCAACACGGAGGTGCTTTTTCAGAAGTTTCCAGTCGACCGAAAATTGGATAAGGTGTGGGTGAACGCTGTTCGACGAGTGGACTTTGGACTTCGGTTTTTACGCGCCCGAGGAAAAAAAGAACGAAAAAACAGACATGTACAGCCCAGCACACGTGTGTTCGGGCGCCGCGGCCCGCGCCGGAGAGCCTCAAAGCTTCGTGTCTGGTACTGACCCGCAGCGCTCAATCTAGAGGGCCCCCAGTACTGTAAGTCACTGGCAGCGCGGCGTAGAGCAACGCCGCTCCATCCACGGAGCCCCGATGATAATCTAGGCCTAGCGACAAGTACGGAAGACCGCACACACAGCGACAGCCGCCGAGTACGGCACCGAACGAGTTCACAGGTTTTCCAGTCGCTAGCTTTTGGGTATAAGCACTAACTCTTGCTACATATGCTGGATAACTACCATGTATACAGAATTAAAACAAAATCAGCTTACCTCCTATCTTTAGACGGCTAGCGCAACAGAGATAAGTGCCGCTCGGCCTGCGTACTCGTTGAACGAGAACGATCCTGACGTCACGTTCACATAGCGGCTGATTTCCAGTGTTGCTGGGGCCTTGAGCCGCTAGTTTCGGTTTTGTTGGCCGCGCCCCAAACAAAACTTTGAGGCGTCGATATCTTTAAAACTACATACAATAACGAGAAAAAAATTACACCTTGCAATTCAGGGACGCTGACTGCGCTATAAACTGTCGCCCCTCTGGCTGGCAGACTCACATTGCGCGGTATAAATATTCAAACAACCAATTTAATAAAATAAATGTAAGTGCGCAAACGAGCTGGTGTACATTAAATATGATTTAAAAACCCCGAGACTGCAAGTAACGACACAAGCACACAGAAGTCTGAAACACAGCCGAAATTGTATTTTCCGAAACGTGTTTAAATAGGGAAAAAACGAACGAAAAAGGGAAACTTGAGACCTGAGTGTGTGTGTCGTTACCTGTGGTCTCAGAGTTTTTTTAATCATAATGACCAATTTACTTTATAACAAACTGAAAGATGCTTACGATTTGACCATCCTGCATAAAGATGACAGGCACAGGCATCCGTTTCTTGGACACGTACCGGCATACATCAGATTATGTTTCTGCAACATAGGACAGCAATGAATATTCATACATAGCAGAATAAATTCAGTCACATCCACAGAGTACTTAATTGGGTCAGGGGTGTTAAAATGTTGGTCAGCCATTCAAATGATGTGTTGAGTCTCTAAGCCGTAGAGAAGAAATTATGTCAGTACAGTACCGCTAGCATGAAGTCCTTACCAACATGCATCGCAAAGTAATAAGTACACCAGTGTTTCTCAAACTTTGGACAGTGACACCCTGACTGAGGAAGGCGCTATGGTGCGACACGGGAAGTTTGAGAAAGTTCAACGAACGATATCCTTGAGTGTCTTTGAGTTAGAAATTAATCGGCTCTGAAAGATATTCCACCAGAGCCAAGGGAGTAGATATGACTGGACAAAAGACCCATTTAGCCAACAACTCCTAGATACGAAATCTGTAGCACTGATAATCTTCAATCACCTAATATCGACCAGCGCACAGATTGGATGTAAGTGCTCCGTGTTGTTGCTGATTAGGCACGAGTCCCAGCCAAATGCTGATGGGGCACTCTTATACGATTGGTTGCCAGCACTGGACAACATTTGGTGACGAAGAATTATCAGCTCTATGGCTTGTTTTTGCCTAGGTGTTGGTTTAGCAGTGCAATGTAGCAAACTGGCGACTTCTATAGCGCAGAGGCACGCCGCATCTCTTGAATGGCTGACCAACTCCGCACTGTCGAACTATTCACACACAAATTTTCAGCATATAAGGCTCAAGAGAGGTTCCACTCCTGCCTCGATCACGCGCACTTCGTATAGAGAAACTGATCAAACCAGTATTTTGGAATAGTAAAGCTATACGCACTGCATCGTGCACCTCGACCAGAAATGGCTATACGCACGAAGCGGAAAGCACACGTCATTTGGGGCACCCTTTTCAGATGGCGCGTGTATCACTGGAAGCGTGTTAAGCCAGCAGCCCCCCGCCTGCATTCACGCCGCTTCGCAGCAACAGTGTGCGGCTGCTATTTACAAAACTATTAACCCACTTGCCCCCCCCCCCCCCCCCCCATACACGCCGCTTCGCAGCGTCCAGCAGGCAACCTATGCCCCGCTGTCCCCGACTGCACCTCCGGAAAGGGTGTCCCGTACCATTTAGTTCAGCAAGGTTTCGTCGACAACGTTTTTTTTCAGTGTTAATCATAAAAACAAATGTTGTAAGTATTGCCAAGTGCTGAACAAAAAAAAAATGTTCTACAAAAAAATAAAGGTAAGCCCACACTGGGGATTGGGTCCTCTGCGTATGAAGCAGACATCTGACCACTATGCTTCGCCACCGCTTCGGAAACTTGCTGTAACCATTCGTTTTATACGAGTTTCGCGTCGTGCATATAGCCATTTCCGGTCGAGGTGCAAGACATAGTCATATAGCTTTACTCAATTCGGAAAGTGGCGGATCCCTGACTTTGCAGCGCGAGCTAGGCGATTCCACGAGAGAGAACCTGCATGTCCACTCTACATTTTTATTTTTTCTGGTATTTTTTTATATGCAATGCATTGCACGAAACGGAACTTTGTGTCTCGAAAACAAGTTTTCAATACAACAAAAAATGCTTTAAGATCAGGGGTTTCACCAGGAACCGAAATTATTTCATTTATTTCGGCTCAGGAGGGACACCCTTAAAAAAAAAAGTGAGCCAGACTATAGACATCTTCACGATATTTTAACATACCTGTCCACTTCCTATTTTATCGCCATTTTTCTACAAGGTTTCTACAGATTTCCTGTCAACAGGAGTCTACAGAGCACAGTCGTCAGAAATCCTACCAAGTGTGTGTCGCCAACGGTCCTTAGACTTTGCGTCACCATATTCGTAGATTTTCTACAGACCTGACTTCATAGACCATACACACTGAAAACATGACCAAATTGTTGATATGAGTCATAAGCAGTTTTCGTGTGTAGTAAGAAATGCTTTTACAACAGGCTTAAAGTGAACTACATAGTCCCAGGATTTTATTGTCCCAAGATCCGGCCCTGATAAACATTTAAAAGAATCACACAGAGTATATATACATCAATAACACAGTTTTCCAATCAAACATGCTGTAGGTTGCAGCCTCAACCATTGCCAACCTAGATTTAGTCACCACGATTCCAAATCAATAGGTTAAAACAATCATGCACGATAGCCTTTTCTTGAAGACAGGACTATATAACCAGAATGTGACTTCAACCTCTAACGAGGGTAACTAAAGGCGATATACTGCGAGAATGTTCTAAGCTTGATGATTTATGCCAGCTCACTGAGACAGAAAGGAGGATATCATCGCAACCGTCTGTCAGCGAGCGTCGGCGATTCATCGTGTGTTGAAAGTCGGACGATGTGCTGTCCGTGGTGTCTTTTATGTGTAACTCTTTCGTAAAAAAAAATTTGAAGTTTGAAAACACGAACATAACAGTGTACAAATAATTTAAAATTTTTTTATAAAAAATGACATATATATTTATATATACATATATATTTATTTATTTGTGGACATCGTGCGCAAAAAATAGTCGCGCTTAGTTCATTCTAAATTTTAATGTGAGTTATTCGACGTAAAAGATAGTGTCTTCAAACTTGCCCCGTTTAGAATCACTTTCGGGCTGGACCCTTCTTTAGAAATTCGAAAGCTGGCCTTCGAAGAGCTGTCCTGTTCAATCGGTATTGACAGCAGGGTAGACGCTATGCGTGTTTTAGGCCAATCGTGTCTGCGGTTAGGGTCACGTGACTACAGTATCGAAGCTGGTGATAAGGCAGAGCACGGAACCTGACTAAAAGCCCAAGGCCACGCATATTATCCACTGCACTATCAATCTTGGGTACAAGTGACAAATCCTCGCGTTGCGTTCATTGTTGAGATGGCCCTGAAGATTAGCCTTTGTGAGCGTACCCCCCGTTCTGGGCTGCTTCCTTTCTACTCCTCTCTTTTTCTCTCTCTCCCTAAGCTGAAGGCGTGGTAGACGGTGCGTATTCGCCGGACCATTGAACAGTATACTTTTTATCGCTTGAATCCGCTCTCTGTGCGCGGGTAACGGCAGAAGCGTGATCACGTGGTTTGACGGATGACGCATTAGCCGTTGACAAACCCGGAATGCCTGCGAAGACCGGACCTAGCTTCGCGGGTGATGCGGCCTGCGGTCCTGCTGTGAATTTCACTTCTGTGGTAGATGTGGTAAATCTAGTTCTAGAGTTCCAATCACCAGCAGCGCATTTCGTCTTAGTGCCAAGGGCGATCTTCAACATGCGGATTGCCAAGACCATGGATATTCTTTCGGCAGCGCCTACACACCGGTGATTTTCCTTTTTTGTGGGCATACATGCGACCACTAGCTTCGACCGACCGAAGACACGACGGACCGCCTTCTCTTCCACGTGAGTGACAAGGAGAGGTCCTCCTGATCGTTTGGGATAGGTACTCTTGCTACGCAATGTATGTTTTGTCCCTACCCGATGAGTTTGAACCGTGTCGAACTCTGTGCCAGGAATCTCCGACGAGTTCAACGTGTAATCCGGAGCGATCGGCCGGAAAGGGCCTGTACAGTGCTATTTGTAAATGCTTTTTGCGCCCTAAAGTCAAAAATTGAAAAGTTAATTAAAACATTTTAGTTAATTTGCTAATTACCTAATTTCACGTATTTTCTAGAGGCCCCATGGCCATTAACACTTCCCCAGGGCTCAAACTACTCTATCTCAAGTTTCCTTTTTGAAAATTTGGTGCAACTAAAAAAGAAACATCCTGTATGCGTCCCTAGTGTAAAATAGACTTGCTAATGAAGCAGCAATCTGAAGACACTTAACTTTTTCATTACCATGCAAAGTCTAGGCTTCTATGAAAGCTGCAGGCAGAAGCTTGTAGCTTGGCGTTGATTGGAGAGTTTGGCCGGGCCAGCTGTATTGGTGGCGCAAGCGACCGCCTGTTACAAAGGTAACAGCCTCTATCGTCCATCATCCATGATCTCCCGCCCTTTTTTCTTCCAACGTATCATGCCCGTTTTTCCTTATTATCGGGCAAGTGAGCCTGTGAATGGGGCATGTGCATGTCCCCAGTTGAGTAGTGGGGAGCTGCTAAACTAGAGATTGTAATAGATGCTAACTTGTCATATCTCTCTCTCTCTCTCTTTTTTTCCAGGCCACACCTGTGCACTTTTCAAGGTCGATGCAGCAAAGATCAAGCATGCTGAGCAAAGTAAACAAGTAGAACAAAACACTGCTCAACAAATGAGAATAAAAAAAACGAAAAATAAGAACATTTTCTGGTCTTTGAGTGTATAATAAAGCAAGTGCTCTGCATGCAGCGTATGCATCGGTACACTTCAAAATTGATAACTAGCATTACACAAAGATAGAAAGTGGCCTATTTTTTGTAGATAATGGATAGAGTTGAGGGGATCTGTCTGTAGAAAATGGGCAGAAAATTGGTAGAAACTGCTATATTCTCCATAGTGAGATGATAGAAACTGTGTCCACTTGTCTACAGCGATTCGTTAGAAACTCTCTTATTGGCGCTAAAAAGGGGACAGGAGTGTTGCTAGAATGTCTGTATGTTTGCTGTACAGAGTCGCCACATTATCTGTACACTTAAGTCTACACAAAACCTGTAGGAAGCAGCGGCCAATAATCTGTAGACAATGGTTAAAAAAGTGGATACATTCTCCCTAGGAAATCTATGCTCTTTAGCCATAATTATGTCTAGAAATTCTGTAGAAATTGGTTAATTTTTTTTGTAAGGGCATGGGGTGCGGATAGGCCGAAGGCCCATACCAGATAGCCTGCAACACTCGAACCTAAAAAAAAGAAAACGCGGGAAGGGGGGAATGAAGAGCGGAAGATAAACAAAGTTTTGTCTAAACTTTTTTTTTTTTTTTTGGGGGGGGGGGGGGGGCGAAATTGAGAATAGTCGTTGCGAATTAAGGGGGTGCCTTCAGAAAAACAAGGGCGGGGGGGGGTGCACACTTTCCCGGCCCCTACGGTGTGTGTAGGAAATTCACTGTTTGATTGCGCAACGGCCCCGCTACCACCTCAGAGGGAGGCACTCACTTGATCGAATGACGTTTGAGCGAACGACCACGCTTCACCGAATGACACTTTAGCAAATAGTCGGACGCCGCGAAGCGGCGTTTTCGGGTGGTCCAAATGGGTTCACATTTTTGTAATGAGCCGACGCAGACTGTCGCCGCGAAGCGGCGTAAGCGCAGCGCGGTGGATGGGTTAACGCGCGCCCCCGTTATTCGCTAAAACGTCAATTCGCTCAAATGTCACTGTTCGCTAAAATATGATTCGCTCATGTGATATGGGCCCGACGCGTGATCCGAAGCAGTTAGCTGAAGCTTTTAGCATACATGCGCAGCTAACAAAAGTCAACGCAATGGTGAGGCAAAATAAAAGCAATGCGCATTATGTGCACTTAAAAAAGTTGTGTCAACTTACTTACAAGGCATTATTCTCACCAACAGTTTACACCAAAAGCCCAGATCATTATATGTTGAACAGATAGGCTTGCAAGATCAGGTAGAAATAGATTGGCTTGAATATCATTATGTACACACAAATGTGGGCTACATTAGTGTCAACATCTGAACACAAGCATTTGGTGTTATTACACTAGTGCATTCATCCTCGTTTAGTCCATCGTTATTGTTTGCTTGCAGTGTAATGACTGAACTATTAGAAAAAAACGCCAACCTCTTCTTATTTCAATCTGGATGAGCACAGTGCCAGCACACTTTTATATGCCATATTGACCACTATGGGACTACTATTAAATATAAGAGACTAGCATTAATAGTGGACTGGAAGTTTCTCCTACAGCATAAACCAGTGTTGCCACACCTCAAAGACAGGCTGTTCTTTAAACAAATTCGCAGTCTTATTAAATGAGAAACCCACAACATATCTCCCAAAAAATACCCTTCTCAAGAAGGTGTGTTTTTAGCCTAAATTGTCTCTTCAAGGCTAGTCCCAGCAAGCAGAGTTACAGATCACAAGAAAAATGTACTGCATAATTCTTAATGGAGGAGGCATTTATCAGTATAGGCGGCATATCTTTTTTCCACCAAGGTGGGTGGTTAGAAAAATTCTATAATGTGAAGCCTCACAAGGTGCTGTGAACCGATTTATTCAGATATTAATCAGGCTTCAGAGTTCAGAACATAATCAGTCAACAGGTTCAACAAACTTAGGTACCATGTCCACATATATGTAATCGTGTGCAGTGACTCAAGAAAGTAACAAAAACAGCAATTTGGCCGATTCGCAGAAATGATATTTGATTTCTATTATTGGACTTACAAGATGATCCCATGACTCTGCATGGGTGCAAAGCCCAGCCAGCAGAGGGCTCGTCGCGATTTTTTACAGCCTTTTTCAGCCTGGAGCCTCTAAGGGTGGCCAAGCTGTGTGGCCACCTTTCAACCAATTTGATGGGATTACTGAGAAAGCACTGTCCTCCATGAATTTAACAAAATTAAACATTATCTGTAAAGAAGAAGTATACCATTTACTTTCTAAGCCATTTCTGAAAAAAATGCCAGCCAGAACACATACAGTAGAGGGATATTGTTACGCATGCGAGTAAGTAAGAGAAAAAATAGCACAGGAGCCCTGTTCATGTGGCAAGCAGACATTTGCATTTGATGTCCTTCACGCTCCACAACGAGTACTCTGTTGAGGCTTGTTGCCTTGAAGATTCCAAGCTCACTGGAGGGCACTACACTGACGAACAGGTTATTAAACACTCTGAAAAACTGGCCACCAGATGCTGTGCTCTCCTTTCAAGTTCCCTCTGAGTGTTTTTCGCTATTCTCCTTCTTTTCTGGCGATTGGACAACTCCAACAGCGAACGCTTAACACGCTCCATTCTCCAGAATAAGAAGTAACAAAATACTACGTACCTTGTTTTCTGCTTACTTTCCACGGCGAACGGCGATTAAACTGTAGGAAGATGGTGCCGATAGCGGTTTCGAAAGCCTCGGCCTTGCGCAACAACACTGCCGACTCGCCGACTTCGCAAACAAAAGAAACGTGCTACTTCTGGCTATGGCTAGAGACGAAAGGCCTAGAGCCAATAGAGCGTGCTTCTCGGCTCCAGAGTCCGGAAAGGCACCGTGGGCTTTCAATAATTTTATTATTGAACAAAATAAATAGTTTTATTGCATATAGTACCAAATAACAAGTACAATTTTGAAGTATAAAATTGTTTTTGATTACCTTAGCACTTTAGCCAATAATAAAGAGTTTGGCTGTAGTTTGGTGGTGTCGGTGAACAATGGTCGACGGCAGGCAGCGTACACAAAATGGCAGCCGTGTTTTTCCCATTTTCCGATTACACCGATTGAGAGCAGACGAAGTGGTCCGCGTACAACCTTTTCGTCATCAGAAGGTTAAAAACTCCGGTTTATGAGTGCTACATCTGTGCATGCTCTTTGATAGGCGCTTCAGATATGTGAGTAATGAATTCATATCGCGAGTGACGAAACCGATTAGAGCGGAAGCTCTGCGAGCGCTCTACACGGCCCTCGTACTTCCCCTTTCTGGACTGAAGTATTGCTCAACGACCTGGTCCCCGTCCCAGCAGCACCCCTGGGAACGGCTCAAAAGTGTGCAGCGGTGTGACACACGGATCATCTGTGGCACAGCGGACGGCTCGTACGATGCACGTCTGGCTGCCCTTGGTCGGCGACCCCACCAGTAGAGGCGACGGGCCTCACGGATGCGTGCACTGTGGCGGATGCTCGATGGACCGCTTTCTGGGATCCCGTTGTACTCCGCGGTGTGAACAAACAAAATAACTGGGCAACCTGAGCTTCTCCGCGGTAGGATCACCCGCCACGGCAAATCCCTGCTCCCGGCGGCCCGGTGGCCATCAGGGATTTTCTAACAATTCCTCAAGTCGCTCGAAGCCCTCTACTTGGATCAAGCGACGAGTCCAGGGAGCTGTGCGAGCTCTTCTCTCGCCAACTGGCGTCGAGCTCCTGACGACCAGTGACTTGCACCATTATTTTTCTTGTTGCTGTGTGTGCTTTTGTTTTCCTTTACTGAGTCCCCTCTCTCTCCCTGTCTTCTACACTGTAGGGGGCGGCCTGCTAGCTGGCGCATATGCGTAAGGGTTATCACCTTCCTGCCTAGCCTCGCACGTCGTCGCATTCACGTCAAATCCTTGTCCAAATAAATTACAATCACAGTTACAATTACACAAACAAAAACAATGGTGCCTGCCAAGAGACCTACATCATTTGAGGAAATAGATATGTACACCAGGTGACACCTATTCCTGCAACACTCTCCATTCACCCTTAAATAGTGCAGCGAAGGCTACAGACACGAGACCGCAGCTTTGCGACGTCAGATGGCCATTTGGACATGAGCGAGCGAAATGGCACGTGGTGCGTGCATCCTGCTTCGTGGGCGCTCGCTCAGTGGGGCCATTCGAAAGCTTTTGAGCTTGCTCGTGCTGCATGCTGGTGTAGCTCTACCAAAAGTGAAGCGGCAATTAGGAAAAGTGTGCGTTGCATTTACTATTTCTGATTACTGGAAGGCCATGCTCCGTCCATTTCATTTAATTATTCATTAGTTAATTTAGAAATTACTTCAGTATAACCAAACCAGGCGAGTCATAATACTGCTACATCCATTCAATGCAGCCCTTTACACAGTTATGTGGATGCCGTTTTCACCATGTGCTTGTTCGGCTCACCCGACATTAGATAGGAGGGTAACTGCCACAGTCTGGTGACTGATTAACCAAAATCTCTTGATTATCTTACTAACTAATGATTTTGTAGGTCATGTTGCAATTGTATTTTAAAATGGTTCTTTTTATCTATGTCGGCTTCCTACCCTTGAGGCAGGCACGTAGCCAGGATTTTGTTCCGGGGGGGGGGGGGGGGGAAGGGGGGGGGGGGCTGGGCTGCCATGACAAAATGCTGTAGAAGGGGAGGGAGGTGAGGAGGCCCCAGCAAAATGAAAGATTTCGGGGGGAAGGCCGGGCACCATGGGGCCGGGCCCCAATTTATAAGTTATAAAATTATAAAAATTATATTTCATTTTCATTTCATTTATTATACCCTTAAAGCGCCCGTAGGGCTTTACATAAGGGGGGGCAAGTGCAATATTATTCAAAACACAAACATAAAAGAAATAGAACAAGAAAACAGGTGTTACGGTTGCTATGCGTATAAGTAAGTATTAAGAGAATCTCTGAAAGCAGAGGATTCTTGGATGATTACAATATTATCAGGAAGAGAGTTCCATTCGTATGAAGCTAACTGTAATGGTGAAAATTTAAAGAGGTTTGTTCGTGGAGTGACCAAATGAAGTTTTTGCGAATTGTCAGTACGCGCGGAAATATGCGGTGCAGCCCGGCAATACAGTTCTCTCTTCGATGGGCAGTGGTAATACAAAGTATGTAATGATGCAAGTCTTGAGATTTTCCTTCTGTCTGCAAGAGATGGTAGCCCAAGTTTTTCCTTTAGTGAGGTGATGCTTGTACGCGTGTAGTTTTTAAGAATGAAGCGTGTGGCTCTGTTTTGTACTAATTCGAGTTTTTGTGTCAAAAAAAGCTGATGTGGATTCCATATTATCGAAGCGTATTCGAGTTGAGATCTAATCAGGGTAGTATATGCTACAAGCTTTGTTTCCCAGTTCGCCATGTGAAGATTTCGTCTTATCAGCGATAATACTTATAAAATGGGGCCGGGCCCCATTTTATAAGTTATCACAGATCCATCTCCTTAATGTTACCTTTGAAACATAGACTCTTTGTTTCTGGATTATATTGCCCTAACATTTCTGCAGCAACATTTCAGTAACATACATAAAATTGGTGTAACGTTGCATCTCACTTGTCCAACATTGTGTTCATGTTTCGAAATAATGTTTGTGCAATATCGTTTTAGTAATATCGTTGTTACATTGCTACACGTTGCATAACATTGCACAACATTAGCCACATCGCAGCAACGTTGCTGTAACATCTTGTGCTACTAGGGAGCCTTCTTCATCGCCGTCCGGTTTCACCCAGTACGCCTTAACAGTTCCAGGCGGGAGGTCGTTTACGGACTTGGGCGAGAATCACTGAATATGCGATACTGGCAAAATCGCTCGTTTGTTGTCCAGAACGTACTTCACGTACGCGTAAAACATCGCGCTCACGTGGGAAGCGTTCACGGGAAGCGTTCAGCGGGAAGCGTTCACGTCCACGGGAAGCGTTCAGTTTCACGGGAGGTGTTCACGTGGGAAGCGTTCAGCGGGAAGCGATCACGTTCACGGGAGGTGTTCACGTTCATGGGAGGCGTTCACGTGGAAAGCGTTAACGTTCACGGGAGGTGTTCACGTGGAAAGCGTTCACGTTCACGGGAAGCGTTCACGTCCACGGGAGGTGTTCACGTTCACGGGAGGTCTTCACGTTCACGGGAAGCGTTCACGGGAAGCGTTGACGTTCACGGGAGGTGTTCACGTGGGAAGCGTTCAGCGGGAAGCGTTCACGAGAGAAGCGTTTACGTGGGAAAAAGAAAAGGAACGGATATGGGGGGTGTGGGGGATATGGATATGGTCGCTTAACCAGCTTAACGGCTTGAAGTATCGGGCGGTCACTAACGGCTGTATCCGTAACGGCCGAAACCCTAAAATAAACATAACTGAACTCCCTTCTACTCAAAAACTATTACTTTTGTGTTTAAATTATAACTTTTTACACATTGCATTGCACTTGTTTTATTGGTTAAGGCTTCATTAATTGTTTAAGCCAATCCAATATGGCCATTTGGCCAATGGCTCTTGAACTGGCTCGCGAGTCGCAGAACCGCACGGAACCTGCAGAAAGTTGTTTTGGAGAAACGCCAGAGCCGCTGAAACTTGCTTTGTGTCGAAACTCAACGGCTCCTATCATCCACACGTTTACGGAGCCGCTCGCGTTGATAGTTTGACGCGAACATGGCTAGTGGTGTGGAACCTAAGCGTCGGCGATTGGTGTACTTATACGAAGGAAACCCCCTTGACGTCCCGAAATCAACTTTGGCACACTATAGGGTCGCCGCTTCATCCGGCAATTCAGTAAACTCCAAAGTGTGTGATCCGCCCACCAGCGTCCATGCCAGTGTCCCGGTCTATTGCGCCAGCGACTCGCCGGCGAGCTCCGTCATCTGCGAGGCACCTGTTTCCGGCTCGAATCTCGGAAAGGAAGACCAAGAGCAGGTGAGCAGCGCTTCACCCGAAACCCGCAAAACTTTCTCGGACGATTCGTCCGTCGACGACTTCATCGTTGATGGTAACGAACATACTCCTGGAGACATTGACACGTCTAGCGAAGGGAGCAACTTCTACGACTTACCTCAACCCGACGCGATGTCGGAGGAAGACTTCCTCGCTGCAGCACTGCAACAGTTCGGCTCTGAAACCTTGCCGCACTCTACGACTACAAAAGCCGAAGCTTTAGCTATGATGATGTCCTTCCTGTCCGCCAACGGGCTTAGCTGGAAGGCGCTGGACGATCTCTTGAAGATGTCCAATACTTTTTTTGCTCCTGTGTCAGACGTTTTTCCCCGAAAGCAAATATTTGTTCAGGAAGTTGTGGGTCACGAGAGCTGTCGAGTTAGTGGATTACCACTATTACTGCTAGACTTGCAATGATCTTCTTTCACCATGTAATGAGGAAGACAACCTTATTCGCCCGACATGCGATAAGGAAAGCAAAGCTCAAGAGCTCAAGAGTGCAGGGTCTTTCTTTGTCACAATGAAGATGCATGAGCAGCTAAAACAAGTCATCAACGAGACAAAGGATGCTCTCCAAGCTAACCTTGCGAGAATAGCATCAAGTCATTCAAGCGTGAACACAGACATCACTGAAGGACATGCACACCGCCAGCGGCGTTCCAGTGGGATCCTGGGCAAAAGTGACCTGACTGTGACAGTGAATACTGACGGAAGCCCCGTATGTTCGTCATGCGGGGTTTCCATCTGGCCAATTCAGTTTACGGTTAACGAGCTGCCTGTGCCCCTGTGATTTCACCACTGTACCCTTGCTGGGCTTTGGTTTGGGAAGGAACATCCTGATATGACTCTTTTCCTTGCCAAGTTTGTGGAAAACATGAACAGCATGCCACCAGTCATCTGGGAACATGAAGGAAACCTTCGCTAATCGAAGACCTATGTTATCTGCTTCTGTCTCGATGCGCCTGCACGGTCAGCTGTACAGAACTGTGTTCTTTTCAACGGATATTTCGGGTGCCCATGGTGCTTGATCAAAGGAGACTACATCGATGGTGAGGACACTTTGTAGTTTTGATGTTTGGATTATTATATTGAAGGGTTATCTTGGGAACTTTTGTACTTTGAAAATTTTTGTTAGTGTATGTTCATTTGTGTGCATGAAGAAATCTTAAGAAAATAATGCCACTTCCAAAGACCGTGAGAGATGTAATGTTTCGTTAAGGGGCAACTACGATCCGAAGTTGGACCAGACAAAATGCTAGGTGTCAGTTGCAATAAAATACGACTGTAGGCCATATTTTATGTCGAAGGAATGCTGCGCTCCCTACAAAGACAGATGAACATCACTTACTTAGATAGCTGCAAAAAGCTGAGACTTCTTGATTGACATCTTGGCTCCTGCATTTCAAGATGATTGGGTATTTTAGCTGAAGGGCCCCATCAATGATTTTGTAGCTTCTGCCTTTTTTGTGCTATTCGCTTTCTTAGTGGTTTTGGGAGACTCGGGGAGCGGAGACTAAATGACAAAATAATAGGGTATCATATTTCAATTTGACGAGGCGCGGAACAATGAAATCTACGGTGGCACTGCGGGATGCTAAACGCACGCAGCCAACAACATTAACTGACTTGGTTTGCTGATTGGCCAGAACCGTCAAACGTTTCTTTCTGACCTAGAAATAGTAAGTATGATTGTGTTCGCCATCCTAATTCTTTCCGAAAGCAGTTTTTATTCAGGTATGAGGGCTAGAAAGTAAAGAAATAGTTAGAAAAGTGAACGAACGCCTCATTGAGCTGCCTCCTTGCATAGCGGCGCAACAACACTGTCGCTCTCTACTGGTGCAGCATTTCGGAAACGGGTGTGGCTGAGATACCCCTCGCACTCTTCAAGACGGGGGGAGGCTTGTCAAAGCTAGAGTAACCATAGAGGGCGTGTTTGGACCGGTCTTCGGAGTAGACCAGCTCGCTTTGAGCCTACCATTGGCTGTGCTGTATACAGGCAGTTTTAGTGATTTTAATGCTAATAACTTCCCAAAATAATGGTCAGTCTCGGCGCAAGTTTCCGACCAGTTGAAAAATTATTGGAGGGGCCCTTTAAAGGGACAGGGACACTTATGATAATCTTAAGCTTTTTAAGGAGTATTAACATGAGGGAGAATTCCAGGGGATTTCTCCATGGCGCGCGCATCTCGCGACGAAAACGTCAGGTTTTTGCGGTGTGCAAAAGCCTGGGGTTTTCGCCTCGTGATGCGTGCGCCGTGGAGAAATCCCCGGGATTTCTCCCACGTGTGAATACCTCTTTAGGAGAAGCTCGTCTTTTGAGAGCAAGGCACATGAATATGCTCGTCTATTTTTACTAGGATTGTTTGACAGTTTCCGAAAAATAAAACTATTAAAACCGAAGCTATACCAAGACCACGTACCAAGGAGAGAAACATTTCTCTTTTTGAATTGTTTTTTCTAAATGCAGTCAACTGCTAAATCTAGTTAGCCGTATATATATATTAATTGGTAGTATGCTTTAACCTCTTCACAGGAAGCATCCGCTACATTGACTTCGTGGATGCACCAGCGAGGACCTTTGATGGCATCTTAAGAGACATGGGACTTGCCGTTGAATGCTCTGTCCCAATCAACGGCTACAAGGGCCCATCGCCGACCGTAAACCTCCCGCACTTTGACCTTGTGTGTGGGTTTACGGTTGACTACATGCATGCTGTGCTGCTGGGCGTGGCACGATAGATAACTGAACAGCTGCTGTCATCTTCAAGCTCTCAAGAATGATATTACATTGGTATGTCTTCTACACAAAACTTCTTGAAAATAGAAATGTACTAAGAACTCTCTAAATGGCAAAAATTGTCTTTATTATACTCAGCATATTTTAGTGTCTTACCAGATCAAGAGCAACATATGTAAAAATGGAGAATTGATTTCGCCTCTGCTTTTAGGCTACATACAGCTAACTAAATTTTCTGAATCCCCAGCTTGACCCCTTTTGGCCTCCTACTTAGTTTATTTAGATTCACAACAGTCATTTTGTAAAGCCAAAATTTAGCCGATGCCAAAAACATCATTCACGATTTCCTGCACATTCCAGTGTTGCGACGTCGCCGGTGGGCAGACTCGAGGTCGAGCACATACTCTAGAACAGAAGTGTATAAACATTTGAAGCCGTAATCCCTAAGAGGCTTTAAAAGGCAACTCTGCTCAGTTCTAAAAAGTTCGGGATAATGGGTGATTATACATTCAGAACTATACTCGTTTTCATCTCAAGAACCGTAGTAAAAGAGTAACAGCTCCCCGAAGAAACATTACTTATTCACCATTTTATGTAGAGACTTAGATATGTGTAGGTGAATTTTGGATTAGATATATGTTACCTTATCAAGACGTACACATCTCAAACGCCAGAAGCATCGCTTCTTCCTCCGACAATCAAATATTGTAGGAACTACTTCGTGCAGCGTATGAACAATGCGCAAAATGTCCATTTTTCTTGAGGTGAAAACAAGTGTAGTCATGAAGGACCCGAGGTCATTTGTATCCCCAAAAATAAAACGGATATTGTGCAACCCTATTTTAAACGGGCCAGAAACCAACCTTGAAGCTTCGCCTTTAGGAGCAACTGTGGTGCAGACAATACGTCATCAACCACGCCCCTTGGCAAATCAACCAGCGTGGGGCAGACAATGCAAACGTCGTCGGCAACCTAGGCACATGAACGAGTCGGTAGCGCTATCTGTAGGTTTTTCCTGCATTTTGCATAAAAAGTATTAAACAAACAAAAATAGTTATGCGCCTGACGTTTTAGCGCAGTGTTGCCTGGGCGAACACCGTGCTATTGACAGTGCTGTTTACTGCATCCCTGTTGCCCACTAGAATTAGCAGATTTTGGTTTTCAAACTTGATACTAGCAGCAAAAATCTAAACACAAAGCTGTTTGCTGCCCGTGCCTGTTTTGTTGCCTCGTTTTAGATATTTACTTGGTATGTTTACCTCAGACCGGTCAAGGTGCGTGCTGCATGCCTAGCTTCACTCCCAGTATGCTGCTTGGTGCTTTGGATAATTTTTCAGATAGTGTAGTAGGTATTGCACGCATGATGCTAGTTTTGACCGCTAGCATCAGTGCTGATGCTGGCTCCTGACGATCTCTGATGGCGGAGGAAAACCTTTGCATTGTGAAAAATGTGTTCCTTTTAACTAAAGATTTTATGAAGTCAAACCAGTGGTCTACATCGTTAATTATACTTAGAATTATTTACCATTTTTAATACAACCCAAAAATCCCGAATTCCGAAGTGATTTCTGGAAAAGCCCAATTTCTCGTTGATTACAAGGTTGAAAAATAACGCCCGATTTTCACATCTTGATTTCTGGAAAAACTTAACCCCCAAAAAAGGGCCCTCAGTATATAATGCTGGGCTAACTTGGGTTGCCCTAAATAATTTCTCAGTGTAGTGCCTATCTTACTTGCAGGTGCAAGCAGCCGTGCAGCAGAAATCGACCGCCGCCTAGGTGCCATCAAGCCCCCCCCCACTCCTTCACTCGGCTGCCCCGACCGCTCAGCACCCGGTTCAACTGGAAGGCATGAGAGTGGCGCCATTGGTTGCTGTTCTATTGCCTCTCCTGCACCCTGGACGTGCTCCCGCAGCAGTACTGGTCCCACCTGAAGCAGCTGGTGGAGGCCAGTCATATCCTCCTGAGCAAAGTGCTGACACAGGCCTCCATTGACTCTGCTAGTGAGCATGCATGAGCGACTCTGTTGGTGTGCATGAGCAAGCATGATCATTTCTGCACTCAATATTTTGCAAATTTTGCGAAGTGCCAGTTTTAAGAAGTTGTTGCAGGCACAAAATTTTGCAGCCTCGAGCGATGTATTCGTTAGCAGGTGGTTATTTATTTGCACAATACATTTTACATTACTTCTTTCAAATTTCAAAAATAAGGTCCAAAGACGCGGAGGCTATTTCCGTCATCTTGATATATTCCTTCTGGAGCCAAGTGCACTTTTGCTACCGGTGTGAGAGCCTTTCCATGCTTAGCTGGAACCATATTTCGGAAGTGTGTCGCTCCCACGCTTGTGCAGCTTCTCCCATTATCCCATTACCATGGCTTTCAACGACGATGACACGCTATTGGTTTCAGAGTTGGCTTAAAAATTGCAGCTGTGCCAAATGCAGAGCAACCAAAATAGAAACTAAACTACAGTATTTACTCGAGTAATAGCCGCTCTATTTATGAACAAGGCCCTTCCGTCTATTTTTTCGCAAAGCACATATACAGCCAATCATTGTATTGTGCATAAATAACATAGCGAATAACTAAATTGAGAGCACAATTCTCCATACAAATGCAATCTTCACAGATGGTATCTTTGTGCGAACACGTTACCTCTGTCCTGTAAACCGCTGGAATCATGCTGTCGATCACGGTGATTGGCAATCCGCGTGCTCCGCGGAAAAGGGAACCCTCGGGTTTTCTTCATAAACAGTGCGGCTATTAGTCGAGTAAATACGGTAGCTATCCTTGTGTTTTGTTTGGCCTTCATTTGTTGGTAATGCAGTGCTCCCTCAAAAAGAGGGGGGAGTTGTGTGCTATGAGGAAGCTTTTAAAGTTGGTGGGCTGTAACTACGACGACAGTAGAACGTGAGCCACCACGTTCGTATTCCTGTAAATGAAGCGTCCTCCGTTTTCAAAAATGACAATGCAGCTTTACCCAATTTATCTTAAAGGGGCCCTGCAATCATATTTAAGCGTCTACCTTTTTTGCGGTTTCCACGTCCCTCGGGGCTCAGGCAAGTCAGCGGGCACGCAGAAAGTAACTAAATATCAGTGCATCATATTTTAGCTGGACGACGCGGAAACCTCCTCCACCGTCGGGGACGACCCACGGTGCCGAAAGCGCGCGATATGTAACGTCTTAGGTCCTGGGCTTACTACTGGTCAGAGCCACTAAAAGCTTCTTTTTTGTCGAAATACAAAATATAAGTTGCGCGAACCATTTCAATTATTTATAAAAGAAAGTTTTTGTTCATCTTTATAGATCAGAAAAGAAACAAATGCAGTTTATAAAGTACGGAAACAAGAAATTACCCGTCGACATACCCGCCACCAAGCGGTGGAAAAGGCGGTGCATACTAGAAAGGTATAGTGGGATCAGGCGCCAACGAGCGGCGAGCGTAGAAAGGTCCCGGATGTATGCGGCGGCGCAGCGGTCGTAGAGACGGGAGGATCCGACCGGTTCCGAGCGTTCCCAAGGCCTTCGGCGAGCAGCTTTGGCTTGCGGTTTGGCCTTTTGGCGGTATGGCAGCGCGAAGTGGCTCCCGTTCTCAACTGATCTTTACCCCGTGTTTGCAGTCGTTTGTGGCCAATGAAGTGTCATGCCGAATTAGTGTTTAATCGCGCAGCAAATGCAATGCGAGCCGCCCTGGCTGCCCGCTTCATACAGCCTATCCAGAACATGCTTTAGTGGAGCCCTCTCGAGCTGTCGACACGGAGTGCGGCAGCCGTGACCGCTCGCTGAGCTCACTACCCCTCGTCTAGTTCACGGCCACTCAAGCAGCCAAGGACGTCATGAAGGAAGTTTTTTTTGCTTGTTTTTGTCATTTTAATTCGCCTATAACTTCTAAAATAAAGCGAAATTCGAGAAAAGAAAAGTTTCATTAAGTTACTACGTTCAGTGCACTCAAATTCGGTGCAAATTACAAACCAGTAAAAACGTCCTTGCAGGGCCCCTTTAACAGCGCCTCGCTAATCTTTGCGTGAGCGTCCGTACCGCCGATCTCACCCTGCTTCGTCATTGGGGGTGGGGGGGGGGGAGGGGGGATTTGTGCCATTGGTCTCCCCCCCCCCCCGAAATAAAATCCTGGCTACGCCACTGCTCTAGGTGGTGTTGCTTCGGTTCGCGGCGGCATCGCAGCTGTGCCAAATGCAAAGCAACCAAAATAGAAACGAAACTACTGCATTTACTTGAGTAATAGCTGCACTACTTATTAACAAGGCCCTTGCTGTCTACTTTCCCACAGAGCACATAAACAGCCAATCAATGCGTTGCGCATAAATACCATAGCGAATAACCAGATCGAGAACACGATTCTCCATACAAGTGCAATCTTCACAGATGGTATCTTTGCACGAAGACGTTATCTCTGTCCTGTAAACAGCTGGAATCATGCTGTCGATCGCAGTGATTGGCAATCTGCGTGCTCCGCCAAAAAGCGAACCCTCAGGTTTTCTTCATAAACAGTGTGGCTATTACTTGAGTAAATACGATACTATAGTCTTCAAACTACCTACCAAAAGGCGCTGGGCATCCGGAAGCACCGCGGAAGCTTTGAAATGAGTCTCCGTGCCCATTGATTACAGGTCACCGTCGCTCTGTGGGAGCGGTCAGGAAAGTGTTAAACTCAAACAGTGCTGCGGCAACTGTGGCATGAGAAAATATGCTTCCATTCTCTTATGTGAACGATGGAACAGGCAAAATGCAGTTAGTCATGGTACAGAGATGAACAAAGATGTTTGTCGCAAGCCATTAATTTTGCTGTTTCTGGAGAATGGCAACTGTATGAGAATGGCAACTCAACCTTTTGTATTCACTTGATCATTATTCATCTTAATTGAAGTCTTCTTCAAAAGCAAGTTCAGCTTCAATTATTTATTGTTATTTTATTTTGTTTTCTTTGTTTGCTGTCCAAACTAGTTTTGAATCATTTTCTACTTGTAGAAAAGCTGTTGAAGAACTTCGTGGCTGGAACGCAGCGGCTGTATGGGGACACTGCAATGAGCTTCAACATCCACCAGCTCTTGCACCTGCCGGAGGTGGCTCGTCACTTCGGTCCACTCTGGGGCCACTCGTCATTTGTCTTCGAGGGAGGCAACGGTAGGCTTGTTAAGCTTGTGACTGGCGCCAGTGGTGTCCCTCTGCAGATTGTCGAGAGGGTTGTCATGCAACAGCAGCTCGAGTCTTTTCTTGCATCCCCACTGGTGTCTGACAGCGTTACACGTCTCTGTCGAGACATGCTAGGATACGCAAAGCTTGAGAATGCTCTTCATGTGGACGATGTTTGCCTGCTTGGATATCCATGCCAGATAGCAACTCCTCAGGAGGTGAAGTCTGCTCTTGTGGGACAGGTCTGCCCTGACATGTCAATGGAGTATAACAGACTAACCTACAAGGGGCACATTTTGCACAGCACGTCGTACAAGAGAGCCACTAGGTCTGACTCCTCTGTTGTAGAGTGTGAGGACGGCAGGTACTTTGTCATCACAAAAATTATTTCGGTGAGCAAGAGGGCATTTTTGCTCTGCAAGAAAGTTGTGCTTGCGGAAAGTGGTGACTTTCCTGTGCACATCAAAGAGTGCTTTGTTTCGATGGTCCCGACAATGTATGTTGTGGAGCCATGCAAGGTGAAGGCACCGTGTCTTTTTATGAGGTTTGAAAATCCATCCGCCAGCTACATTTGTACGCTGCCAAATGAAATTGAGCGCGACTGAACTGATGGGCAGCTCCCCCATCCATTTGGACATCCCGTATTTACTCAAATTTAATGCTTCCCTTTAAAGAGGATCACAGTTTTATGGTATACTGATTAAAAGTTGTTAGTTAATACATATACCAAATTCCAGATTACAAGTGCCTATTCATCTCGGGGCGATAGGGTAGCATACTTAGGGAAGCACTGTTCTACGCAGTGTTTGATGATTTGCCCCACAATCGCATTTCCACTCCAGCAAATGAAATATTACCTTGGTACATATATTCCTTCGAAAAATAGAGTCCACTTCGAAATGCAGTTTGCTCAAGTTATTTGTAATTACAAAAAGGTTTCCCTCTGGATCTTCCATTATGGTCACAAAAAGCAAAGTGGCGAGACAGCACTTCTTTAACGCATGATTGTTTGTTTACAAGTTGCAGTGTTTGCAAAAATCTATGGTGTGTTGTGATAAATAACAAATCTAAAATGTTTATAAGTTTTTCTGTGCAGTAGGACATACAGTAAACTTTCGTTAGTTCGACCTCGGTTAATTCGACTTTTCGTTTAATTCGATCCTGTTCAAAAGTCCCGGCGAGCGCCCATACATTTCTATGGGAGGAAAAGTTTGATAGTTTGAACTCGGGACGACTCTGCATCGGATAATTCGTCCCGAGCGAATGCGCGCGGGCTCACATTGCACGGCACCACGGCAGAAAAACCACCAACGTACGGCGAAACACGGGCCCTTTGCTGCCAAGCCGAATGTGCGCAAATATGCGCCTGCTCCTCTACGCCGTTGAGATGGACCGTAGCGAATGACACGAGCCAGCGCAACCAATCTAGCGTGGAGTAGCGCAGAAAACATAGCACGTGGTCGGGCGCGGAGACAGCGCGCGTGCGCTCTTAAAGAGCTTTTAGCATCGTGTGCGGTCCATCTTGCGCGCCGGAAAGCGCAAATTCTCTTTCCTTTTTTTTTCCTTTTCCTTTCAGTTGCCGACGGTTTGGCCGTTCGGCGCCAAAGTCGCTTTCTCAGCGCGCGCTCAGGGCACTTTTCCTTTTCTGTAGCATCGTGTGCGGTCCATCTTGCGCGTCGGAAAGCGCAAATTCTCTTTTCCTTTTTTTTTGTTATTTTTTTTGTCGCCGAAGGTCTGGCTGCTGGGCGCCAAAGTCGGCTCGTAAAACTACTAAAACTTACTATGTTCGTTTTTTTTTTTTTTTTTAACGCGATTTTTTGATGACGCGACGTTTAGTTACGCTGCTCTCCAGAGCATGCTTCTGGACGCGCATTTTAAGCGCAGACGGCAGCAGACCATCCGTGAGTACTTTGGACAATAAAAGGAAGTTTAATTTTAACCGTTTTTCTGTTCATTTTTTAATTCGATCATTCGGATAATTCAACCAAATTTCAAGGTCCCGTCGAGGTCGAATTAACGAAAGTTTACTGTATATGTTAATTGTGTGTGGAACGGTATCTTAGAATGAACCACATGTTTTTGTATGCACTGTGATTCTTGCCTGTATGTGTGACTTGTTCCAGTTGAGAAAATTGTCTGAGAGTATCACCACAAGATGTGTGAAGCAGAAAAAGTATAATCATAAAGTTCACATCCTGCACTTGTACCTGAACAAGCCATGTAAGCAGATGATGTTTCAGTTCATTCTACTTCTGTGTATAAAACTTGCGCTAATTGATTCTTGAATTTGTGTACCATGAATGCTATGCTGGCTGTATATATGTTAATATATGTTGATAAATTTTTGATTGCACCATTAAATATATCTACACCAAACAGAAATTTGTTTGGCTTGCCCCTTGAATCTGCTCCTTTTTATAGTTGTATGCACAATATTTTTTTTATTCAGGGTACAAAATAAAGCACATGCAGATGTGCCAACCACTTTTTCGAGTTGGCTGCGACATTCCTTTTATATGCCACACTCCATAATAACCAGGTGTTATTTCTGGACATAAAACAGATGAATTTGTAAGTGCAATTTTTATATTTCTAAAGGTTGTAACCATTATATTTTTTGCAGGCAAATAATTTGCGAAGATAACAAATTTGGATGTATATATTTTTGCTGCTAAATCTCGCCTGAATTTTTAATTAAATTTTGTGAATGTCGTATAGTACCCAGTTTGCTAAATGTGCCTCTGGCATCTTTCTGTCCAGTGTGCTCAAACTGAAATTTGCAATCCTGGTACAGCTTCCAGATTAAGCCCGACTTACTGAAATTGTATGTGTGTTTTGTTTCACAGTTTGATCTGTGTTTGCATGCAATCTGGCCGTCTCTTATGCTCCGGGTACGATTTTCTCTTACAAACACAGCTTGTGCAAACAATTTCTTTTCTGTCCTGGTATATTTCCCGGTATAGACCCGTATTGGTCAACCGTTTTTTTGCAAACCCGGTACGTTTACTGGTTTAGCAAACCGTTTTTTTTCAGTCCCGGTATAAACCCATACCGTATAACCGTTTTTCGCAAATCCGATATGTATACTGGTGTATGCAAATCGTTTCTTTTCAGTCCTGGTATATTTCCCGATATGGACCCAGACTGTTAAACCGTTTCTTTTTTTAAATATGGTACGCTTCCCGATTTTTGCAAACCGTTTCTTTTCCTTCCTGGTATATTTCCCGGTATAAGCCCGGACTGTTAAACCGTATTTCTAAAATACGGTAAGTTTCCTGGTATATTCGAATCGTTTTTCAGGTTCCCGGTTTGTTTTTCATACTGTAATCATACCGTTTTTTTCGGTAGGGATATCCTACCTCATCGTCGTCGACGCTTACTCGAAGTGGTTGGAGGTGAAGCCGATGCACTCCACCACGTCTACATGCCTCATCGACGCCCTTCGCTCCATCTTTGGAACTTTTGGAGTACCGAGAATCCTTTTCTCTAACAACGCACCAAATTTCGTTTCGAACGAAATGTATGAGCTCTTAACGAGAAACGACATCAAACTCTACACCCGCGCCCCATATCATCCGGCCACAAACGGGCAAGCGGAGCGTATGGTGGGCGAAACAAAAAAGGCCCTCCTGAATCTCAAGAAAGGAACAATCCAGTGCAGAATTGCCAGGTTCTTGTTCAGGCAGCATACAACGGTTTCAACTTCCACGGGGAAAACACCCGCCAAAGCAATGTTCGGCCGACGGATTGCCACACCTCTGGATCTCATGAAGCAAAGCTCGTCAACAAGCTAAGACCGAGAAGTTCCGACGGACCGAGTAATGGAAGATTATTCGGCAGGTCAAACTGTCTACGTAAGAATTTTCGGTGGAAGTTTAGCATGGGTTACAACGGAATCACGAAACCGCTAGGAATTCAATCATTTCAAACAAGAACGGAGGACAGAAAACTTCAGCGTCGACACGTTGATCACATTCGCCCCAAAAGATTCCACTTGGAAACTCAAGAGGCCATTTTACCAGAATGTCACCGGATTTTTACCGAAAGTATATTTCCAGTAAAAATCTATTTTACTGGATTATGGGACTCTTTTCAATTCCAGTAAAGCCAGAATTTACCAGAAGCTCACCAGATTGGCCAGAATTTACCGTGTTTTTCTTTCTTTTTTTGGACGTCAAAAGAAGGCACTTAGGAGGAAGCCGGTAAACCGTGGTTGGTGTATGTTTACCAGATGTTGGACGGTTCGCTAACAATTAAAGTGGTTAGTCCATATAGACCTGAAGGTTCTATGTATTTATTTAACAGGGTCGATACCAGTAGCCTCGTTTACATGAAAGCGACTTCAGCACATCGACTCCACTCGTTCTTCGAACGAAGCCGACGCGGCAACGTTTACATGAATGCGCACCAAGCCCTACACGAAGGTGGCGCCACGCCGTGTCAAAGCTCGTAGTTTTGCAGTTCCGGCACCAGCCGCACCACGTTTTCCGGTGCATCGCACTCGTACGTGGAGGCCGCCTCCGCCACGGTGACGCGTTACTGAACGTAAAGATCGTGCCCGCTGTCTTCGGTGCTGTAGAGGAAGTTACGAGACGGAAGAAACATCAATACCCAAGCGTTTAGGGGTCCAGGCCGGGCCGCCGGGTCACTCTGGATCAAAGGCGACATGTGTGCACAGGCTTTGAGGACGCCTCTGCGCTTCGCCGCGCCAGACCTCGCCGATCGCGACCAGACCAACCGGACCCCGAGTCCGAAAGGCTCCTGCAGAGCCAGGAACGGCACTGAGGTAGGAGTAGCTCGATCTGCGCTACCATGCAGTGCTCTAAGCTCTCGGTGTCGTTCGGGCTTGCGCCGAAGCCTTTGGGACCCCTTCGGACGCACAAGTCGTACTTCGCAAGGCTTGGACGGGGCCGCCCTCACCGAGCGTACTTATCATGGCAATAAAAGCTTGCATTTGTGCTCGGGAAAAAATTGCGGGCGAACAAACGGGACCGCTCTCCGCGCCGCCGACGAGGTTGGCCGCCGCCATTTCTCAGCTGTTCAGTCGCTCCTGCAGCGAGCGCCTTCCCATAATCCTTCCGTTCCAAAATGCGATGCGACCTTCGTTTACATGGGCTGAATGAATGCGCACTCGCCATCTCGATCCACCTCTGTCTAGCGACTTGAATGCGATGCGCTTTCTTTGCCCATTATGCCGTTTACATGACCGCATTGAATGCGACAACTGGATTTGATGCGACTAAGTCGCACTCATGTAAACGCGGCTAGTTGAACAATTTGCAGAGCTGTAGACTAAAGCAATCAGACCAAATAGGATCAACCAAGTCCTTTGCGGCAAAAGATATCTTTCAAGGTACTCACAATGCCGCTGGGTAAATTCCTAGACGTACGGTAGTTCAACTAATAAAACCGCGCAGGTTCACCACACGGACACTCACACGTATACTGTCAGCTGCACGTTTAGCGAAAACCACAAACGCGCTGAGCGAACATCCACCGCCGTTGAGAAATCCCGGGCACACTCACGATGTCGTCCCTGATGCCGTCGCCGCGGGTGCACCAGGCGTCAGTAGCACGCTTAGCGAAAACCACGACCGCGCGGAATGAACATCCGCCGCCATAGAGAAATCCCGGGCACACACACGATGTCGTCCCTGATGCCGTCGCCACGGGTGCACCAGGCGTCAGTAGCACGCTTAGCGAAAACCACGACCGCGCGGAGCGAACATCTGCCGCCATAGAGAAATCCCGGGCACACTCACAAGGTCGTTCCTGATGCCGTCGCCGCGGTGCACCAGGCGTCAGTAGCACGCTTAGCGAAAACCACGACCGCGCGGAGCGTACATCCGCCGCCGTAGGAAAATTCCGGGCACATTCACAATGTCATCCCTGATGCGGTCGCCGCGGGTGCACCAGGCGTCAGTAGCACGCTTAGCGAAAACCACGACCACGCTGAACGAACATCCGCCGCCGTAGAGAAATCCCGGGCACACTCACGATGTTGTCCCTGATGCCGTCGCCGCGGGTGTACCAGGCGTCAGTAGCACACTTAGCGAAAACCACGACCGCGTGGAGCGAACCTCCGCCGCCGTAGAGAAATCCTGGGCACACTCATGATGTCATCCCTGATGCCGTCGCCGCGGGTGTACCAGGCGTCAGTAGCACACTTAGCGAAAACCACGACCGCGTGGAGCGAACCTCCGCCGCCGTAGAGAAATCCTGGGCACACTCACGATGTCATCCCTGATGCCGTCGCCGCGGGTGCACCAGGCGTCAGTAGCACGCTTAGCGAAAACCACGACCGCGCGGAGCGAACATCCGCCGCCGTAGGGAAATCCCCGGCACACTCACGAATGTCGTCCCTGATGCCGTCGCCACGGGTGCACCAGGCGTCAGTAGCGCGCTTAGCGAAAACCACGACCGCGTGGAGCGAACGTCCGCCGCCGTAGAGAAATCCAGGGCACACTCACGATGTCGTCTCTGATGCCGTCGCCGCGGGTGCACCAGGCGTCAGCAGCACGCTTAGCGAAAACCACGACCGCGCAGAGCGAACATCCGCCGCCGTGGGGAAATCCCCGGCACACTCACGATGTCGTCCCTGATGCTGTCGCCGCAGGTGCACCTGGCGTCAGTAGCACGCTTAGCGAAAACCACGACCGCGCGGAACGAACATCCGCCGCCATTGAGAAATCCCGGGCACACTCACGATGTCGTCCCTGATGCCGTCGCCGCGAGTGCACCAGGCCACAGTAGCACGCTCAGCGAAAACCACGACCGCGCGGAGCGAACACCCGCTTCCCTTGAGAAATCCTGGGCACACTCACGATGTCGTCACTGATGCCGTCGCCGCGGGTGCACCAGGCGTCAGTCGCGCGCTTCGCGAAAACCACGAACGCGCGAAACGAACATCCGCCGACGTTGAGAAATCTTGTGCACAGTCTTTTTCGCTCACTGGATGCTTCTGAAGGCGGACGGACAGAGGCGTAATAAACAAGTCACTGAAAAATATATTCTTTCCATCTGCACACCCAGCCCCCAGCTGCTTTGGAAGATACAGGCCGCACACATGGAACGAGAAGCCGAGACTGAGCGTTTGTTCCTGGCCCGCCGTTGCTCGTGGACGGACAAAGAAACCGGCTTTCTTAAAAAAAAAGTCAGCAAAATGACCCTCTCCCATTTTCCCCACGAACCCAATGCGAGGGAGAGAGAGTGCGTGGGGACTCGTCCTTGGTGCGAGGTACCATAATTGCACACCAAGTCCCCGGCCCATCTCGGCTTCCCCCTCCCCTCGTGTCGGCTTCCAGTGAAGGTCGGTAAACAGAGAAGTGAGTCACCCGTTTCGGGTAAGATTTCTAGGAAATCCGGGTCGTCTGGTATATGAAAGTGGCTGCCGGTGATATTCCAGCGAAATCTGTTTGCCGGCAAATAATCTACCAAAGACATGGTAAACTGGTTTTGGATGAAAACGGGTGAAAGTGCCCACCATTTTGGATCGTCAAAACAGTTCACTGCACGTACTTCTTTAGGATTGCAACGTCGTCCCGAGCTAAAACTCGCACTCACGAGAATGCCGCTCGAGTGGTCTCGTACCTGCTCTGGCCAAGACTTTTCCCTGTCGCAAATATCAAGTTGCCGGTGATCGCTTCCCAGCTTTTTGGATCGTCAAAACAGTTCGCTGCACGCACTTCTTGCAGAATTGCAACGTCGTTTCGAGCTAAAACACGTACTCACGAGAATGAAGCTGCATTGGCGGCCGCCATTACAAACTCTGTCCCCCTGCTCGTCTTGGCCTCCTTGACTTTAGCAGTACCCCTTGCGTCGGCTTCCAGTGATGTTCGGTGTCCGGCAAATGAGAGTGGCTTCCGGTAGGATTCCAGCGGCGGGTAATCGAAAGTGGTTCTGGTAAACTTCCAGCGAAAGTGGCTACGCTGGTTTCTGGTGAAAATGAGCGGAAATTAACCCGTTTTCGCCAAATTTCACAGGAAGTTTTTGCTGGATTTTAACTGTAAGTGGCTCCAATAGAAGGTCCAGTGAAATCTGGTTACTGAAAGTGGCGGCCGGTAATATTTCCACCAAAAAACTAGTAAACTACGCTGGTTTCTGGTGAAAATGAGTGGAAATTAACCCGTTTCCACCGAATGCCACTGGACGTTTTTGCCGGATTTTTCAATACACACTTTAAAGACTATGTACTGGACGCTAATCAAGAAAGGGGATATGATATTTATCGCGGTCAAGCAAGACGAAGACGAGGCTCAAGAAGAGCACGCGCGCACCCGCCATACCAGTCAGACTGATTCTTAACCGCCATGAGCAATGGCTAGCTTCTTTCCAACTTGAACTGTACATAGTGTAAATAAACGCAGATTTAACAGGAAAGATGTATTACCCTAGCAAGTACGTCCACCGAGCAAATGCACCCATCCAGCAACGGCAACCAAACCAGCCTTGTACCCGTTGCTCAAAAAGTAAAAAAAAAAGTATACTAAAAGGGTCGAGGGGCTGCGGTAAGAATCGCTATTGCATTTAAAAAAAAGTAAATACTAATGACAACTGTTCTAAGGGCTGGTTTTCTTTAGCGTGTAATAGGGGGTTTGGAGGTTCTAGAAAAAATCATACTTATTGACAATCCCAAGGTCAGAAACTGTCTTACATAGTTGAAGCGGTCCTGCTGGACATCTGAACTTAATTAAATGATGATGTAAGAAGGTGAGTTAATTTACATACCTAATGTAAAATGGCCGCCGACATGAGCTGGAAGCAATGCAGAGCACGCAGCCTACATCAAGGGCGGCAGTGATAATGCTGAAGTCTCTGATCGTCCCCCTCCCCCCCTTCCCGAACAGCCAACGCGCATCTGAATGATTTGTCGCACACACTATTTCGCGGACGGAGGAGGGTGAGGTGGTTTTGGTCTTTGGGTGTGTGCGTCGACAAATTTAAACACTGCCACTACAAGGGCTTTAACTTCGTCAAACTTAAAGTTGGAGCCGAAAGTTCGCGAAGCGCTCCGATTGGCCTTCCGCTACGAAAGCGCTGCGTCGTTGTCACGATAGTTTAATCGGCGCGCGCCGTGAGCTTTGGCTCCTGCTTTGTGTTTGACGTGTTTAGGCCCCCAGCTCTTACGTTTCACTTGCTACCTACTATAGTTCATTTCAGTCTAAATCCTAACACAGCCGACGCAACCAGCGAACGGGTGTAGTATTATAAGACCGCGCGCTTGCCAACTAGTCTGCGGGGTATTGAGGTGCCGTTGACCTAAAGGCAGGTTCGCCGGGGCATCGCTGGATGCGTGAAGTCCGACTCACCGGGCTGCTGTGTGGGTTCCGGGAAACGGCCGGTCATTTCGGAGCGGCGATTCCTCTGACGACATCACATCCCGCAGGACGAAGCCAACAGACACGTTCGTTCGGGTCGTGATCTGAGCGTGTCCTTGCGCGATCGGCGGGATCGCTCGCCTTTTATTGATTTGATAACAATGATAACTGCTACCCAATCAGTGAACTCGCGTGATGTGATGTGACGTAACTTTCTCGTTTACACATCACTACATTCTACCTCTCTTATATGAAATAGCGATAAACATGTCTACTAATAAACAGAGCATTAATTTATGATACTTTTCCCTTTCTTTAAATTTATGAGCCAACCATAACTGAAAATAGACTAGTAAAACTACTCCTAAAAAAACTTAAGATGTAATTTTAGCCACTTAAAATTGCTGCGATACTAGCAGTTGTTACACATCATATGTTTTGTAACCAATAACTAGACTAAGCAAAAACGAGTGAGCGCTTGGCTCTAAACGCCTTTACGAGGCACGTTAGTACACTTTCTCGTTAAATAGCCATTTTGACTTGCGTTATGCAGGTTACTACAAGTTAAGACCGGTTCAGACACTCTCGTTTGAGTGCATTTGACTGCGTTTCGTCGCGAACCCAAAGCGAGTCACCGGCACATCTGTGCTTCGTATGAAGCGTGGAATCCAGTTCAAGGAGTCATCTCGGCGCGCGATATAAGCAGGAGGGATGTCCTGGTTTCTCGTTGCCGCAACGCAGTCAAACGCAACTGTCTGAACCAGGAATGTCTTGAAACTAGCGTTATGCACTTAAACAAAGCGAGAGGGAAAATATATTACATCTGTGGTTCTTGTCCGATTTCGTAAATCATGTCCATAGACGTATTACTGCTATTGGCACTAAGAAACGAAAGTACGTAGTCTTTTAGCCTTCCTGGAAGTCGCCGTTGCCGCGTGGAACGCCTTGAAATGGCAGGCGATGCTTGATGTCCAGCTTGATATTGTTCGCGTGGTTCACTAGGCCCTGAATCCATGGCAGACAGGAGTGGTGTAACTGGTACCACTGACGACAACGACACAATCACAGAATCACTCACGTCACTTCGTGAAGATTCGAGAGGCGGCATCGACCGTGGTGTCTCGGGGCGTGATGCCGCAGGGGTGCTTGCGTCGAAGGGGTCAAAATACTTCACTGATACGTTGGCTGGAAGAATCTCTATGGGCTCCGGCTAGGCAACAAGAGCGACCACTGTTCTTTCAGCAGCCGTCGTAAACTCAGGGGTTCTTGTTACCGGGTCATTTGATGTAGTCGGTCTCCTTGGAGCTGTGGGCGATCTAGTTGCTACGTAAATTTTGGGGAAGTTGAGCGTGTCGGTGACTGAATCGTCGTCATCATCTTCGTCAAAGTAATCTATTCTTTGCAGTTGTGGGGTTTCTGTAGTTCCTCTGCTTGCGTGTGGCGCACTCGCTTGATCTTAGAGAGGTGCCGGAGTGAGTTTCTTAGCGTTCCACTTCCGTCCGTCGCTAAACTGGTACGTGGCAGGACCAACTTGCTTTTTAATCACTTGCGGACCTGTGTATTTGCTGCGCAGCTCGTCGCTGTGTTGTGGACGAAAAGTTTGGACGGCTTGGTCGGCTATGAACTTTGGACGTCTCACAGCTCGTCTTGCGTCCGAGTAAATCTTCAATTTTGTCTGGTACTTCTTGACTCGCTTGTAGTGCTGAGACATACTTCTCTCTGGCACCTTGGGTGACTGAAGACCCTGTAGATCCAGTCTTGATCTATCATCTATGTACTCGTCCGTGAAGAAGAACTGCAGGAGTTTGACCCGTTGCTGGGTGAGTAGTACGCCTGTAGGCTTCTAAGTAGTCAAGAACCGCTTCTGGAAGGGTCGTCCTTGAACTGTTGCCAGTTGTAAACATGACTTTAGTACTCAATTGAAACGATCAACTTGTCCATTTGCTTGTGGATGATACAAGGAAGACTTGAGGTGCCTGATACCTTGCTGTTTCAAAAATTCTTCGAACTCCCTAGAGACGAACTGAATGCCATTGCCCGTGACGAGCTCTCGAGGCAAACCTTCCCGGGCAAAGATGTTCTGTAGAAACGTAATTACAGTAGTTGTTGTCGCCGCTGAGGTGTGTTGAACTTCAGGACACTTCGAGTGATAATCGATCAGGACCAAGAAATATCTTTGACTTGGTGGAGCTCTGTCGATGGGACCCACGATATCCAAACCGAGCTTGTCCCATGGTCACTCTGGGAACTCGACCGGCTGTAGAGGAGCAGGCGCTGCTTTAACCGGCTTGTCTGTTGCGTTGCAAATGGTACAATGCTGTACTTTAAACTTGATTTCGGCGTCCATGCATCCCATCCTCGTCGCCATAAATGTAGTATTATAAGACCGCGCGCTGGCCAACTAGTCTGCGGGAGGATGAGGTGCCGTTGACTTACACTGTAAAAAAAAAATCCCGTCAAATTACTGAAATTGCCAGTTAATTTTTGATGCCGGTACAATTTCCGTTGTCTTGCATTACGGTCACAGCAATAACTAGGTATTACGTGCGGGACAGTAATGAGGCCCTACGGTTTTCGCCCGTAACTTGACCCGTAGAAGCATGGCAGAAAACCGTAACTCACATGCACGTGATCCACAGATACGGGAAAGGTTCCGGCATCGAAAATTAGCTGGCGTGTTATCCGTAACTTGTGACGGTAGAAAACCGTAACACTTAATGACTGAGCTGCACGTAATGTGCAACGACGGAAATCGTTCCGGCATCGAAAATTAGCTGGCGTGTTATCCGTAACTTGTGATGGTAGAAAACCGTAACACTTAATGACTGAGCTGCACGTAATGTGCAACGACGGATATCGTTCCGGCATCAAAAATTAGCTGGCGTGTTGTCCGTAACTTGCAACGGCAAAAAACTGTAAATCTCAATCACTGAGCTGTACGTGATGCGCGACGACAGGAATCGTTCCTACATACAAAATTAGCTGGCATGTTGTCCACACCTTGCAGCGACGGCCAGAGCCTGTTGAACTGCTAGCTGCAGTGACTTAACAAAACGGACGTCTCGGTGAACCATAAATACAGCATTTTGCTGCTATATGTATTGTTCACTGAGATGTCCGTTTTGTTAAATCACTGCAGCTAGCAGTTCAACAGGCTCTGGCCGTTGCTGCAAGGTGTGGAAAACACGCCAGCTAATTTTTGATGTCGGAACGACTCCCGTCGTCACGCCTGACGTGCAGCTCAGTGATTGAGAGTTTTAGCTTTCTGCCGCTGCAAGTTACAGACAACACGTAAACCAATTTTGATGCGGGAACAATTAAAATTAATTATATAGTGTCCAGGGAATGTAACTAGGCTGTGGGCCCAAGTTAATTTCAGGAGTTAATGCCAGCTGCACATCCCAGAGATTAACAGCTGCTTAAACACTGTGTTAGAAATTTCAAGGAAGTGCACACAAGATACAGTATTAAGTAAAACATGTTCATACCTTTATTCTTAAGAAATAATTACTGGGCCATGTCCAGCTTTCATGTGGAAGGCAATCTCTAATTTCCTGAGCAATCAAGTCCATGTGAAGAATTGCAGAACCTGGAAAACAAAACAAAAAACGTGGAATGTGGTTAGGTTATGAAGAGAATGTGATGACAGAATAAACCACCCAATTTCCGTGAACTACGAGTTGCACGTAAGCGCATTGAAGGAGCCTCAGCTGAATTCTGGCGGGCACTAAACAGTGAAACCAACTTGTGAATTAATGACAAGAAACCATTTCAAGAAAGGAAGTTCGAAAAATGCCTTTGAAGACAGAAATGCCATGTCCAATGAGTTCCTTCAAGCCTGTTGTCAGGAGTTAATTTCAGAAGTTACTGCCTACTGTGCCTCCCAGACATAATTAAACACCGTGTTAGTAGGGTTGTGTCAATATTCGGAATTTCGACCAGTAGTTCCGTATAATACACTATTCTATATTCGCTTTGAGAAGAACTGCACTATTCGTGTTTTTCGAAGTGTTGGTTGCGGCGGGCTAGTCCCGTTGAGTGCGCTTCTTACCGAGCACCGTTGCACTGCGGAGAAGCAATACCGCCGGAAGCGAGCTCCACGTGTGTTGCTTCTCTGCATTACATCGGTGCTCGGTAAGAAGCGCACTGAATAGGATAACCCGACACGATAAACACTTGGGAAAGTAGAAATATCGCAATTGCGTGCTTGGAAGAAAACCATAGTATATTGAACGCGGGATGGAGCACGCATGCCGGCTGTATTTGAAATTAAATGGAAACTTCGTGAATGTGTATATCTACATCGTAGTAAAAGTTTCAAAATTAAACTGACTGTTATGCAAGAGTATACTATGTTAGGTAGAGATGTCCTTAGATCCTGCGTTCCTCATGCGCGATTCATTCTTGTAGAGCGCAGCTCTTAGGCGCCAGTTTCCGGCTTGAGCGGCGTCGGTGTTATCGCGCGTTGCATTATGGAAAGTTTCCCATAATGACGTCACGAGGTTTACTCTCACGAGGGTTACTAGAATTATCCTCACGAGGGTTACCCTCAAAACGGTCACGAGCGTTACCCTCACAAAGGTTGCGAGAGTTAGTTACCCTCGAAAGCGTTACCCTCACTTGGGTCACGAGGGTCACCCTTACAAGGGAAACGAGGGTTATGAGAGTTACCCTCACGAGGGTCACCCCCTGAGGTCACGTGACCTCAGGGAGTCACCTAGCTCTAATCCGGCGTTACAGGGAGTTGTAAACGGCTTTACTTTTTTAACTCAAATTAAAGGAAGATTATTTATATAGCAAGATTTGTAAATTCACTCAATTGGGCATCTCTATCGGATTCATTTTATGTCGAATCCATCGTTTACTTGCCATCCCAAGACATCAGAACTTCTGAAGTCGCAGTTCATAAATATAGATAGAATATACTTGGCTTATAAACGAACAAGTGGAACAACCTTCACGAGTTTAGCTGGGTTTTCGTCTAAGCATTATGCAATGATAGTAAAAAGCGTGAAAGAACTATTCGATATTCATATCGAAAATATTCGGCCAAAACCTCTATTCGCTTTGAACTCAAAATCTACTATTCGCGCAAGAATATGTTTTAGTAAGAAATTTCAAGCAAGTGCACGTAAGATGCAGTACGAAGTAAAACATGTTCGTACCTTTATTCTTGACAAATAATTAGTGGGCCACGTCCAGCTTTCATGTGGAAGGCAATCTAACTTCCAGAGCAATTATGTCCACATGGAGAACTACAGAACCTGGAAAACAAAACAAAAAAAAAATGTGGAATGTGATTAGGTCATGAACAGAATGCGATGACAGAACAAACCTCCCAATTTTTGCAAAGTACGAGTTACATGTAAGCGCATTGCAGGAGCCTCATCTTAACTCTGGCAGGCACTGAACAGTGAAACCACCTTGTGAATTATGATACGAAACCATTTTAACAAGGGAAGTTCGAAAAATGCCCTTGAAGACGGAATTGCCGCGTCCAATGAGTTCCTTCAAGCCTGTTGTCACGACTTAATTTCAGAAGTTTCTGCCAACTGTGCCTTCCGGAGATAATTAAACACCGTGTTAGTAAGAAATTTAAAGCAAGTGCACATAGGATGCAGTACGAAGTAAAACATTTTCATACCTTTATTCTTGAAATAATTAGTGGGCCACGTCCAGCTTTTACGTAGAAAGCAATCTTTAACTTCCTGAGCGACCAAGTTCATATGGAGAACTACAAAACCTGGAAAACAAAACAAAAAAATGTGCTATGTGATTAGTTTCTGAACAGAATGTGATGACAGCATAAACCTCCCAATTGCTGCAAACTATGAGTTACACGTGCTTGAAGTCTCCCGTAAGTTGAGGGGGTCAGTACAAGGAGGGAAGGGGGAGGGGGGATTGCCGAAATGTATTAGATGCACATAAAATAAAACCCACTGCTGACTCTGTCCCCGTCGTACCAGCAACCCTCAAATCGCTAATCCCCAAATGTCACATACCTGAAAACAAGATATTTTATTGCAAGACATGATTTGGATTTCACTAATGCTGGGGCAGTGGGGGAGGGTCTCAGACCATCCATTCAAAACAGTGGGCGGGTCCGAGACCCCCTGAGACCCCCCAGACTTTAAGCCCTGCACATAAGTGCAGTGCAGGAACCTCAGCTTAATTCTGGCAGACGCTAGACAGTGAAACCAACTTGTGACTTATGCTACGAAACCATTTTAGCAAGGGAAGTTTGAAAAATCCCTTCGAAGATGGAGTTGCCGCATTCAATGAGTTTTTTCAAGCCTGCTGTCACGAGTTAATTTCAGATGTTACTGCCAAGTGCACCTCCTAGAGATAAACAGGTGCTTGAACACCGTGTTAGTAAAAAATTTCAAGGAAGTGCACACAAGATGCAGTAGGAAGTAAAACACGTGCATACCTTTATTCTTAAGAATTAATTAGTGGGTCACGTCCAGCTTTCATGTGGAAGGCAATCATCATATCCTAACTTCCAGAGCAATGAAGTCCATATGAACAACTACAGAACCTGGAAAACAAAAAAATGTGGAATGTGGTTAGGTTCTGAATAGAATGCGATGGCAAACACAACCTCCCGATATCTGGAAACTATGAGTTACACGTAAGTGCACTGCAGGTGCCAGTGTGATTTAAGAAAGCTGTAGACCCAAATGAAATTACTTGAAAGGGGCATGGACACAAAAATTAGGCAAGTTAGAGTATTTGTTACATGACAGCACCATAGGGTATTGGATATACACAAAACCATTTCAGAATATTTAAAACTCCAATAATTACAAAATTGTTTTTTTAATGTTCGCTGTTTTTATCTGGTGACCAGGGTACCTTGACACAATTCCCACTGTGGCGACGGCAGCTCGTCCATAAAACACGCGACTCTGATTGAGACGTTGAACATTCTCTTTTGTTGTTCTCTACACTCGTTCGCCGCGCCACGCATGTCCGTTACTCAGGCTCTGTACCTGGTTCTTCCTCTGCCGTCTCCCTCCAAAAGTGACGTTGAATTCAAAGGAGCAAGCTGTGCCAGATATTCCAACTGCCCAAAACATGGGAGGGAAAAGGGGGGGGGAAAGGAGCACGTTGGGGCAAAGGACGCTTGGGCGCCTTCTGAACCATGCCTGGAAGTGCATACAAGAGATCTATGAGTGGCACCGCCTCGCCGCTTGGGACTGACTAGGGACACTAAAGGGTCGAGGCAGATGTCGTCACCGACGTCTGCAAACATGGCTGGATCGCTGAATAGGTGGATCCGAGGGTCCCGCAACTCAATAGAATGTTTGTGTGAAACTAAGGCGTTCTTTGATAAACAAATTCGGCAGGTATATACAACATGTAATGGGCTTCAGTGACATACTTAGATCTCAGTTTTTCCATTCCTGAAAAGTCTAGAACCAGTTGAATGCTAAAATAATTTCTACATCCATTTTTTTTTGTTTTACACATACACATAAACAATTGTTTATGTGTACCTGAAATTAATGCTTAATCCATTTAGTATGTTGTTATTGCCGCTACAAATTCTTGTGTCCCCCCATATAATGCATTCCACGAGAATGTCCTTGAGGGTAATGAACTTGAGCTGAAGTAACTCCCATGAAACATTGTGTGGATTTTTCTGGTGCTCCAACAACCAAAACAAAGAGAGCCACAAGTGATCCTACTTGTCAATATAATTAGGATAAAAATCCATGGTGACTAAAATTGTAGTTTGGCTTGTTGATACGTCACAAAGGAAACATAAAAAAACAGGTACGGATAGAAGTGACAAGGTAAATAAAAAATCACTCTCAGTGGAGGTTTGCTACCAGGAATTAAAAATAGCAAAAAACAAAGAAGACAACTTAAATTATATGGCACCACCTACCCCACATGAATATCAGTTTGTGTATTGAGCAGAGAAGGGGAGCAAAAAAAAAAAAACACTGGAAGAGGACACACCTCCAGGTGCTTTGTTGGTGGGAACAATATATGATCCGCCTTTGCATAGCCTATGCAGGTCAAGCAAAGCCCTATATCAAATACAGCACTCGGTGTCGCGTGAACATTTGGCAGTACTGTTACCAGATACAGTTGCATGACAGAGTTCAATAAGATCAGATAACTGCAGGCTACCAGGATAGAATCACAAGGATGTGTGGAAGCTGGTGAAATTTTGGCTCGTGCCAACGACAACTGCTTCATCATCCGGTCCATCAGTTTGTTAAAAAAGGATCTTGATTACCTTCAATCAACAAACAAAAGCAAGCATCCTCGGCATTCACATAGGTAGGTGGCACAGGGTGATTACTTGTTGTGTAGTTTTTGTAAATAATTTGAAAATCGAATTATTTACAATTTATCTTATCTGAGCCACTTATATGCAACTGAAAATGGAGGGAACCAGATATGGGGTGAATATATGGAGAAAACTATATTCCTTGTACCGAACCACACTCCAAGTACAAATCTTGGCTAATAGAGTAGCCTACAATTGAAATAAAGTAGTGCTGTATCCTGCATGCCAAAAGATGCACAAAGGCTTTCCTAGTGTGATGCAGATGGGCGTTGCGGGAAGCTCTTCGAGTTCAAAATTGAATATGCGTGTTGCATTCTAAAAGTAAACGATGATGCAGTTGAACTTCAAACCATATCATTATCTGAGAATGTTTCAAAGGCAAGAAAGCACAAGTGGCTAGTGTTTCCATGCATTAACAAACAAAATGCAATCATCAGGGTTGAAACTTACAAAAGAACTGCTTGTAGCAGTTATTGTAGCTAAAACATGGCTTTTGTAGCACACATTTCATTTGATTTATTTCACACTGCAAACTTAAGGATATAACGTCCTGAAACCAAAAGGACGCGCAATGAAAACGGCCCAACCAAGTACTGGGGCAGGATACCACTAGCAGACAATAGTTGCTTTAACGACGGCAAGCTGAAGTATTCAAATAACGAACCTGCAACAAAAAGATGTCCGAGCGCTCCATCATGGCTGTGGTAGCGTGCCTCGAATGACTGGCGTGGGATAGCGGCATTTGTAGAGGCATCGTAGCTCAAGACCAGTGTTGGCAGGCTCCTAATGCTCCCAAGTTGAAATCCACCAAGATGGGTCCCAGGAGCCATTGTTTTCCCATGGTTGACTCGAGAACGATCAATTCCATGGCGTCCTGTGGTTCGTCCAGCCTATGGGCCCCGTCATTGCTGGCGATGCTGAGAAGTATAATCTGCAGCGAAAAGACACGTGAGTGCTTCATCACGGCTGTGGTAGCGTGTCCCCCACATTTGGCTTTTGGAGCAGGCGATTCTGGTTTATCACATTGTAAAAAGCGATGCAAGTACCATAGAAATTCCCGCAGTTCCTCAAAGTGCCATAAAAACTATTATAACTGCAACTATAACACACAATTATTCGCAGCAAAAAGATTGCTGTTGGAAATATTGTAATAAAAGGGGATAGAAAGCAAAAACACAGAACTTTGGCAAGGACCTTATTGCCTTTAAATCTCGATGCAATTACTAAATCAGAGCCCATCTTCGACAACTGCAAAGCAACAAAACTCTTTTAACATAACGAATAAACCACACATGTCGCAACAAGCATTTTTTTTAAATGAAAATAATGGAAGGAAGATTCATACTCTCAAGTAATCGGTGCCACCGGAACAATGATTGACACCGCTCTTTCTCCTACGCAAGGCATCAATAATCGTTCCAGCCAATAAGAAGCTACTACAAAAGGGAAACTAAGGGTTGGACACTCCTCTCGGAAAGTGGCCACTTTTTGCTTGTCACATATTTCAATAGTCACTTTTACGTAGGCAAATATAAGCGAGTAACTCGGGGTTCCTCAATTTCATGAAAGAACAAAATTGCTTTCGTCTATGGAAGCTCACCGTGGGACGGAATTGGTTTTGTACCTCAGTCCTATTTATTATTGAGCGGTAATACATCATATCTGCTGAAAGTATTTAATAAATCATAGCGGCCAAAGCAGGTGGCATGTCGTCGTCTGCTTCCAGCCAGCATCTAATAGAGAGCCTCAAGAGCGTGTTCAACTGCTAGATCGGGGCATATGTTCATGGGTGCCATTAAATTGCAAACTTTTGCAGTGGGGCTATGGGGCTACGGGTAGTTTCTTAACGTAAATCCGGTTATAAACAGATGCTTGAAGATTTTACGCGAAGAATAAAATAACACGTTTTTATAGACACCATTTTTGTTCCGATAGGATCATAGGCATTTTTTTTACACGCGAAAAAGTGTATAATACGCCATCTCTAATGCCGCTGTTAAATTGCAAACACTTTTCGTGGTTTAAGTTAAACGCGCTCATAGTTGAGGCTCTCTAGCATCTAATGACGTCGGTGGCGCCATCCGGCGGGTTGTTATGCATGCATGGCCGTCGTTTGTCCGGTAGGCGTATCTCAGTGATCTCTACCATAGGGCCCTGGAAGGCCTGAGCCTCGCTCCGAGTCGGGCGCAAGTGAAGCCATTGTAAGTTCGATGCTTGTCCAGGAAGTCGAGTGTTTGCTGGGTCTTATGGTGCATTTAGTTAATGTTTTGGTTCACGCTTTCTTGCATTTTCATATGGGTTTTAATAATCCCATTTAGTAATCAATCTTGAGAATGAGGCATTTGAACTTGGGGCATGTACACTTAATCAGATAGAATCTCGAAATTCTCACACGTCAAATGGCTTCTAAGAAGACTTCTCAGGCCTGCATGAACTGTTATTGTGCAAAAAAGCAGGCTCTCTTGATATTACAAAAGCAAATCAAGCGCCTTGGAAACTGTTCGGACCACCGCTCGTAAGAGTGGGAAAGCCTGTCAAGCGCTCACTTCCACGACAAGCCGCTACTTCCGGTGGCTTCGTACCTGACTGCTCAATGTGCCATCCAGCCCTCTAGTGCAGGTAAGTGGCCTACCTCCAAACAAACTGCCATAGACAAGAACTTTTTTTACATATAAATTCACTAATCTCTATGACGATTGTTCGACCGCACACCCCCGCTCTGCGAGTGCGGCCATCTTGCATGTCGAAAAACATGTTTTTGGAGCGTTGCAGAGGCTGGCGGCAGCGTGCTGAAGACACTTTTTCTACTCGTTCGTCGTCATTTGTTGAAGAAGTTCTTTAAAACTCTGTGTAAGCTGTGATACTTGCTGTTGAGAACATGTGTAAATTGTTACAGAAGCGCAGTGCCGGAGGAAAAAGGTACAACTCGTCGAAAGCAAGTTTTGCTAGTCTTGCGGCGTGATCAAAGCTGTCTTGGCATGACGAAGTGCTGAGTCTCTGTGCCTTCGCACGCTTGGATACCAATCAAGAATCGGCGCCGCGGCAAAGTTTTGAAGGTGTGTCATGCATAGATGTCTTTGCATCATGTATTGGCCACGGAGTTCTGGATCGTCCCGATGTTCAGGCGAGTTGCTATCAATAAAGGGGGGAAAGCAGTCCATACGTTTGCTCTTGCGCACTATTAACCATGGCTATGTTCCAAATATACTCTAATAGACCACATGGCAGAACAAATAGAGCAACACGCGGAGCAAGGAGGGTTTTCAAAGGCAAAAGTACAAGACGGCGAGAATGAAAATCTTTGAAGCGCGGCCCATATGGTCGTGTGCAATCTATTGACCAATCACAACTAGGCGAGCCGCGCTCAAACGGTAAGTGAAATTAGGTAGGTTGATAATGATCCACCGCTGATCAGTGATGACGAGCTATTGCGCGCGGTATTCTGTAAACCGTCTAACGACGATAAAAAAAAGTACTTTCCCCCCCTCTTATGTCGTCACTTAGTTACAAATGCAGTCGTCAGAGTAAACTAAAACGCTGCTCCAGAAGCCCATACGGCTTCACGCATATTGCACTCGGAAAACATATTCAAACGGTGTCGATTCTTGATTATCATTCAAGCGTGCGAAGGCACGGAGACGCAGCGCTTCAGCGTGCCAAGGAAGCTTTGATCATGCCGCGATACCGGCGTAACTTGCTTTCGACGAATTCTGCCTTTTTCACGCGGCACTGCGCCGGTGGCAATCAGTTCGTCGAACGACGTTTCATGGACAAATCGTTTCGTCGACACTGCGATGTTTCATCGACAGATCGTTTCTTGGAAACGAGTACCCGCTCGTTTCATCGACAGACGTTAAGACGTTTCGTCGACAGCTCGCTCTGCCAGCTGCACTGGCTGCCCCTCCTTGCGGCCTCTGCGCCTGCGCAGCGCGCAGCCTTATGCTGAATGGATGGACGTGGTCGTGGAGGTCGTGGATGGATGAAAGATGGCCGACTGGGTCAAGTAGGGCGAACCAGCGCGCAGCCATCTTACCTCACCGACTTAAACTATCTCAATTTCTTTTTCAGCTTATTTTTTCTTTTCTTTTTTTTTTCTTTTTAGGCCACCGATTGCAACGATGTCAGAACTTACGTTTTGTATGGTTTCGCTCGTGTCTTCGCCCGAACCTTTGGGGAAGCGTTGTCAAAGCAAGAAAGTTTTGTTCTCGACCACTGTCCTATCTCAAATTAAGATTTTTGAAAAGAATAAATAATTAACACTGGGACAACACAGCCACATGAAAGATGTGGTTGTGTTGTCCCAGTGTTAATTGCTTATTCTTTCTTCATTCATCACTTGAACCAACACGCTCTTCTCCTAAGCAGATTCTTAAAGGAGCTGTGCAACGATTTTAACGTTGAAAGAATTGGCATCTTCTGCTTTTGATATTGTTCACCGTGTCACAAATTACAGAAAACACACCTCCTTTTATCGAAATGTTGCGATTTCGCCGCGTAATCGCGAGGTAAAAATTAGAATATCCTCCGACCTGCAGCCGCGAGCGGCCGTCATGGGAAACAGGCGGCGTGACGTCACTTGGGTAGTTGTAAAAAAGATAGCAAGTTCTGCAAATACCTGCTCGATAAAGGGTATTTTTTCATAAATATTGTCGTCCCAACAACATAAATGCTTCAAAAACGTAGTATCATTGACAAAAATGTTTATTATACATACAGTGTTTTAGTGGCGCCATCTACCCAAGATCAACAAAACCGTCAGCTCGAGCAGCGTCAGCGGCTAGCACGAGGAGCCGAACGAGCGCCTTGGTTTGGTTTTCCGCCGTGTCGATCTCGACTTCGAACGCCGCCGCTCGGCAATGCCGACCGGGTGCTCTGTTTTGTGTCCTAACCGGACTCCACAAAGTCCTCTTGTCCGTGCTAAAAAGCTCCTGTTCCATCGTTTACTGCGCGAAGAACCTCTCAGGGGTGAGTGGTGTGGGAGGATTAGTAGAAGCAGAGTATGGTAGAAGGGACCCCGGACAGGCAGACATGCGCGTGTGCTCCGAACACTTCGACAGCGACCGCGACTACCGTCGTCTGCCAAGTGTTCTTCGCGATGCCGGACGCGCGAGCACCGCTCGCGCGTCCTCTTCACTCGGATACTTGGACGGCGTCCCCGCGTACGGAACGAGCCCCAGTGTCTCGCTGTACTCCAGCATCTGGAGCTCGACCTCGTTGAGCTCGCCTCTCCAGCAGCCGGTGACCATGTTGATCGCGTGTCGCAAGCATGTGGTGACGCGGTCACGTGGTCGTGAGCGGACGAGTTCTCGCCGCTTACTGATGGCGTTAGAGAGAGGAATTTATCGGAACCCCGCGCCTACCCAAGTGACGTCACTGCGCACGTGACCGGGAAGACGATGTACGAGTTGAGAGGCGGCAAAAACCTGGATCTTTTTCATTTTTTAAAATAAAAACTAGGGTATCCAGGCAAAATCTGTTTTCTGTAGTTCACTGCAGAAGTATCAGGTATCAACTTCCACAATTATTTAAGCAAAGCCCTGAAATTGTTGCACAGCTCCTTTAAAGGGATACCACAACGAAATTTCGGCGCTCATTTTTTGGTCTATATATGTTCAAAAGAGCAGTATCACATCGAACACACCAATATCTTGTTAAAAAAGTCTCGAAAAGGAATTTTAAAACGAATTAAACGATTAGCAAAGAGCACCTGGTGGATGTCGCTAACGCCTCGTTTGTAATGCTCGTCTAGGAATCTTGACAGCTAGTGACGGAGGTTGTCTCGCCTCCGGCCACGACGAGAGAAGGGGGGAAGGAGGAACTCCCCTCTTCCCGAGAATCCCTTTTGTGTGTCGCAGAAGTCGCTATTGTCCCCCTACAAGATTATAGAAGATTAACCCGTCACTCAAAATTCGTACAAGAGCAGCCGCTTCGGTGGCTGGAACAACTAGGCCATCCTCTCGGCGTCAGCCTCGCCGTAGCTTTGCTCGTCTCGAGACGACCTACGTCACGATTGCGTTGGATGTCACGTGCTCTAAGCTGGGCCTTCTCCGAGCGCTTGCCAGAGTGGGCCGTTTATAACGAAAAATACAGCCACCAGGATCAAAATACAAACGTGCGATTGGCATTGACGGATATTGTGGATCATATTCAACCTATTTTTGAACACGACGGGAATATTTCAAATTTCGTTGAAGTATCCCTTTAAAACATTCAACAATATGCGCTGCTTTTGAGGGCTACGTTTTCGGCAGCATACGTGATCGAGGTGTCTGTACGTCATCGAATGCAACCCTTCGCGGGCTGGCCGCCGGCACTCCGACTGTTTCGGCGAAGTGGCAGGTTCGTTTCCAGAGGAAGTGTGTCTTACCGCGCGTCGCGTCTTTTGGTAGAATCCTCAAGAGCCACCTGAACATAGCATAAAACATAGTCGACACGTCAAAACACTAAAGCTCTAAAAAAATGAGAAAAGAAAAAACGAGGCCTGTTTGCGGTACACACAGTCATTATATCGTTGAAAATGGCATAAAATCGGTTTTTAAGCTAATTGGCATCAGGTCTCAGCCGCTAGCAATAAACTTTGGAGGAGTCTGAGCATTCGGTTACGCGTTTTACTTTTACGGTGATAAAGCACGGTTCTTTTTTCCTCCATACACCGGGTATTCAAGTATTGTACTTAGCAGACCGCATACGAGTTTTCGACTTTAGCATATTTAGCTTCTGGCTATTAAATAACTCAATAGTTCTGCATATGTTATGTCTGCACTGACATTTTGCATGCACATAAACGAATATGTGACCAAAGAACATTAGATTTGGAAGCCGTATTTTTGTGCAAAGAGCTCGGTCACGAACTTGCCCTGGTATCTGTCTGCTAACATCAATAAAAAAAAAAAAAAAAAAACACAATTGAATGTCGCGTATGGAGACCAGTCGGCATGCTGCCGACAGATCTCGTCTAATGGTACTACAGCCTCCAAGGCCTTCCATGTGGCGGCTGCTCGAGAGAAGCTATATATAATGCATTAAGTTACACATTTGATATCAAATATAGTTTACTTTGTGAATAAAAAAAAAAAAAATCAGTGTCCACGCTCTTTACCCTATTGGATCGAAGTTTAGTTTTGCGGCTACGCATATTTTTCTCCACTATTTTTCTTCTTCCAGTAACTTTCAGTTCCATAAACGGGCATCGGAACTTCCAAATATCCGAATAGGCAGCGCGCGAAGCCGCGAAGAGAAAAAAAAAAAACGAAAAAAAAAAAAACGTTTGTCGACGAAACGTTTTAGGGAAGTGCTGTCCACGAAACGATTTTCGACGAAACGTCGCAGTGTCGACGAAAGGTGTGTCCATGAAACGTGTGTCCACGAAAAGTTGTCCACGAAACGTAATTCCACGAAACGAGTTTCGACGAAATGATAGGGACCCAAGAGACCTTCGCATTCACATGAATGACACGTAACATGAAACATCTGCCAACAAGAAAACTATCCCTAGAGCAAACGTGGCGTGTGTTATGTGTTTTTGCTTGAAAGAAAAGGGAACACAGACCTGAACTAAGAAATATGTGAAGCCGTACATTTACGGACTCGTGCCGTCATGTCGCCTCTACGGCGTTTTGCCCGTGCGCGCTTCTCACAGCGCTTTCCAGTTTTGAAAAAGTATGTTGACTTACGGTTTTTTTTTTACAGTGTAAAGGCAGGTTCGCCGGGGCATCGCTGGATGCGTGAGGTCCGACTCACCGGGCTGCCGTGTGGGTTCCGGGAAACGGCCGGTCATTTCGGAGTGGCAATTCCTCCGACGACATCAGATCCCGCAGGACGAAGCCAACAGACAGGTTCGTTCTGGTTGTGGTCTGAGCGTGTCCTCGAGCGATCGGTGGGAACGCTCGCCTTTTATTGATTTTATAACAATGGCAACTGCTACCCAATCAGTGAACTTGCGTGATGTGATGTGACGTAACTTTCTCTTTTACATATCACTACAATGGGACAAATCAAACAGCGTCCAAAGTGCAAATCACTGTTTTTTTTTCTGTTTATGTTTGGTTCAGTGAAGATATAACACGTCCAGAAACATAACGAACTCCATTAGGGTGCGCTTGTGACGTTGTCCGCTTAATTTCATTAGCTCGTACTCGTAGTGTCGGCTGCGCCTGGACTTAAGCTGAAACAGAGAATGGACTGCCGGGTTGACGATCAATGATTCGAGCTCTTATGCCCAGTCACTGAACAGGCGTCAGATATATATTAGAAATAACAGTCCATCATGTTTATTTGGAGCACTTTTCTGTCATTATTAACGTTCTGATCTAAACTAGGGCTGGAATTCAAAGTTTAGGCTTCTGTATCTTAACTCTGAGAAATTGAGAAATTATGGGGGTTGTGAAATCTTCAGTTACAGCAAAAAGGCAAATGGGTTGTTCCCGCTTATATTTTTTACGACTGTACCTTGTCAATCTACATGCATCCAAACAGATTATGCCGATTTTAGTTCTTTGTTTTTAGCTCGTTATCTTTATGTGAAGCCGGTGGGAGGCGCAGCGGAGTTGGCGTGGTTTCCATCATATTTGCGGGTCCTTAGAGAAACGTGCAACCGAAGGAGGTCTAGATGATCTTCGAGTCCATTATCTTTGACAGAGAAAGATCGATGCTGGACAAGTGGCGCTTGACGTCTATGCCCATTTCTTCCAGCAGCTTCTTCACCCAGTGCTGGCAGTTGTTTTTGATCACGTTGTAATCTTCGCCGGTATTCAACTTATGCACGATGTCCATAAGTCGTCCCTTTCCAATGTAAAGCTTGCAAAGGTGCTTCTGCAAACATGAAACGTAAAAATTTAAATGAATACGACTACGTGTATATGCACATCTTTATTTTATAGCTCATATAATGCTAACATCTGAAATAAAAACGTGCGTCTAAGCCCTATGGCTTACGGGCGGGTGACATTGGTTTGCTCATCTTGCGGCCGCGGCCGCAAGATGAGCAAACCGGCCCAGGGCGCCGCTCCCGCGTTTGGTGCGCTAGTTGGGTGCTCCAAAGGGCTGGGTATCCAACTTAGGGCGCGTCTTGTGTTTTTGTGTGCCAGGAATGCCACTTTTTTAACATATTGGGAAAGTTATTCGCCCATCGATATGGCAACCGGCAGTGCTGCGATCACGAGAAGTGCGGCACTGAACGCGCCATCGATAGAAATCAGAGGCGAGTATTCAAAATCAGTTAACAACGATTGAAATTCCCTTGAGTTTTTTTTTATCGTTTTAAATGCACTACATCGAAAATATTGTTGGCGTTTCGTGTCATCTACAACAATGAAATATAATATGATCAGTAACGCGCGAAATTAGAGACGTTAAGGGAACGATCAAACGCAGCTCCCTCCGGCTTGAAGATGTTTATAAAGTTGTTTTTGAGAATTCCGTGTCGACGTGTGTTTCCTTCGTCGATAACTGAAAACAGTACAGTCGAGATGGGCCCATTGCCGGACCGAGTCGATCAATGATTCAAATTCAATGCACAAGCAAGTTTCAACAATAAAATTGAAGTTTTCTTTCCAGCTATAGCTTGTGTACTAATTTTCAAAATAAAAAGAACCCAATCGCGTCGTTACGGGTCAACATTAGTTCACGGCTCTCTGGTTTCGCGAAAGAAATTGCGATTAAGGAAAACCGATTGAACTAAATTTTCTGCGATTTCTAGTCACACCAATGGTGGAAATGAGCCTTCAACTAAGAATTGTAGTTGATACAATCGAGTCAATGTATGTTACCACTGCAACATATCAGGACTGATATTCATTAAGTTACGGAAAGTACATGCCGAAACAGCAATTCTCACGAGAAAACTTGCACGTACCTTGCGAGCGTACCCCATGTTTACCGACGGTACAGCGTAAAGTTTGGTGAACGCTGATATCACAAATATCTGAGCCCACTCGAGAGGATTGTGTTGGGAAAAGTACTTTGGGTTTACGGACGCAAACCACTGCCGCCGAAGGTCTTGGTCATTTGGAAAGCGGCGAGGTTTCAAGACATTGCAGTCGCAGTTTTCTTGTCGGATCCCGTGCGCCATACAGATGTTCTCCGATAACATTCTGCACTCCCGGTTATTATTCTTGCAGCTTATTACGAAACAATGGTGACCCGATGACCAGAAGATTGTTGTCCTTGAATTCGCTATCTCTAAATAAATATGGATATCAAAGAAAGAAATGGTGGAAACCGTGAAGAAAACAATGGATCTTGGGGCAACAGATGCTTCCAAGGCGTTCACCCGGGTGTTTCGCACGTTCCTAACTAACCAGCAAAAAGAAATGCGCCGTTGGCTTTTTCAAATTTTCTCCCCTTTCCTCTTTTAGTCAAACGGTTTATAGTTTAAATCGGGTGTATTGGACAGCTAAATATTAACCGAATACATTCTCTTTGCTAACAGTGTAAGAATCTCACAAATATATGTTTCTTATTTTTAGAGCCTGAAATGAAGTGCCTTTTCACGACACATGACACTTTTCATGACATGCAGACACACGTTGCGTGCGCGACGTGTGTCTGCATGGTAGGACCCAAACCTTTCGCGTAATAGGCAGCGGGTTCGACATAAAACTGGTTTTCTTACCTTATCCTCAGCATTATACAAATCTAAGAGTATTTTCACGTCCGCGTCTGAAACGTCTCCACGTGTATATTAATCACAGGATTGCCGCAGAAGAAACTGTCACAATCCAGGTCTATCCAATCGTCATCGAAAACACACTGATTGTTTTTTTGCCGGGCACAAGCGGCGCAATCGTTGACACGCCATTGACTTTTTTAGTATTGACCATCGAGGTAGAGTGGTAAACCTAAATTTTGAAAGTGGCACCCCCCCCCCCCCCCACACACACACACACACCCCGGGTTGCTGTCATGGGCCGTGTTCCAAAATTTACTCAATCTTACTTCAGGGTAAGAGTTTTGTACCTTGGCGCTCCAAAACCTGCCCGCGTCCAGCGGCTTTTCAATCTGAGTTGTCACGTGACGCGACCCGCAGGAGCAGTGGCGTCACGAGGGTCAGCGGCACTCGGGGCGGTAGCCCGCCTCGACCCCCCCCCCCCCCCCCCCGCTCTCGCGCAGCCCGCCGCGACTCCCCCCCCCCCCCCCCCCCCTCGCTCTCGTGGCCCGCCGCGACACCCCACTGAGCCCTGCACCCGGGGCGGTCCGCCCCCCCCCCCCGCCCCCCCCCCCCCTTGTGACGCCACTGCGCAGGAGTAACTCGGATCCATTTGGGTGAGATTTCGAACACAGCCATGTTGTACGCCAAAGTGACTACTCGTCACGTGACCGCGCAAGAGCCGTGACGTCACCGGAAAGATGGCAGCGCCCAGAGCTGGTGAATGCACGTTTGTTCAGTGCGTGGTTGGCGAGGTAGTCGTGATGTGCCACTGCTTGTCGACCATTTCGGGCTTCCTCGTGCTCTTTCACGCGGCTATAACGTGAATATCGGAAGGAATGAGATTTTATACCCTTTTGGGGAAGATCGCCCTGAATATTAGCACCTGTGAGACAACATCAGTCGTATCGCCGTAGCGGTGCTCAGATTCCCGGATGTTTTCGAGGATTGATAGACCTTATAGTGTTTTTAGCTTAAACCTTTCGCATTCTCCTAGCTTTCTTTGAACGTTGGAATGTCTGAGAATCAATGCGAAATGTATGCGTCGAACGTAGGTCCTAGGGGAATTTGTTTCAGTTCTAGGTAACCGCATATTCGCCGCAACTTTTAGCGAGGAAGGTCTGGGGATCTTTAACCTTTTGGGCTAATCAACAATTTTACAATTTGGCAGTTCTCAGAATTTTTATATAACGTCCTTTCATTGCAGTAGCTTGCATTCGATTGCAGTACTTTTTTTTCAAAGGGAAAAGCTGGCGTGTTTTTTAGGCGACGTGCAGGCGAACTCTTAGAAAATATTCGAATCAATCATTCGAAAAAAAGTCGATCACTAACTTTCATAAAACTGTTAATCTATCTCCTTGGAACTCGGAACACGGTTAGCAAGACTTCACATTTTTGATTGATCAGTGCACAAAATACTGCACCCTACGTCCCTTAGAAATTAGTAGGCTCTTGAATTTGCCGATCGGTAAATTGGGAAGGAGATCAGATCGTGGCGCCTCAAGCGGCTAATTTGAGAACTACACGGAAGAGGGCAACAAATAACAATGACTCAGCGCTCGGCAGACAACCGAACGCCACGTCGGCGTTCGGCTGGAGTTCGTGTTCTCCGGTCGCCTGAGGGGGAGGAGCTGCTCTTTTGTTACCACTCCGGCCTGCGAGAACAATGGAGCACGCACAGAGCATATGCCCAGCTTAGCACAAAAGCCGAAGTGGGTGAAACTCGCATTCTCAGACGACTGCTTTCGGGATAGATCCGGCACTAACAATAAACGTCACTTCGTTTATTGTAGTATCTAACGTTAAGACGTGAACATGCCCACAAAGCCTGTGGGCATGTCCACAGGCCTTGTGTTAGGTAAACACCATGATGTGGGGAAAGCAAACGGGTCAAAGCGCCCCCTATACTTTAATCTCCTCCCCAATAGTCCACAGTAGCTTCCATGTGTATGATCGGATCCCTTTTAGATGGTTGCTTAATTCTTCATTTTAACGTATAGAATGCGGCCCGCTCTTTAGATGTCCAGAGATAACAGCACACATATCAACATTTCGTTAAATTTAATGCAACTCGGAAAAATAAGTCTAACTGCACATTTTCCCCTTTCGTAGGATCTATTGCAGCCATTATGTTTTTAATCAAGGGTGCATAGTGTAAGTCGATCGATTATTTACTAGTTCTAATTAAATGGACAATATAATTTGTATTTGCTTAGACTTCCACTTTTGTTTGGTCCTTGCCGAAGAAGCAGTCTTGTCGCAAAATGTTGACTACCATTCCTTTCAGCCTCTTCAATAAACGTTTTTCAAAATTATGTGCTGCCTATACTTTGTTTCACCATAGCTTGGCAAAGGGAAAACACCAGATGCCCCTGGAGTCAATCAGAGAGACGGAGTGAAGGCATCGGACAAACAGCTGCAGAAAGGGAGCACTCCGTCGATGTATTCTCACGTGCCTCTCTCGAACACGCCTATTGGCCCACTGGGACTGTAGTCTTCGCCGTTTGCCAAATTGCGATGAAACGAAGTACAGCAGCTACTACGCTAATTACCAAAGACCTTCGTACTTTGGGCATTAGTTTGACAAGAATATTATGCCAGCAATTACTTTGAACTCGGCTCGGCACAATTTGGATACGAATGCTTCATTAGTGTTCGGTGTAACTGTTCCATTCGTGTGTCTTACGCTGAAAACAAATCGTGACAGCCAATGTTGCTTGATTTGGTTATGCAAAGGGTCTATTGTCTCATATGTATATAGAATGTCCTGCTACATAACAATGCATCAACACAAACTATTAAACTAGATTCTAAGAGGTTTGTTCGTCTTTGTAGTTAGCAAGTTAGAGCAATAGTTATTTCTTACAAGCGTAATATTTATCTTCAGTAGATGGGCCCGTTTTGTGCCCATTGTTGTCAGTGTGCTATGATATTATTGCCATGTGTATAAAGTTTTAAATATCGTCTATCTAATGTCTACAAAGGCATTTGGAGGAAATGAACGAATAAATAACAGTTCAAAATCACTGGAGTTTGTTTTCGGATGCACCACATGTTCAGGAGAAGTAGAAGATTATTATTTGTATTTGTGTTCGTCCCTTGCCAAAGAAGCATTCTTGTTGCAAAATGTCCTGCTATATAACAATGCATCAACACAACATATTAAAGTAGGTTTTGTTTATTTCCTCCAAAGGCCCCATGCAGAGTATGCCAGTCTGGTTCGTTTCATTTATTAATATCGGGGAGGGGGGGGGGGGGAGGGGGGTCAGAGCTGCGAGTGTCCTGAAAGGCTGCGCCGCGTGCAGCGAACACAATTCTTGATGTGTAGACTCTGAAGGCATAAAGGATGGAGTGTGAATATAATGCATACTTGATCATATTAAATATTTTATCTTCACTTGATTACATCATTATTGATACTTGTCAAACGATTCCTTAATCAGTTCTTTCTGTGACAGTCTCGTGTTGGGCGTTCTCTTATGCTCCTTGTGGCTCCTTGTTGTCGGATGACGCTCCTGGCACAACGTTGTTCAGTTTGGTCGAGTGGCTACTTTTACTGACTGATGCCGTCTTGTGATCATACTACGTCATGTGCCGCCACTGACATCTGATGCACTCAAGCTGCAGGCCTGGCTTTTATCTGCTTATTTTCCTGGTAGTTTTCTGCGTCAATGTAGCAAATGCGGGCATGTATTGCTTACGTTGCTGTGCCTTTTGCTGTATCGTTAACTTGATGGCTGGAAACAATGTTTGTTTGCTATCCAAGCCCCTTCACTTCCATTTCGCAATGGCGACTTCTGCATGCCGTAGCCACTGCGTTCATGTGTAATGCCTCTTACGACTGCCATGCTTCGCCGTTGTTTGAGAGACTCTCAATTATAAACATTTTTGATTTGTATACTTATAGGTTAAGTCAGAGTTTTCGATCAGAATGAAAACGTAACACAAAAAATTTATAATCACTGGCTTCATTAACTAGAAACGATCCCGCTTACTCAACCCGTCATAGCGAACACTGGAGGGTAAATGCATGTAGAACTAGTAACAGAACCCAAATACTAAAATACTTTCTTCCCAAAACTTTGAACAATCATAATGATAACAAAATAGGTTTGATTAATACTACATTATACAACCTAAGGTCCATGTACTTGTAGTTATATAGGGTTCTACATGCTAAGGTGGTGTTTACATCTTTCAACATGAAAGAGGTATTTTTTTGTTTACTTGCTTTTTTTGGTGCTTGATGTAGCATGTTTGCGGTCGAGATTGCACTATGATACATGTTTTTTGAAACTTATTATAGATACGTATATTTTTGACAAAGCTGTCTTTGAAGTGTTTTCGTTCTGTTTCTGATATTGTTTATTTACTACGTAAGCGAACAAAGTTCATGTTTTAGAAATCTTTTGATCTTTTAATTATGTAACATGCTTTCTCTGAGATGGCTGCATCATTTTCAATGCTGTCACTCTAAGGGGGCCGAGAGCTCGTCAAGCTGCTTGTTGTTAGCTCTTTCCCTTGGTCTCCGCCATCAATGAATGGAAATAAAAAGGATTTATATATTATTATCTTCTGTAAGTCTCGTGTGGCTAAGTGAAGTCGGGTGATGCTTGTTGTCCAGTTTTCTGAAAACGACCAAACATTCCATTTTATTTTTTTAAGCCATTCTGCAGCATTGTCCGTCAAAGTTGAAAATCGTGTGCTTCGTGGAGTGGACACACATAACTGGTGATGGGAAATTATTATTCCAATGTTAGATGACCGACACTAAATCAACTGTCATTGCATTGCTGGTCACCTATGTTGACGTGCTCAATGTAGAAATATGTGCAGTGCTTCCATCCCGTCGAGGTGATAGGAATCAGGTGCTTCGGAGTATGTCGGCACAAGGGACGTAGGCCGTCGAAGATACTCATCAATGTCCCACCGCCGCTCCACGAGACGTGGTCAAGGGTCGTTCGGCTCGAACCCTCGCAGACCTATTCATTGGTGCAGGCACCTCCGGTAGACATGGTCGGCCTCACGTATTTGTAGCAGGGTGGTCGTCGGTCGGCTGTTCGCAACATTTTCGCCTTCCTCGGTGTACTTTATTCAGTGCGGACTTACACTGGCTCTTCCCGACGTCGGGAATACTGCGGCGTTGGGGTGTCTCGTTGAATTGGCACACTAATGAGCAGCCGGTGACGGTCGTAGTGCCATTGCGGCGTAAGTCACCATTCGTTCGTCAGATGCCGTTTACTCGCTGAAGTCTCCGGTTGAAATGGCTATTGAACTTCTTCCCGAATAATCAAGGCAATCGAAATAAAAGCTGGTTGACTGGTGGCAGGAAGTAGCTTCCCGATCTCCTCCTGGACAACATTCGGTATGATGTTGCGGATGCCTGGGAGGCTGGACGACTCGAGTGTCGAGACGCTGCGGACTTGTTGGTGGTAATGGGCTCGGGCATGCAGTGCACGTTCAATGTTGGAAGCCTCGGTGATGAACCCTTCAACTGTTGTCGGAGGGTTGCGGAGGAGGCAGCCGAAGATGTTGACCCTCACATGAGGGACATGACCATTCCCAGCTTCTTGTCTTCGGCAGCATAAAGGTCGGCGCGGGGACTCGGTCAGATGCAAAACATCTTCCACGAAAGCGGAGATTCTCTCGTTGGGGCCGTGTATTGGACCGAACTAGGTATTCGCCTCTTTCTCGTCAATGTTGGCTGACGAACGTGCGGTTCAGCTCGATCTTGCAAACTTCCCACGACCCTGAGAAGTATTCGTGGTTCTCAAACCAGTGCCTGGCAATGCCTTCCACAAGTACAGGTTCTGCAGATGCTGGTCGTCTGGCCACCTAATGTGACGGGTGACACGGTCATATTGTTCAATGCAGCCCTCGACTTCATACCTGGACGTGAAAGGGCGTCGGAGTGAGAGGTGCGACGGGCTTGCAAAAAATGGTGGGAGCGGACGCGAATTGCTGCTATGGGCTTGTCGTCGTTAGCTTAGTCCGCTTCGGTGTCTCTGTCAGGACACCGCATTCCGGTGGTTCTTCTTGGTAGTAGCAAGCCACTGGCTCAGATTTCAGGTTCCTTGTGGTGAATTTGTGGGGTTCGCTCTTGTCGGACACACTCGTGTGGTAGTTTTTCTGCCGGGCTAGGGATTGGTCTTGGTTCACGGCTCGCTGGGAGTGTAAGATACGGGACAGTCCGCCACCCGTGTCCCCTTGTCGGGCAACTCGGCTGGGGAGCCGCCAGGGTGCACACATATTGAAGGGCTAACGGTAAAGTACCCAGCACCTCCACCAGAACATACGATGACAGTCGAGCTTGGCCTGGAACTTTCTAGAATAGTAAAGATTTATGGAAGAAAGGGCTGGACCAAGCATCTGGGACAATATAACAAAACTGTCAGAAGAGAGTCTATTTGACAAGTAAAGAAGTCGCAGTGTTTTACTGGCATACTGTGCGGATTGGTCCTCTCTTTCGGGATTCTGAAGACAGCCGCGGACGAACTGAACTGAAATGGATGTGGTACCACGTTTCTGGTAATGAGCCACGGCAGAGTTTCTCCGCAAAGCAGCATGAACGTGTGAGCTGGGTAGGTAACACGCGCCCCTGTGATACACACGCGATGAAACGTCCATACAGCTTGCAGTTCGCGTAACGAGTGTTGATAAAAGTTCTGTGTCGACGAAACGTGCGGCAGACCAGCGGATTCAAGACCAACTGCAACACCTGTTTTCCGTGTAAGTGCACGTCTACGCCAGAACAATTTAGGAAGCAGCACGGCATCACCTAGCACGGCACAGGAACTACCAGCTCGAAGGCAGCTCCTCGGTGCGCCGCACCTGTGCTCCGTGAAAGTGCTCGTCCACGTCAGAAAAATTAAGGAAGTAGCACAGCATCATCTAGCTCCGCACGGGAACTGCCAACTTCAAGGCAGCTCTCCGGTGCTCCGCATAACCAAATTGAGCCTTTGGTCATTTGAACAATACGACACCACGATTACGCACTGCCAATCACGACTTTCTCAATTTCCGTAGCTAAACTGGGTATTCAAATACATTGCACTCGCTTCACTCCAGACGGCAAAGATTTCGATGGTCATCGAGAGCAGAAACACGTCGTGTTAAAATTTATTCTAGCGAAATCCGAATCAATCCGAGGTCCAAGGAACGCAGGGCCGACTGTATCTTTCGCTGCAATATCGCTGTCGATTACCAGCGAAACGCACAACGTCCCTCTTTATCTCCCTGTTATACCTACGTAAGAGACAACGCTGAGCTCTAAAATCGCTTTCGACCGGCTTTATATGGCGGCTCTCGCATCTGAAATCAACCCGCTGAGACCAACGACAACGAACAAAGCGTCCGAAATGCTCCGGCCAATGCTCCTGCCCGTCTGGAGTCAGCCGCTGCCCAGGTGTTGCCATATTTCCTGTGATGTCACTTATTTGGTTTGGTCAGCTGAGACGTGACGAGTTGTCAGATTTGGTTACCATGGCGGTGGTCTGGGGGGGGGGGGGGGGGAGGGTCACTTCCAAGTGCAGACCAGAACCCAGATTTATCGCTCTAAGCCCCTCTACTTTGTTAAAATTGACCCTGTAAGTGGCTCTGTGTTTCAAACAAACCGTTCCTCTACATTGTTTCACCTTAAGTAAAGACATCCTGGGCTGACGAGCTGATGGGATCAATCAGACATCGTTGGATGGATGGATGGATGCTAACGGCTGTACCGTTTATATAGATGGGTAGCTTGCGCCATCTAGCCTAAAATTTAAGGACCAAAAGAATGCTTTCTTTCCTTCGCAAATTTGTTTACCCTCTGCAATTTCGTAACTATCACCAGGTGGTGCGGGATATCACTAGGATTACCTTTGGGGGACCGGGTAAAAAAAACAACTAAAAGCTTCACTCCCCGCCTGTCCCCCCCCGGCGAGGGAGTCGCAAATATTTCTCTGGTCAAACCTAGTTGGCGCTACCCCGGCGCTGGACCCACTGGGAGACATGGACTTTGGGCCGGAGCCACGTGTGTCTCCAGGAGTACCAATTTTCCTCTGTTCCGTCTGTCTCCAGTTGTGTCAGCTATTTGTACGTCGTTCAATACTCCCTAGACAATTTCCATCAGTCTTTCTATCTTTTCTTTTTTATTAAAAGGCACTTATCACCCATACTTTCATTCTCGTCTGCAAACCTCATCGCTCTGGCCAAATCCACCGCCCCCTACGGGAGAACGGAAGCAAACCCTGTGCACCTCAACACCACATGTTCCATTGTTTCGTCTTCCCCTTGGCATACGGCACACCGCGTATCGATTTCTTTATATTTTGTCCTATATGTCCTAGTCCTCAATACTCCTGTTCAAGCCTCGAATAACAACGAGCCCTTCCGTGAATTACACTACCAATGCTCCGTCCTTATTTCCTGTTTTTGTCATCTTATACATAATTAAAGCTGATTTTCCCTGCATTCTTCTCTTCCACATATCTCTCTCGGCTTCTGTTACTACCTTTTTCATAGAGGTAGTCCTTTCTGCACCCGCACTTTATTGTTGGTATTAAAATTAGAGTTTTCGGGTTCCGTTTGTCCCTTTAGGGTTCAAACGTTTTGTGTACAGGTCCTTATATACCTTTCTCGCCCATCGTGTATGCTCCAATGTGTCCTGTCTTTGTTTAAAATTAAACTTACTGATCGCCTCTCTAGCCTCGATTGATGACCAGCCCGTGTCTCCCTGCGCGCCTTCATTTGGTGCATTCTCATGCGCTCCCAGTGCCTGTCTGCCCACGCTCTTAGGCTAGATCTCTAAGCTCGACTGGACCTCAGGTTGCATGCATAATACCGCATTTTCAAAAGACAACCCTGGTACCATGACTCCTTTCCACATTTACTTAACAACTTCATATCTATTGTAATTCCATAGCGCCCTATGCTTCATAATTGCTGCATTCCTTTTTCCTGTCGTTATCATATTTTTTTCCTGTTTTCCTAAGAATTGTTTCCCTCATTCAGACATACTCCTAGGTGTTTACACTTCTCTACGTGTTTTATTAAAAGTCTTGAAGTTTCAGAGGGTCCCCCTTCTCATGGTTATAAACCATTGTCCCCGACTTTTCGTTACTGAATTTCAGGCCCGGACAGTCTCCTTCATCTCCACAGATCTTAACCATCTCCTGTAACCTATCCCGGCGATCTACCAGCAGTACAATGTCGTCTCCGTAGAACATTCCTGGTATAACTTGGTTTACTTTTCCTCCTCTGCTCATATACGACGCATCAAAACATAAATTGCATTCGTCTAATCTTTTTGCTTTCCATTCTACTCAAATAATAACAAAATGTGGAGGTGGTAGGGGACAACCCTGCCCGAGTCCTTCTTTCATTTCTGTCGGTTCGGCTATTTCTACTTCCCATGTTATTACAACCTTATTATTTGTGTATACTGGTTGTAAAATCCTAATCAAGTGCGAATCTAAATCATACTCTCTCAGCTGTACCCAAAGTTTTTCCTGACTCACATTGTTGTATGCCCCTTTAATGTCTAGAAATGCTATTCATTACGACTTTTTCTAATCCGTGCAACCTCTGTACATTGAGTGACGATGAATATAGTTATCATCTAATCGTTGTTTTGTTACGTTCCTCCCACCCCTACGTCACTTTCTCTCTAGTTTCTCGAAAGTCGAACATACGTCTCCAGGGTGAAAACTTTCCCATTGCTTCAAATCGCCGTTTCTCTTGAACAGCTTTGTCCGCTTTCTTGGGATTTCAATTCCCCTTTGATGTCACAAGTTATGTGCAGTGCTATACCTCGTTCACCCTTGAGCTGAGACTAGAAGCTCCGATTTCAGCGCGACCTCACTTGCTTCCGCAGTACTTTGGTTGCGCGTGCCTGCGCGTTCACACTTGTGTTAGCAAGGGCAGAAAGCTCGCGCTGAAGGCGGAGCTTTTAGACTCAGCTTATGGGCGACCAGAGTATAGTAAAGCCACGGGCAGGAGATCGCATCTCCTTATGATTGCCACCTTTCCCCGAAAAAAAAACAACCGGCCCTTCGACGAGGGGGATATTGAAATTGTGTTGAAAGGAAGATGCCATGTTCGTCTTTGATTGGCAGTGCAATTTATTCTAACGAATGATTTCCTAGAGAGGAATTCGTATAATTTACACGTACACAAATACAAAGCACTGAGCTCAATAATCTGTGCAATTGTATGCCCTCTTTAGTGAAAAATAAAACCATTTCTGACTAACTGGCCGCGCATAGCAGATGGAGAACCAACTAGTCTGCTGGTTGGCATAAAAATATCAGTGGATGGAATAACATTTGTACTAAAAGTGACTGAGGTTTTTGTTGCTGCTCTCAGAAAGCATTACGCTCGTGTAGACTGAGCGCAAATCCATATTTATTCTAAAGTCACCAGCTCGGGGTTTTGGACGAGTAGATCACGTCTCTTCAAATCAAATCAACTTTATTTATGGCCTTGAGCCAACGGTGCCCCCAAACAAAAAGCTGCCAGAGGCAGCTTGACAAAGTCTGGGGCCCGTCTCCAGTTTGGCAGTACGACAGAAAACGACATGCACACATTAGCTATGTACAAAGGGGAGAATACTTTATGTGATAAAATAATCAAAAGCGCCTCTTTGAAATAAAACATTTCTTAATCTATGTTAAAGAAAATACAAAATTCACATAACGTCTTGTGACAGAAACAACATACTACAGATACAAAAATACAATATTCACATAACCGCTTATGACAGCCATAAAAACAACATACTACCAGCACAAAATAAGGTAACATGCTGCCTCGCCACTCCCAGACCCCTTTCGAGAAATTGCAATTACTGGCTCCCCATGTGCGGCAGTGAAAAATAATCGCACGTATACTTCGTTCATAAAATGCTCTTCGCGACTAAATCCACGAAACCAGTGGCATATTACGTCCGTTAAAAAGTACACAGTGCATATGCCACAATGTATCAGATATTATCATATATACATACACGCGCAATAATATGCAATACACGAAACAACGCAGAAAAACAAAATAGGTGACAATTTATATGCTCGCCTTTTTCTATTTGCGGAACTTGAACGTATATTTCGAATTCAACTTAGCTGCTCGGATGAGCTGCTTGTTTTCTCTCGCCATCTTTAGAAAGTCTTCACAGCTGTATACCAAATTATACCGCACAGAGAGCTCCATTGGGACGCTTAGCTGGTTTCTCTCATCCGTCCACAAGTTCCCCATCACGCTAAAGACGCGTCCCACAAACACGTTGCTGCAGGGAATGGAGAAAACATGATTCATTAGGTTCTGCAAATGGGGGCACCTGACCTCTTTCAAGAATTTGAGCCAGATCGAGCTCGATTTCTCGTCATGTCCTAGAAGTCCAGGGAGAGTAACCCTCAAAATACAAAGCTCTGAGTACAATTCATCGCCTTCCTCTTCAAAGAGAATGCCGAAAAGCTCCCCCGCATTCATTACGAATGACATGCTGGGTGCACCTTTCCGCAGATCCAATTCGGCGAGCCTTTTAAATGAAGAATTCTCGAAGTCAAACCACTTTCTAAGGTACGCAAGGGCCCTGTCATAAACATTCACAAAGTCCAGCGTTGCAGCCTGTCCGCCCGGAAGGGTTTCAAGTCCCTGATTAGCCTTGACACCGAAGAACATATTATCTTTCCGGATAATCAGCTGCTTCCTGAGCTTAGTCATTACAGCATAAAGTTCAGTCGGCTCAAGATGACTCTTTTCGAGGGTGAGGATCGTTGAATGAAACATTGCAAGGAACGAGTGCATGAAGTGCAGATAGCACTCCGGAAGCGTGATACACTCCGAAAGTCCATCGGCTTGGTTGCCAATAAATATCCAGATTATTTTTTCGCACTCCTCCTCGCCCTGACTCAGAAAGTAGGACTTGATGGAAGCCCAGTTCTTAATCAATCTGTCTAAGGCCGTAAACAAGTTTAACCAACGGACAGAAATATGACCCAGCACTTTGTTATATTCCTGATCACAGAAGTCAAAAAACATTTTCAATTCCTCTACACATTTCGAACTAGAAGAAAAATCTTTGAAGACCTTTAGTACAAGAGTTTCCACATCAAACTTTAAAAATTTTACTGCGTGCTTGGCAGCGTTGTGCACTACATGGCAATTACAATTGGCCTTCAACAGGTGCGGCTGATCTTTCTGCATCTTCTGGAAAACGAAGTTGTGTTTCCCATAATTCACAGAAGCCTTATTCGCACTATACGCTAGAGCTCGCTCTAAAGGAAGACCCACCTTCACCAAACTTGTTGCTAAGAGTTCGCAGATGCCACCGAAAGTCTCGTCCGCCTGCTCACAGAAGTCGATGAGAGCGTGCGTCCGTTATTCCGGCACCATTCACGTCGTAGAAGCGCACGGCGATGGGGAAAAGTTTTCTATTTCCCTTGTTGGAGGCGTCCATGGAGAGAGTAAACGGGAGGTTGCGGCCTGCTGGGCGAAGTTTCTCGACTATGCACTCTACTGCATACGGCGCCAGCACATCTTTCACGAGATGTTCCATCTTCGTTCTTCCAAGTCGCATTCTGCACGCGACGTCTGAATCCGGGAAGACTTTTGACGCTAACTTGCTGCCACAATCCATTGACAGGTAACTGTAGTTGTGCTTGATACCGTGGAATATGGTGCCCAGTTCTGCAGCAGTCACCTTATCTTCTGCGCTAGAAGTCGCTGGAGTGAAAAACTTCGTGAGCGCAGTCGATTGTTTCGAGGCGAGGCTCTTCTGCTTATGTTTCTGCGTTGACGCGTGATGCTTGACAGCGCTGACGCCATCAAATTTCACCGTAAACGTGCTTGCGCATAAAGTACATCTTGCTGCGGTGGCATCGTCGTCCACGGGCAGGAGCCAACTCTCGTACTCGGGTTGAGATCTCCAGTCTTTCCGGAACATGCACTGACGTAATTTTGGCCGTTTCGAAGGCGGAGAATTCGCGCTCATGATGCAAGCAAAGGAAGCGCGTAACTACTGATGCAGATTTTCGCTCTCCCAATGATCAGTATACTTGAAGGGACCTTGCTTTTAGTATTTATGGGCACAATATAAAAAGTGGTTGACAAATAGCGTGGAAGTTTTGGTGATTGACGTCAGGAACGACTCTGTACAAACCAATCGCATCGCCGCGCACGGTACTGCCCTTCAAGACCCAATCTCCAATAGGATATAGCAGAAAACGGATAGCTTTGCCCTCGGCTCCGCCTCAAACCTCCTCTGTGTTTAGCGTCCCTTTGGAAAAAAAACAGACACGTCTCTCGGCAGGTAATTAATTTATGGCAGCCATTGGGAAATAGTTAGAAAGCAAGCCGAAACATAGCAGCACATATCGATGCTCTGAAAGAGTGCCGAAAAAGCGACAATGTCGGCGTGTTCCTTTGATTCTCTGCGATGGCTCTACTGGCAGCGCACGGTAGCACAGACAATGAATCAGCACACTCTGCCACTTTGGAACGCACGCAGGCCATCAAGTAACCCCAGTTGCGAGAGCCGCGCATCCCTTCCTAGACATCGTCGGCGCGTGTCTGGCTTGGCACTCAAGCAATTAACTTTGAATATCCCCTTATGCTCGCGCAAAGCTCTCCGAAGGGGAGCGAATAGCGAGAACAAAAGAAAAACAACTATGGACGTCTGAAGGGAAGGGAAGGTTACTTTTGGGACACAGGCAGCCAACAAAGTGACAACAGCTACGAGAGACCCTCAGCTCTTCCTAGACACCATCGGCGCGTTTCTCTGGTCTTGGTACTTAAACAATTAAATGGAGAACGAAGAGGGAGGGGAAAAAACGACGAGAATCTAAAGTATCAACAACAATATTACACCATGTGTAATGGAAGGGGAAAGCTTGGGGAAAGCGCATACACCGCCCGTCACAGAGGACGGATGAAGTGCCGTGCGTGTCCTTGTCAAGAGATCGAACGGTGGCGCTGGCTAGCGGCCGCCGTCGGAACTATTCTGCAGGAATAACAATCCCGCCGCTAGTATTCGTTCAGCCATGGAGGACGAGGGTTTGAGGCTCGTGAAAGGCATGTGTATAATATTTATCTGCTCGAAAAGCATCTGCGCAGGGGTAGCATAGTCCCTGCTTGTCTCACCTTGCTTTAAACGTCGCCGCATTCTACTTGGAAGCAAAGCCAACCCACGTGTAGGCGCTCGCGATCGGCCGCGTCGCTATACGGCTGCGCGCGCCAGCTCGTGCGTGACTGACGCGGTGTGGTGATGTTTGTGCCCTTCCTAGGTTGGAGAAACCGTATTCACGAAACACCCGCATTGCTTTTCGGTGTCCCTGTCCCCTGCAACGATCATCAGCCACATTGGTGAGAGCAAGAGGTGCCCCGTTGAAGGCGAGGACGTGCTGAAATGTGATCATGTAATCGAGCGCAGCGTCGCCCCGGAAAAATTTTCACCAAAACATCAACCAAAATAGTTATTACATTACGTTTTGCTTGAAATGCCAAAATACAGAACACACTGGTGAACATTATAATGTAAAATGTGGCTAATTAGACTACATATTGGCATTAAACGTTACAAGTTGTTTTCTTCAAATTAATTTATCGGTTATTCAAAGGTGCATGGTTAACGATGAAGTATCAATGAGTTCTGCACGACGAGGACTTAGTCATACACACATTTGCATTGCTGAATCGAAATTATAGGAATCGCAAAATGGTTAACGAAATTGCGTAAATATCACAATATCGAACTGATACTGCTACCTAATATGTTCCTGTGTAAAAGCTAGTGATCAAATGATAGCAGTACCTCTCGGTGGCTTCCGAACCCTCACAACCCGATCGTGTGATCCCGTCGGAAGATTCTCCGACGGAACGGCGTTGCGTATCACGAACCTCCTCTTGTGCACTGTTATAAAGTAGGGTGCGGGATATTTTGCCGGCAGCCGGCACAACCACTCGGGGAAAAACGATTGCCGGGAGTTTCGACGGCAATGATTATTCTAAAATAGAAATAAATATAAATCGCCAAATGTTTCACAAAAAAAAAAAAAAGTTTGCCCACTTTGATTTGAACCTGGGACCCACGGCACGTGGAACGGACATCTTTCCACTGAGCTACTGACAACACTAAAAGTTCCCCTTTTGACTATTCCTTTTACACAAAACCCAATAGAAACAACTACCGGCAAATTTTTTTTTTCTGCTCGGTTTGTTGTGCCGGTTTCCGGCAGAATATTTACTACCTATAAAATACAATGTATACGGTTTGAACGTATGTCGATGCAAGCGTGATTTCCGCGCGTACATGCCTCGTCAATTAGCGTAGTTTGCTTGGAAAGCATCGCTTGAAAAGTGACGACCACACACCACGTCATGCGCAGTCAACTTCTTTCCTACTCTTACCTATCCACTGCGATTTAAATTCTTTTTTTCGGAAGGAAAGCAATGAAAACTGATTCTAAGCTCTAAAGCATGCGCTGAGCACTGCGGCACGCAACAAGAGCGTACTATATTCTAACAAACCTGCAGGGAACGCGGCAACAACACGGCAGCCTACGGCAGCACACTGGAACGCTGGAGTTGTTTTCCACGCTGCCGGTGTTTGTTTTGGTGAACGCAGCGCCCCCTATACTTCGATTTCATCGCCAATCGGGAGGGCCTGTCGCCGAGTTGCCCGCCGGCGTCTTCTCGCTTTCCCTCGTTTTCCTGCTTTGCAGCTCTCCACCGCGCTCCCGGTGGTCGTTTCTTTTTGTGTTGACCGTACCCCTCTCAACCTCCCCCCCCCCCCCCCCCCCCACCGTCCCAGCGAGTTCTCCTGCCGTGCTCGCCCGCGTATTTTCTCTAATCGCGTGTCCGTACGGTGTTTAAGTAATTTTAACTTTTTTTTTCGTCGACAAATATTTATCGCCATAGTTGTTAAATTGTCGCTTAAAAAACACACACAAAAAAAGCTAAAAGCAATCACGCTTCGATGGCTGTCAAAAAACCGGCCAATGTCGGCCGGTCTTACCTACGGATCGGCAACCGGCCCGCTGTCGAAAAGCCGGCCAGGCCGGTCAAAAACAGGGCAGGTGCCAACCCTACATCTCCGTAAGATGAATGCCTGCACGAACATTTGTGCAAGAAAGGCATTTCCAAAAGCCTTGAGCTCGCGCCTTTGCCAGCACTGCACGAAACTTGTGAGGCGGAGTGTAAATCTGGTGGCACTCGTCGTGCGTTTTCGGTGCACAACGCCCGTTGACAGTGGCCTTCGATGACGTCAAGCAGCTTGCATCGAGGACGAGAATGCGGCGGGTAGCTGAGAGGCTGTGCACACGGAGTACGCGTTGCGGGTGCAATTGCTCTCGCAGGCCAATAGCAATAGCTTGTTTTGCAATCACAAGTTTCCCATAAATATTGGATGCTGTAGAGCGCTTAAAAAAGATTGCATGCTTGTGAAAAGCGTCATAGATGCCCGCGCAAAAGTCGAGAATGTCAAAAATGGTAACATAGGTGTCTTTGCGTAAACATATTTACTGGGACATCTCTTCATCACGTGATTCATGGGAACCACTTAAAGAAATACTGAAAAATAGCTGTTATTGTACAAAGGCGAATTTTGTTTCCAGGTGTGTGAACTTCATTTCGCCGACAGCGACATTCTTCGAGTGACATCGCACATAGATGATGCTACGGGGTGCACCATAATGGTACCCTTAAAGTACCCATGACTCCACTAAGGTGCTGTGCCGCGCAAGTTTCTCAACTGCCCCAACTACTTGTCAACTGAAGTAAATATAAGAGAAGACCCAGAGGCCAGAAGACTACGTTTGGAAGCCGATGCTTTTTAAACTACCATTGCAGAGCCTATGGACTTATTCTATGCTGAGGTAGAGACAGAGAGGATAGTAGGCATAAAAAGTGTAGCTTACTATTTAAGACGCATGAAGTCTGGATGGCATAGTATAGAAAGGAACAATCGCCTCATTTTTGTGCACATTGTTGAAGATGAAGCTCCATGAATCAAGTATTTTAGTGTCGTGAATGCAGATTTTCGCCTTACATTCCACAATGTGAAAACGGCGCCCCAAAATCTGAAATCCAGTTTACAGATTCCTACTGGCGTCAGCAGCAAGAAAGCTCTAATTGAGCTCATAGAGAGCATTGAAAAGTGGGACGACAGCGTAAGCTCACGGGATGCAGATGAGGACATTTTCGAGACCATTCATCTGCTACTTGGCCAGTTGTCTACGACACCAGCAGAGGACAAAGTTCACGTCATTTAGTTTCTTTGAGAGCAGTTGGCGATACTATCGAAGAAGAAGGACCAGAGGTGTTACTCGGTCGACTTCATTGTTTCCTGCTGCGTTTTGTTCTTACAATATAATTCTTACACAGTGGCGTACCAACTTGTTTTCGAGTGGGGGGGGGGGGGGGGCGGGGGGCAAACCAACCTTCTCCCCCCCCCCCCCCCCCCAGGGCCGGGGGGCGGTGCCCTTGGTATCCCTTGGGCGCCGCCGGCCAGTGTTTGCCCTGCCCAGCGGCGGCTGTTTCAGGGGGGGGGGGGGGGAGGGCAAAACACATGCCTTGCCCCCCCACTCTGAGAACTGGGGGGGCAAGTGCCCCCCTTGCCCCCCCCCCCCCCCCCCCCGGTTGGTACGCCCATGTGCTTACATGTATGCCCGCCGCAGTGGGACTGGGAACAATGTTCTCCCACACCCGATGACCATCCACTCAATCTGATCGTCATACGGAATGAATCCCCAAGACGAGCATGAAAGTTCCACGTTCCTGAGCAATATGGGAAATAGGATCTTTGCTTTTGACGATCGCCAGCGTTTTGGGACACTTATAGTGGAGGAGGTTCATATCAAGCCTTTTGTTTATTACTTTAAAGGAGGCAGCATCACCGGCGTGACAATGAACTGCACAGAACCAGCCAACAGTGCGTTGGCTTAATGGTTCAAAACATAACATCCAAGTTCAAGGAATTTGCCGACGTCGTCCCTGTGCACCGAGCGGATCCGAAGTTTCTGCACAAGTTGTTGAGAGACATGATTTGTGAGCTGTAGAACATCGGTGGCAGGTTTGCTTGTGTCGTGAGTGACAACAATGCGGTGAACAGAAAGGCGATGTCCGACTTTGTTACACCGCCACATAAAGAAGCACGTATTGTGTGTCCACCCCAGTGTTAGGGAGTTGCCATTCCGGAATACTGCACTTTCGCGATCCCAGACTGGAATGGGAATAAATTGGCGTCAGCGCTGTGGGAATGAAATTGGAATGGAATTAAATGCATTTTGCTCAGAATAGAGTGGGAATAAAATGGTCTCCATTCTTATGCAAGCTGTGTCAATATTATTTTAGGGCCTACGTGCCAATGACGCACTTCATTAGGGCATGGTAGGTGGCTCTTAAAACAGCATCTTGGCACTGGAGGTATCTGATGGCTTGATTATCTCACTGGTGCATGCCCCGTCAAGGTTGAAAATAGCGAGCCCTCAGTGAAGCAACGAAAACAGAATAGTTGTAGACATACAACGTGTGTTTCCTGGCGCCGCGAGACGCGACAAAACGGCTGTTGTAATCGTGCGCGATTACCATGTAGCTGTTACCCAGGATGTCGAACCGAACCGAAAACCGGAGCAAATCCGTTATTTTTAACAGTACCAAAACAAGAGTATAAAGAAAATCAAACATTTTATATTTTGCCCGAACCGGAATAGAACCGTAATTTCATATAGCGATTACCGATTCATTGGAAACGGTACGACGTTATGAAATGTGAGCCACGCCACGCCTTATTGCGGGTGGCGACGCGAAGTTAAATATTCGCGATGGCGGCGTTAGCGGCTACTTTTTGAGTAAACAAACGACAGCGACGACACGAAGACAGCTCAATAAGTATGAAACAAATAACTATATTTCAGATTTATGTACACCACGAACTGGCGTCGGAAAGTCGGCGTGAAGGCGTACAGTTCTATAGACCAACTCAACTCACTGACGTCACGCCAGCGCGGTGGCGCTGCTGTCGGTACTGCGCGTGCGCAAACGCTTCACTTTTCCCGAATTTGGTTTCTGCGCATGCGCAGTGCCCATCCCTGATCTGGGCAAAGCGGGCTTGTTTGTAAACACTGTGTTGGCGTATACTTGGTTTCACGTTACGATGAAACGCAATGGACGCTACGAGCCACTGGAGCTAATTCATAGCATGGAGGGCGTCACGTGTTCTTCCTTTTGGGCGGAGCGACGCGGGGAGTGGAAAGTCACGAGACAAGCTACGAACTACAGATTGGCTTGTGCAATAAACGGCTCTGGGCTTGTGTAGCTTGCAGCGTCCACCACGGTACATCATGAGGTGAGAAACGTAGTATATCTGACTATTCCGAGAGCACGGTGGCCTAGAGGCTAAAAAATACTCGTTGTCTGTGAGCGCGCGCGCGCGTGCCCGTGTGTGTGTTTTTTCTTTGCCGCTAAGCCAGATTCTGAAGAAAGAAAACAGCGAACATAAACGTGAAATTAAAAAAAAAAATCGTCGACGGCTGTCGCGACGTTTGTTCTGCGGTGGCGAAATCTGTAGCCGCCAAGAGGCGCCGCCGCGATGATCGAGACACTGCGGCGCCAATCGCCGGGACGCCCAGAGCCCCGGACGCTGCTTGAAGTAATTCTGTGTGTGTGCGTGTGCGTGTGTGTGTGTGTGTGTGTGTGTGTGTGCGTGTGTGTGTGTGTGTGTGTGTGTGTGTGTGTGTGTGTGTGTGTGTTTGTGCGCGCGTGCATTTTTTTTTTTTTTTTTAATAGCAACTAGCTAGCTGTATTTTTGTCCGTTTTTGTTTTAGCCGTCTTTCTATGTGCCGTCGCTGTCTTCGTCCTCTTCAACTGAGTCGTTCGAGGAATTTGTCCGGACGTGTGGTGTGGTGGGCGGTTTGCCGTTGTGATCTGGATGAGCATTGTACGGGTGTGCGGTCCTGTATCAGTACTGCGTGATATCCGTTAAGGACTCCACGCTTGGAGTCGTACTGCACTGGATGAATTTCTCATCTACTGTGGGTAAGAATGTCACTACTCTTGCAGACTAAACTCCTGCTATCTAAGCAACTAAAGACTAATTCGTTTTTTTTTGTTGGTAGTTTGCGCGTATGGTGCATGCTGCCGTCGCGCTTTCACTGTGCGTGCTGCTTGATTGACTTCACATGTGAGTAGTGTACTTTGTTACTCTTTCCAAGCGCCAGTATAACCACGCAATTTGCAATGAACGGTGTTTGCTGTAAAAATTCAAAATCACAAAACTAATTTAGGCATGTATTTGTTTTGCTATCCTCGTTTCTGCAGCACGGCTTCTGAAGATCTAATTTTTTTTAAAATCAGAAGACACGAGGTAATTTTTCCTTTTTTAATAACTGAGTTTTGGGCTTCCTTTTTTTAACCCGGTTAAAACTGGTTTGCGCTTAATGAGACCAGTAGCCGAACCGTTATTTGAAACACATAAAACTCAATGCTACTGAACCGGAACCGAGCCGGAATAATAAAATGTTCGACTCCCTACTATTAAACAACGTTTACGTTTACGTTTTAAGCCAGGCTTCTATAATATGCTGCTACACTCTCTTGTGCTGGCGCCGTATACCGATTGTACTTTGTCAGCGGTTTTCTGTTCTTTCCGCAATGTGTGCAGGTTTGGGGCAAGTATACGTGACGTCGCTTTTAACAGCGCACTAGCGGTGCTGTTGTGCAAGTATTCGAATCAGAGATAGCGTTTTGCGCCACGCATAAACTAGACATTTTAAGGCCTTATAAAACAAACAACAACTTACCATGTATTTTTTGTGCATACGGTCCGTTCGCGAAGAAAATGAATGCTTTTAATTGTTGGCCTCGCTTCCGACTCGCAGCCTTTTAAGCTTGATAGCGCAATCAATGTCTGCAGTGACACCAAGTGCCGCGAAGCGCTTTGAGCGACCACCCTTTGGCTTAGTAAAATGAATGGTTTGAGGAAGCTTTTGAATACTTTTGAAGTCGTCTCCGTGTTTGATATCGTCAGCAGCTTTACGCTGCTTTGTTCCAGCAACAAAGTGTGGCTGTCAATTGCCAATATTTTACGTTTATAGATAAAAGAAAATGGAATGGTGAATTTAAGTCATTCCAGGAGTGCAAAGGGGACCAATGTGTTCATCCCGAGGAGCTGAAAGGAATCGAATTGTTGTAAGCTCTCATTCCTCGGAATTGAATGGGAATGGAGTGGGGGTGCCTATTCCGCAAGACTGATCAACACCCGTCTGATGCTTCCATGTCACTGTTTCTTGCGATAGATCCGGTGCACATCATGAAATGTATCCGCAACAATTGGCTGAACCAACAAGATGACAAAGTTTGTTTCTACTATCCAGAGTTTGAGCATGAGCTGACACGGAAACGGCGCAGGCTGCATGCATCTTTTGAATCCATTGGAGATGATCACAACTTGTAGTACGAGCAAGGGCTGAGGTTTGCCTACGCTCTGTAAAGGAAGGCTCTGAACACGTCACGTATTGAAAGGCAAAGTGTGAAGCTTGCTTTGCAGATCTCACACGAGTACTTGCTTCACGCTCTTTGAGCCCTTGGATCAAACACAAGTCTCTGATACTGTGAGGATATAGCGAGGTTTACAATATTTTAGTAAAATGTTGGCAGATTAATAAAGTGAAGACACCATGCAAAGGAATGGAAAAACGGGATGAATTTCAAAACCCACTCTTTCCTTCAAAGGTTATTCCTAAGGTGAATTTTCTTGTCGACGTAGCGCACTCGAAAGTTTCTGTACAACCCTCTTGACTGGCTAGATGAGTGGAAGTTTTGGGACTTTACCAGAGGCAAGTTAACCCCGGAGACACGTGTTGTTTTCCACCAGACGACTTACGCACTCTTGGTGGTCGCCAGGTACTCTTTCTAAGAACTGCAGCTGTCCTACTTTTTCTTGGGGAAGATTCAGACGGGCAGCTTAGAAGGCCGCTTTGGAAAGCACAGACGGCTGGCTGTATCCTAATCTCATGTCTTTATAAGGCAAGTCTATGAAGCTGAGCATAAACTGCGGCTCCAAAGAACCCTGCCAAAGATCACCGCAGCTTCCGAAAGTGGCAGTGAAAGAGATGAGCAATGGGAAAATCTCTTCAAACGCACGGATGCCCCAGGTCCCAGTTGCAACGTCGTAAATGAAGGACATCATCCCGCCCTTGTCTGTGTGGCAGGATATGCTGTGTATGCAACTTCGAAAAGGTTCAACTGTGAAAAATGCAGGGCTGCATTGACAATGGAGAAGAAAATAACAGTTTTGGTCATGCAACAGCACTACCATTTTGTGAGAAGACTTAATAGAGTAGGACTCATCCATCCAACAATGTTTGTTTTATAGGCAGTTTCCAACAACTAAGTTGCTGTGGTACAACTGTCGAAGCAGCCGGATATTTTGCAGATGCCGAATCACCGGTAGGTGGTAACAAAGCTCACTGTTGAACTTCTAGCGAATGACGAATGCTTGGACTTTGACACCTTTGAGGATGAACACACTAGCGAGCAGGTGCTTAAAGGTGTACTCCGGCGATTTTTTGAGCTAACTTAACTAACGATATTTACTGACTCCCCGGCCTTTACCCTTTCCGGTATGCTATTTAGTATCGCAAAATTCATAATAGTTATTGTGAAATCGTCAAATGAAAATAATGCAAAAACCAACATTCAAATATTCCCGCACTTTTCAGTGCCGTGGCGTCAGTGGCGGGCAGGCTTGCCAGTCGAGCAAGCAGTCTAAAAAATAGAATGTGCCAATCATTAGCTCCGTTCTGGAGCGAGGGGACTGAAACGAGCTTCCAAAGCATTCATTTGACACCATGAAGCTGCTTCGAATCAGTTGGGAACAAATTCTACAGCCCAAAAAGTGAACCCCTGCCTTCCACTGACATCACTTTTTCGTTGTTGCCAGTAGAAACTTCAGTTTGAAAAACACGGTGAAGACCAAAACTGTAAATTGAATAACTTCGTGCAAAAAACTTATTTTGACCCAATATTTGGGATACTATTTTAGCAATGTTGTTTGGAGAGTTTAGCAAAATTTTAAGCAAATCCGGGACCATGAAGAAATCGCCGGAGCACCCCTTTAAGGATATCTTTTGGTTCAGCACAAAATTTTTATTGAAAAATTTGTGCCACAGGTTAAATGACAAAATATTTGCTGCAAACGTCAAGGCAAAGAAAGGGAAAGCGGAAACTCTTAGAGCCAAATCAACCACCACTGGACCATCGCGAGCTCGCCACAAGTCTAACGATCCAATTGCCGCTCAGAGATAAGTTTTCCGGCTTTTACTTCAGTGAAAGCCTCCGTCACATTGCAGGCACCTCGGTGTTATATGTTATTAGAGACATTTTGTGGAAGACCAATTGTTGTGATACGAATATTAAAGAATTGTTCATCCTGATAGTCAAGCGCAACCAAAGAACTCAATCCCTTTATTGTACACAAAGATGTCAGTGTATGGGTGTGCACCTAAATAATATGGGCTGCAGGTTTATGCCACAGTATTCTGTGCTATGTGTGCGGTTTCTCGAGTATTCTGGTGGTGATACGGCATTGAAGTCGACATGCAGTACGAGTGGTGCGTGTCAGATTGTCGGGAAAGCTGCAAAACGCCCTATGAAATGCACATGCGCGGCTATTTGAGAACCATTGGATAGAGGAAAAGACCTCTTTCTTAACTCTCACGGGTGAAAAATGCAGTCTTTACAACTTCCTTTTATAGTGCTGAATGCAAGTCATGGGTATAGAGATCCAACAACTACTTCCATTTAAACAGACAACCTACCTACGTGATTGTGATGCTGTCCAGATTCAGTTTTTTTTTTTAAATTTGTAGGCCTGTCAGGTGACATTGGTGTACTATTTTGTTTACCTGGATTAATTTTTTTTTTAAGCTTTAGAACACTTCAATTTGCCTCAGAAACTGGGTTGCGGTTTTGTCATTGCTGCCAAGTACGAATACCTTGATGTAATGCGACTAATATATTAAAGGAGGCAGAAGCAATAAACATGCTGCACCAAACGAGTTACAGCTCAGTTCTTATGACAACATTACTGGCTTGTTCAGAACTCTTCACAATTTGTCGCAAACATGTGACCAAATGAAGCTCACAAGTTTTCTTCAATGAAAGCTTGTGTTACTTTTTAATGTATTCATTTACCTAATAACTTACTGGAATATCAATGATAGGATTTTACTTACATTCTAGCTGACAAGTATTATGAAGTCTTTCTAAAAAAATGTTCATTGCTTTTGTATACATTGGAATGACAAGCATTTGTTGCTTTACGTTTTGCATTTACGCATGCAAAAAAAAAAAAACTGTTCGATTCCCAAGGAATTAGTCCACTCGTGTTCAATTATGACTTTTGACGTTTTCATTTAAAGCAAGGGAGTGGTTAATTCGCAGTAACTCCCTATTTTCATTTCATGATAATTACGTTTCATAAAGTAATTTATTTTCTATGAACTCAACATACCTCGTGACAATGTTAAACAAGTACAAATTCTTCTATTTAGCGTCGAAAATTCAACGCCGCCATACTTTTCCTGAGTAATAGAATCAACTTCCGTGCTTAAGTTATGAGTGCAGTGGCACTTTAGACAATTAAACGCGCTTGTGTAACTAATAACGCGCAGCTGCGACAGTCGATCTACGTGCTTTGCCGTCGCTTCGGCGCTTCGAGGCACGCTCCAGATGGCCTTCCCTTGCGACGTCACGAGGAGAGCGGTACGACCTAAAAAAAATCTCACAGCCAGCGAGCGCCGACGATAAAAGCGCCGCTGCACGGGAGGGAGCCCGCTCCGGCCACGCGAGCAGCGGGCTCTAAACTTTTAAAAGGACTATACATCTCTGGGTAGGAGGCAGATATTTTGGTCTCGTCATTTGTTTGTGACTTCAAGCTACATTGTTTCTTCGGGGATAGATATATTTGTTTATTTTTTCTATCGGCTTCATTCTGACTTCAGTCGCTGTTTTCGCCGATTCTCTGATGCCATTTCGCCAGAGCTTTGCTATCGGCATGGCTTCGTTGCCTCTTCGCCACAGTGAAACTTCCCGCGACCTGCTTTCCCGAGTGACAAACGTCGAAATAGGGGCAGAATTAGAAAGCCTTTTTTTTGTGACAAGATAATTGTTGTATTGCCATGGCAAGTAAGGAAATGCTTCCGGACACGGCAACGTTCCAACTTTAACTGCTTTGTAATCACGCGCGTTTCATCTTTCAATGTCCTGTCCATATCATGATAAGGATTATTATGACCTTATCGGCTCTAGAGTAGCGACACAACATTTTCCCCTTTGTGAATATTTTTACATTAAGTATTTACATAAGCTGCAACAAACAAGAACACACAACGCCTTCGTAGGCCCTGAACTAGACAGGAGGCACTCTCCGGACCTCCGAGTTTCCTCCGTCGGTATTTCTAAACTTGGCGTAGTAGAAATAACCTGCTTTTCTGGGATGATTTCAGTTTCCACGTTTTCTTGTTCCGGAAGAGTATCATGTTATTCTAGGTCTTCAGCAGGCTGCTACCGCATTTCAGGTTAGATATCATCCGTTCTGTCATGGCCAGAACTCCTTGACGTGGCAGGTCCTATAAACGCAAAAATGGCTTCTTCCGGCACATTTGAAAAATCGCAGGCATTTAATATTTTCCCGTCGTCTAGCAATACCTTGTAGGGACCTCTTTTGCAATAATTTTCCCTTGTCTTGAAAAGAAAAGATCTTTCTTGTAACGACGGGATGGTAATCTTACTAGTAATGCTCCACCTGACTTAAATTTCGGAGCCTTTACACTTCGCCTCTCACCAGTGTACACCTTCACCTTCACTTGATGTCTCTTCACCTTATCTTGAGCTGCTCCTTGGCATATGAAGGTTGTCCAACCACCGGATGAGGAACTAAGCCTGTGATATCCAGCTTTGTTCTCAAACTTCGGCCATGCAATAGGTAAGCTGGAGTACACTCTAAAAAAAAGGGGAGGAGAAATGAAGGAAAAAGCGATGTTCCTCCGTGTCGCCAACGGAAGGGAGGAAATCGCACCCGTTCCTCCATTTTACCGATTTAGATGCAGCGCCACCTGGTGCCGCTTCAAAAAGGGACGAAAATTCCTCCCCCCAGGTTCTCGGCGGCAGTGGCGGTTGTACCGCCGCTGCCGCTGCGTAGTAGAACTTGGCGTAGTAGAAATAACCTGCTTTTCTGGGATGATTTCAGTTTCCACGTTTTCTTGTTCCGGAAGAGTATCATGTTATTCTAGGTCTTCAGCAGGCTGCTACCGCATTTCAGGTTAGATATCATCCGTTCTGTCATGGCCAGAACTCCTTGACGTGGCAGGTCCTATAAACGCAAAAATGGCTTCTTCCGGCACATTTGAAAAATCGCAGGCATTTAATATTTTCCCGTCGTCTAGCAATACCTTGTAGGGACCTCTTTTGCAATAATTTTCCCTTGTCTTGAAAAGAAAAGATCTTTCTTGTAACGACGGGATGGTAATCTTACTAGTAATGCTCCACCTGACTTAAATTTCGGAGCCTTTACACTTCGCCTCTCATCAGTGTACACCTTCACTTTCACTTGATGTCTCTTCACCTTATCTTGAGCTGCTCCTTGGCATATGAAGGTTGTCCAACCACCGGATGAGGAACTAAGCCTGTGATATCCAGCTTTGTTCTCAAACTTCGGCCATGCAATAGGTAAGCTGGAGTACACTCTAAAAAAAGGGGAGAAATGAAGGAAAAAGCGATGTTCCTCCGTGTCGCCAACGGAAGGGAGGAAATCGCACCCGTTCCTCCATTTTACCGATTTAGATGCAGCGCCACCTGGTGCCGCTTCAAAAAGGGACGAAAATTCCTCCCCCCAGGTTCTCGGCGGCAGTGGCGGTTGTACCGCCGCTGCCGCTGCGAAGATGTTATATGGCGGTGACGGCAACTTGAAGGCTTGGTTACCGTCACCTTGAGCAATCCCACTACTGCCCATGCGCGATGCTAAGAGAGAAAAAGCGGAGCTGCGGGGGCTATCGGAGGTACACTAACAAGAAAAGCGAGGCGCGTAGCGCGGCGTGTTCCTCGCGAGAATCACGCCGTATGTGCTCGCTTTGAAATCGCGCTTGTTCATGGTGGATAAAACCTTGCGGCTGCGATAAGTACAGGTGGTGATTATCACTGGCATGGTAAGTACGACCACTTTCGTCGCGTTACTTGCTACATGACAAGTACACATAGTAACTCTGGAGCGAGGGAACAAGAAAAAAAGGCGGACAGACACGAAGCTATGTCTATCTATCCCGACCAAGCTCGCCAGCCTATTTGCTTTAACTTTAATAACAAATAGGGCGCAGAAGAAATAAATCGTCATAATCATGGAACTTTTTTTTTTTTTTGCGTGATTACGTAGTTGCTAAGATCGCTGCTCAATTCGAGTCGACACGTCTCTACGCTCCTAGACCCGTCACCTTCGCGAGAAACATATACTCTTGAAATAAAGCGTACGTACCATACAGCGAAAGGTAATCCGTGCGGCGTTTATTTCAGTTCTGTGTAAAACAGAACAGCATATCCAGTCGATAGGAAAGAGCACTGCGTCGCGGCGAGCGACTGCGTCCGACACACACTGTAGTCCGTCAAGATCGGGACAACGACCGGCTTGCGGGAGCACGCGTTTTTTGTTTTTTTTTGTTTTTTTTTCAAAACCATAGCTCCGCACAAGGAATGACACTGAAATGACGATTCGGCGAAGGAACGAAGCAACGAATCCGGGAAACAAGGTCAACTTCCATTCTGGTAGCGGAGCGAAGTGGGGGAGGGAGGTCGAATCCGCGGTCTTGAAGGAACGGATGATTCACCACAGCGGACGGTTCACCGCCGCTTTTTTAGTTTGCACGGCATCTCCTGCTACTGTGTGCTACATATCAAATAACGCAGTCACACACACGAAAAAATGAAGTGAAAGAAAAACCCCGTCGCACTTTTGTTTTATTTTATGCGGCCGACTTAGTTCGTTATCGCGCGGTTCCTCTCGTGTCGTGATACGAGCGCGGCTGTAGTACAACAGCGTGGATTTCAAGTCTACTCGTCGCAAATGTACTGGACGTACTTTTAAAAGAAGCAAGGATGAACATAAGCTTACTCGGTAATAAAATAACATTCTATTTAGATAGCGACATGAATAGAAGATAACTAACAGTTGTTTACAAAATTTTATTTTAGCTTTAGTGTCCGAATTAGCTGCTTTGAGTTAGCTCTCGTAACGCTATATTCTGCAACGGGTTGCAAACGTTCTCTAAAACATGAAAACGCGGCTCCGTATACGGTATATATAGCGGAGGCCATACCCATAACGGATTGCTCATTGAGTTGCGGAAGTGACTGAACGATCTACTAAAACTCTCAACACAGGCTTTTTAACTTTCTGACTTGTGCAACGTGATGTTTTCAAGCGGTTGCATTATATCACCAAAGACATTTTCATTTTAATTGTCTGCTGCCATAACAAAGTCATGGTTCGTGTGTCCTTATCACTCCCGGGACTTACTTTTTTATAGGAAAAACGCTCCAGGTTAGAAAATTAAGACAATATTAAATATCTCTAATTCGGGTGACAAAGCATGACCCAATGTAAGTTCTCTGCTGTTGCAAGGAGTCTTGTTAAAACCAGTAATATTTTTGTTTGAAAAATTAATTGAATTACTTGTGCAAATATTAAAATTATTATTACCCCACCAAAACTGAAAATAGATTACACTGGCACTGAACACTCCAATCAAGCAATAGCTTGGTTGCAAATTTCAGCACCAGTGTACTGCATTTCAACACTGCATTGCCAACATGATTCTTCGAACTCATTAAAAAAATAATTATTAAATTTTAGTTAATTAGCCTAATGATCTACATTTGCTTTGATCAGGGTGTTGAATTAACAGACTGGGGCTACTCCAAGAGACAATTAAAAGAAATGTATTAAGCACGCGTAATATTTATTCCGTCTCTCCGTGTTTATGCGACAAATGACGGCAGTCACCGGCCAAGTCGGATTCAAAAATAACACTGCCATATATGTATAAAGAGAGTGCGAACTTAGCGTACGTAGAGAGGGGTGGGGGTTCGCCGTCGCTGCGCTGTGGGTGTTCTGCTTGTGATTCGTGCATTCTGTGTGTACTCTGTGTGTTCAGTGTTGTATGTGTATTTACCATGCAGCGCCCGAGAGTTGGGGGACACTGGACAATACAATTGGCGCTTCACCAACATTTTTTTTCTGTTGTGAGCGCCATCTGGTGGAAGCTATATGAATTACACGAGGGGAGAAAGTTTCCTCCATTGGGCGAAAAAGGGTGGCGATTTTCCTCCCTTCTTAGGGGATGAAATTTCCTCCCTTTTGTAGGGTGGCAAATTTCCTCCTTTTAGAGAGTAACATAGGGGACATCTCATTTCCTCCCTTTAGAGAGGGAGTACTACTCCATTTTTTAGAGTGTAGAACCAGTTCAATGAGTGAGGCGTCACTCTGTATACTAGGTATTTTATGACTGCCTCTTGGATTGGGCGTTCGTCCAAGATCGCAACTTAAACAAAATGTTTAAGCACACGATTGAATATTTCATTCATCCCATTCGCTGAGGAACGTATACAGACGAACGGAGCTGGCAGATTCACATCTCTCGAAGAAGGTTCTTGAAAGGTGATGAAGTAAACTGACTGCCGCGGTCATTAACCGCCTCTAATGGGTAACCTTCTCCGCTCAATATTGAACACAGAAATATTATCATAGTGGTGGTAGTCACGTTGCTTGCAAATGCCACCGCTGGCCAGATGCTGTAATAGTCCACGACTGCTAACATAAACCTGCAGCCTTGTGGATCACGCTCGAATGGTTCAACTGCATCCATCCCCATTTTCTCCCATGGTCCTGAAGGTAGAAAAACTGGATGAAGTGGTGTCGTAGACATCTTTGCCGACTTGTCAGCAGTCTGGCACAACTTGCATAGTCGGGTGGTACATTCCACTACTGCGTTCATTGCTGGCCACCAATATGCGTAGGCGCTGCTTTGTACCCACCCCTCCTCGATGAGCATCATGGGTCACGTCGACGACCCTTGCTCCGCGTCTACGAGGCGAAATGATCATATCCTCTCGAGGTAGCAACCCTCCCACCTCGGACAACTCTAACGTATCTAGATGTAAAGCCGTAGCTGGTCGCCCAGAGCGTTCTTTGAAGACCGGAGACTCCGCGCTGAATTCAAAGCTTTCTGGACGTAGAGATCCTGGGACATGTCCTGTTGACGTTCATGTATAAAGATGCGCTTGGTTAAATGACGTAAAACACTTTTTTTCTCTTTATGTTTCGAATATAAAACCGGGAGTGGCAAACGAGAAAGGGTGTCTGCAGAGACGTTCTCCTTACCGTATTTTTAGGTGACAATAAAACTGTAATTATACAAACGTGCCGCCGGCCTGGCAATCCTAAGCGCTTGGTAATTTGTTCTTTGGGTATTGAAAAACGTTGCCAGGGTTTGGCGGTCACTTTTCAGTGTAAACTGTAGATTCCCTAGGTATATGTCTCAGTGTTCAATGCCCCACAAGCATGCAACAGTCTCTTTCTCCGGTTGAGTATTTACGCTCTTGCGAAGATGGTGTCCTGGACGGGAATGCGACAGTCCGCAGATATATTCCATTCTACTGTTGCAAAACAGCACCTAGATTATATATAGCCTGACGCGTCACTTGTCACAGTTGACGGTAATGCAAAGTAAAAAGCGGAGAGTGCAGAGCAACTTGACACTAGCGCTCTAAGCCCGTCAAAGCTTGCTTGAGCTTCTTGTGGTCATGTGACATGTTTGTGATTCCTCATCAGGTTTTTCAGTGGCTCCACTTTACCAGCGTAACTCTTGATGTATGTAGCATAGTAGCCAGTCATGCCCAAAAAGGATCGAAGAATCTGAAGGTCTCTCGGTGTGGCGGCTTCTTGAATTACCTTTACGTTCTGTCGTAGTGGCAACAGGTCATTTTCATTTATCACATTGTCCTAGGAGCTATGGTTATCATAAGGCGGCAGCCCAGCAAAGAAGACAACAAAAAAGGGGGACGCTCGAGACATTCTTAATAAATGGTTGATTCTCGATGAATGCTGGCCTGAGACCTGAGTTTTTGAGACCCTGACGACAACATGGTGTCAGAAGTTCGCTATAAGCCAAGGTGATACTACCTGTGGAGGAGATACGCAAGCAACGGCCACGACCAGTTTCTTGTGTCAACCCCCCGAGCCGTAAACCTTCGCAAACCCAGAAAAACTGCCCTCGTGGAAACGCCGTTTTGAACGATTCTGAGCCGTCAGTGGTCTCCCGACGAAGCCAGTAAAAAAACAGGTAAATGCTCTCATCCATTTCATGGGGGAAAAAGCAGATAATATCGTGCTATCCTTGAGCTTTTCTGAAGCGCAAACGATAGACTACAGCGCAGTGCTCCAAGTCCTTGAGATTGACTTGATCGTTGGACGGAACATTGTTTACGAGCGAGCCACCCGTATAAAAATGGCTACCGCCACTCTATGGACATCTGACCGACGTTCTATCACCCATGTCGTCATTCTATCGCCCTCGCTTGATTCTGAGACTTAATTCTGAGAGCGACCAACTTGGGCCATATAACTTCAAACGAGATGTTAAGAATGCAACACATTTCTTCATTCCTTGCCCCAATGTTTGAGGAGGCTTAAGCATCGCTGCATAAATGTCACGTATGGTATATTCCTTTTGTGAATTTTGTTAAATTAATGAAAGAACTTGACAGTTTGGGGTAATAAAATCCTACGTTCTTATATTTTCATTAAATATTAATAAATTAGTTCAAATTCACGAAAACGCCAGATCGCTAAAATAAAATTGGGTTGGCACACTTTTGTTAGCCAGGCAAATAAAAATGCGACAATTCGTCATATCTGTATATTTTAATAGTGTTAATATAAGACTACAGTCCACATCCACACGCGTTAATACGACATATTTACAGACAAACGTTTAATTTTTTTTTTTGTAAAATATTTACATTGAGTTGAAATTACAATGGCTCAAAATTTATAAGACCCGAATAGGGGCTTCCAAATCAATGATGACAATATTCACAGGTGCGAAGTCAGCTCCAAAATGCTTATGCAAATATTATTCGAGGTAGAACCAACAGAAAATAAACTTGAGAATAATACAAAAAAAAGCGACAGTATTCAAAGAGGGGCGCAAAAAAACTGGCGAACAAACAAATAAAAAAGAACTGACTTCATAGACAATTAAAATCCTCAACCTCGGCTAAAAGCTGAACCTCAATTTTGTTTCTTTCAATATTTTGGCATGTTTATGCTACTGTTTTCTGCTCGCAACACAGACGGCGCCACATGGCGCCGTTGAGGTGGGCTCCAAAGGGGATTCTCTCAGCCCGCAGTGTATAAGCATCAAAACAACAAACAACGCGACGCTATTTTCGTTGTGCGTGTGTGTGAGTGCGTGTCTATCTGTGCGAGTGTGTTACCGAGCGCTAGGCCACTTGTGCAAGCGCTGAGGCTTTCAGAGATGTTCCGTTGGTACCGTAAAGTCTTGCAAAAGTAGTTGTAATTGTGCCTGAAATTTCGCAATTACTGACGCTGGAAAATAACTAAATTACAATTCCGTCTAGCCGAAAGTAATTAATTACAGTTACAACTTACAAAGAAAGTTATTAAATTACAGTAATTAAATTAATGTAATTGAACTACTACCCAAGTATGAAGCAGACAGCAACCAGTCGGAAATTGACTTCCGTCAATGCATTTCAATGGGAATAAGAGAATGCATTTTGTTTTTGCGCTTGCTTATAAGAGCAAATATCACGAATAATTCGTACGTACTAGGTGCATTTCTCAGTCACACAGACGAAATAATTGATCAGTTACGGCGTTTTTATCTTAAATTCGTGGCATGGAAAAATGAAAGATGTTTACAAATCTCTGTAATGCGAAGTTACAGCGCAGCTCTTCAGTTATTTTGATTTTGCAGTATACTGTGCTAAACAATTTGAAAAAGAAATATATATACATATATACAGGATGTTTCACGAAAGGTGGACAAATTCAATATTGTGAAAACTACGCTTCACAACAAAAAAGGCTTGTGTCGTCTTGGTCCTAGGCCAGGGGCTTATTTAGGAAAATTATTGAAGTTCGGGATAATTAAGTTGTTAATTATTTTCGCGTAATAATTTTTTTAAATATTGATTTTATGGGCATGGTTTTAATTAGAATCTTGATGAGAATCATCGAAAAACACTGAATCAACAAATTGCAGAACAATAAAGGCACGCGAGGTATTTTATGACTTTCTGAAAAACCGCACAAATTCGCCAGGTTTTTAAGTTTCGGTTTGCAATCGGAGCGCTTCTCGGCACCGACGGCACCGCGCCCCGTGGAGAAACAGTGCAACCAACCTCTGCTGCGCTGTCCTCGTGGAACGCAGCAGAGGCTGGTTGCACTATTTCTCCACGGGGTGCTGTGCGGTCGGTGCCGAGAAGCGCTCCGATTGCAAACCGAAACAACCCGTCGTAGTTGTGCTGCTAGCGGAGTTTCGTATCGCATATAAAACTTTTATTTCATTACATTTGTTTTGGTCTTTTTAGGTTCGTTAAAACATTTTATTGTTTAGTTTTGCCACTGTTTTACTAATAATGTTACGTTAACTTTTTTATTTCCGCATTTAATATGCACCTCGAAAGACCTTTTTACGAGCCAATCCAATCCACCCTGACTTCATTTGCGCCGAAGTTTTGTTGCGGTTTTGTGGGTCTTATTTTGACGTAGAACTCATATCGATCCGATATGCCGCGTCCGAGAATGGAATTTGCGACTAATAAGTGGCGAGACACCACGCGAGCAGGAATGAACAGCCCTGGAGGTCGTGGGCACAGCTCAATTGGCTCATTCCTCGGTGCTTTTCGAAGGTAAGCTTTTTTTCTCTGCGTCCTTCTAAGCTTCCGTTCAAGCATCTCCTTGGTTTGTTTCCTTGCCCTGCATTTGCCTAATCGCGTTCGAGAAATGTATTCTGACAGTTATTTCCCCTTGGCGAGCATCTCTCCTCGCGCTTTTTGTCAAACCGTCCGACGGGTTGCGAGTTTTAATCGCGAGGGTATGATTCGGCCACCCAACACGTCGGTCGACCTGTCAGACATTTTATCGCACGTGGGTCGTTTTTCACGCGCTGCTTCGTCCGCGTCAGCGTCACTTCGCGTCGGCACGCATCGCTGCGTACCGATATCTGTCCTAGCCAGGTTTCTTTGTCGGCCCGCGCGTCTTATTGTTGTGGGTGACCTCAAGCGACGCGAGCAAAACGCGTAAAAAAAGAAAAAAAAAAAAACCTTATGTGGTTGGAGTTGTTTCATTTACTGCGCTATTTTTTTATTTTTATTTTGCAATTTTGTGTGAGGTTTGTGAATAATAATTTCGGGGGGGGGGGGGGGTGGAGGGGGGTCATCAAATATAAATAAGATGTATACCCCACTTGAAGCTGTGAATGCCGCTCGCTGTCATAATCCTTGTTGTATATGTACAGTTGGGGCGGGATGGGGCGCGGGCGGCCGGTCAACGGTTCTCGGGGCACCGCCGGCGCTGCGCTGGGACTTGGAGCGCGCCGGGCTGGGGTCGAGCACATTCGAGTAGGATGTGTTTGGCCCTAGCTTGGCAGGTCCCGGGCTTCGGCGTGGCGCTGAGGGCCGTCGGCCTGCTGTTCGCGTTTCATTTCCGTTTCCGACTGCGCATAGTGTTGTTGTTATTAGAGTTTATTGTTTATCTACCCCCCCCCCCCCCCCCCACCTTTTCTTTTTTTTTAGCTTGTGTGTTGCAGGCTACCTGGTATGGGCCTTCGGCTTATCTGCCGCACCCCCGTCTCTCCTTAGCCGAAATAAATTAAATGAAAATCACGCGCGACTAGCGAGCCGTGCACTCTGAGTACATCACCATATTTGTATCCGTGATGGCAGACGGCTGCACATGACCAGCTCCATGGGCCACATTCAACGAGATGGCCATACTACGCAAATCTTTCTCTATTTCAGATGACGTCACGAACGATAACTGTGTCGCACTCGAAAAGAAAAACTGAGAACGGCAGGTTTTGCAGACACCTGGTTTTTGGAAATCTTGGAGTCCGAACAAACAGGTGCGAGAAGGCTTCGTTGTTCTCCGTGAGGAGGCAACGCAAATGACTCGCGATCTCCTCAACAGAAAAAAACCCTGATGAAGATTTCGGCAAGTCGAGTATGTTCAAGGTACTTCGTCTCGGGTAAGTGTCGGCACGGTTGGCTTTTGTCCGACATTATTTTGATTTAATATGCACTTCGTCTCGGGTAAGTGTGAGCACGATTGGCTTTTGTCCGATGTTTTTTTGATTTAATATGTACTTCGTCTCGGGTGAGTGTCGGCACGGTTGGCTTTTGTCCGACATTATTTTAATTTAATATGCACTTCGTCTCGGGTAACTGTGAGCACGATTGGCTTTTGTCCGATGTTATTTTGATTTAATATGTACTTCGTCTCAGGTAAGTATCGGCACGGTTGTCATTTGTCCGACATTATTTTGATTTAATATGTCACTATAGCGGGTTCTGCCTATTCGAAGCCAAAGTTCCATTGTGACAAGCGAGAAGGTCAAGAGACTGGAATGGAGGTTCCTTACCGCAGGAGCGTTGGAAAATCGGCGTCGAAAAAAATCACCCTTCATGATCACACGTTTCTTTGCCTCCCAGCAATCTCGAAGGTTGCTGTTGCTGTTAACTGCCACTGTTAAAATTCTAACGCTTTGTGCATTCTCTTCCTCGGCTCTTTTTTTTTTTATTTAATCGGGATAGTGCAGATTCTGCACCAAAATAGTTTGATGACTACAGTCCTGACTGGGCAGCCAAGAAACATCTTGACCACACACGCACACTTGAGAGGCCTGACCCAAACAAAAAAGCCAACCGTGCAGACACTTCTCCGAGATGAAGTGCCTTGAACATAATTCTTCTTCCCGGTGTTAGTGGAGGAGGGTTCAGCCCTGATCGTTAGGGGCTTGGTGGCGGGCACGTCGCTGAGTGATCTGCCAACTTGCACTGCTTTACTTCGACTATACATTTATTTACATAGTTACACAGATCCCTTAGACGACAATCTCGAACCCCCAGAGCGTCAGGTGTAGTCCCTATTTTCTTCCCCCGTTCCTCCTTTTGACATTTCCAACTCTCTCCCTCTGACTAAGGAACAAACCAATCGGTTAAAATTCCACATCGTCCACGTGCTCCTATATGGACCAGTCGGCGTCGAGGACTATCCACGACTGCTGTAAACCACAGCAGTGGTCGAACCCTTCAAAGTAGATGCAAGTATCCCGTTGGAGGTATCACGCCAGCGCTAGCAATATTTTATTGCAGTGTCCCCTGCACTGGGCTAAAAACTACATAGAAAAAGAAATTGGCTCCAGAAACCACTATTGTTGGTTGTCGAATTGCGATAGCATTCGTCGTGAGACTTGCGCCACAGCTCACTGTGAGTACGACGACACAAATATTGGGTAAACACTTTATTTTATGAATGGTTTACTACAATCATTGACGTCAGTGCGCCGCTTTGAAATTGAGCGATTGCTTCGTAGTTGGGTGCAAATGTATACTGCCGCTCCATTGTGGGCCACTCGACCCGCCATTCGCCAAGTCGACGCACCACACTTCAGGGGGTGGCTCTCCCTCGTCTGCAAGCTAGATAAGGACGCCCCGTCCCGCGTTAGTTCTTCTTTGGGCTCTCAGCGCTCCTCTAGCCGGGCGGCCCACCTATGTTTCTCTGCCCAAGCCCGAGGCATTTTCTGGATGGTGAAAAACCCTTATGGGTTGTCTGGTCAATCGCCTGCGATGGAGGAGGGAAGTCAAAAGCCACATCATGTACGTGAAGCGCGAAATTACCTCCTTACGCCACAGCCAATCGGGTGGAGTGCGCATCTATTCTCTGCCACCTTCGAATAGGGTGCAGATGTGAAGGAGTGCGTACTGCCGCTTTGCATACACTTGGCTCAGATTTACCTCCTTCTCTTGTTACGAGGCCAGACACCGTATCGCGATATCCGGGTGAAGTAGCTAGAGAATGCTATCGCATTAAGAAAAGGAGCGACACCGCTAGTGTTGGCAGTCCCCCACACAGATTACTCAATTCTTGCTCCCTCATGAACCCTGCGCTTCGTCTCCCCGTCCAAAGCCACCTCTATGACAGGACGTCGCCTCAACTCCACGACCCCACCTTTCCGCGGCCCGAGGTGCTGCCATGTGGAAAGTAACAAGCCCCACACGAACAGATGTGCACTGACCAACTTCACTAAAGCCGCCTTTATGAGGAGACGTTGCCCCAACTCCCCGACGCCACCTTTCCGCGGCCCGAGGTGCTGTCATGTGGAAAGTCACAAGCCCCACACAAAACAGACGTGCACTGACCAACTTCACTAACATGCTCACATACTCTCCACTTGTCATGATTTTTGTGTGGGCTTTGCCCGATGATGCAAGTGAGTCATTCTCGTTTCAAGGAGAGTGTCCAAACCATTTTGCACGCATGTTCAGACTTTCGGGATTTGCAGAAACTGGGAGTCTGCAACGCCTGCTGTCCTTGTCTTTTTTTCTCCAGTTCATCTTTTTTCCTTGTGCAACAGCAGACTGTCGCACAAGAGCGACACCTTTTTCATGCATGGTGTCACCTGAACCGGAGAAAGATTCGCTGCATAGTGTGGCCCGTGAAGCTGTGCGCGCGCCGCTGTCTGCTATCACGAACACAAATACGGTATGTACCCAGAGTGCACCGCTCGCTAGCCTTGCGTGAGTACACCCTATATGGTACATGTTGTTCAAAGTACCTTATGCATAGCTGATCCAACCTGCATTCTCTTTTGCCATTGCCGGTAGCAAATTGTATCTGTTTAGTATTGCATACCTGCCAACTTCCCCGTATTACCCAGAAGGCTCTTAAATTTTGATTAGTTTGTACGATTGGCAAAAAAAAATCTCCCGAAAAAGAGAAATTACCCTCCCCCTCCCTTCCGCACTTAAAGAATGAGTTTTTGCCATCACAGTGGACGACTGCAATCCCATGAGCATAAGCAGTGAAATATATAAATGTAACAAAGTTGTCTTCGTGCAAATTTGCTGTCAATATTTCTTTTTAAAACATCAGCTAACCCCCCCCCCCCCCCCTGCTTAGAAATTATCCCGAATTTGGTGTCCCCGAACTTGTAAGGTATTGTTTGTGGCTTTTCTATCTTGTGTTATTTATGTAACATAATATATCTGTTCTTCACATTTATAATCGGTGCAGGCCTGGTCAAGGAGGAGTTGCTCAGTGAACTACTAGTTTGAGTTCCGTGAGTCGACACCACTGACGTCACCTACAGTGCCGATCGAGTTTCAGGCTTAATGGCAGATATCAATAGGAGTTGATGGTAAGCTGTCCTATTTATTTAGCAGTATTTGGAGTAACTCACTTGAGCTTTCATTACTGTTTTCACTGGCAGTTTATTGCCTGAAGTCCCATTCCATTAAAATTGATGCAGCCTTCACGCTTCTGCGGTTTAGAGCGATTCGCAGACATATGTCGATCATAGTCGAAACAGCGTGGCTCATCATCAGAGTTGAATGCTGAGTTTCGCTTGGCAGCTTTTTGGCCACTTCGGTCGCTACAAAACGTTATTTGCCTTCCCAGGTACGCGTCACGTCTGTTTGGTTGGACAGTCACCGAGTTGACTCGATGTCAGCGGCTGTCGTCGTCAGAACCTGGTTCTTGTGCTGCCACATCATTTTTGGTGGAGGCGCTGTCGTCAGTGCCAACGCTTGCGCTCCCCGTGCTCCCATTCAGGATGGTGAGTGGTATACTCGTGGAGGCATCGCTGCTGCAGGTGCTGCCATGTAGCTCTGGCTCGTGGTGGCTCCACCGCCATCACTTGTGCTCCCTGTGATCCCAACCGAAGTGGTGACAGGGATTATGGGAGGGCTCTTTCTCGAAGGTGCTGCCACGGACTTTGGCTCGTGGGGGTGCCGTCGCTACTGACAAAGCTTGTGCTCCCCGTCGTCCCTGTTGAAATGGCGACTGGAATTTGGAGAGGGTTCGCTGCCGCAGCCGGTCGGTTCAAGTTCCTCACATTCTGTCGTAGCCCTTCTTGGGAATTCGTTGCCTTCATGTTGAGGTTCTAGTAGGAGAAGTCCAAAGCTCTTGGGTTACATGTCACCACAACAGTCAATCCGCAGAGGGCCATGGCAACGTGATCACACTTCTGAAATGTTAGAACCTTGTTGTGGACATGGAGGCCGGTGAGAGAGATTTAATGTGCGTCTGGCGCATCTTCCCGGCGAAAGAACTCATGGGTGTGCCACATGGATAGTGGGCGGACTGTGCAAGTCCGTCTTTTTCGGAATGGCACTAACAATAGGTAATGTCTGAATCATTCTTGTCTCACATAGGTGATACTTTCTGGGCGTAATGTGTTAGTAGATAGCTAAGGTGTCATTGCTTAACTCTGAACAAGATACAAAGTATGAGACATTTTCAGGCCAAGTAAAAAATTTCTGCTCACTTTAATTTTGAAGAGCTCCCAGAGTTGCACATCATCCAGCAATCCTGAAGGCGATGCACCACATGTAATTAATATTTTAGTTCTTAGTTTACCAGGAAGGTGTCCAAGAAATTGTAGCTAGCGTTAGTTGCTTAGAAGAGCAGTGCGTTTTGCATTCAGTCTTGCACCTTGGCCTTCCATTCATTTTGGGATTAGGCGCTTCATTCTTGTGCATCCCTGTTGTTTTCTTAGCCCTAAGAGGTGTTGGAGGTTTATATGTTTTATTTTTGGGGAAACCATGTGATGTTATTATCTGGCATGTTTTTTTATTGCTGAAAGCTGTTTGAAGTGAGCCTTTTGTCCACCTAAGAGCATAATGATTGGGAGCTTCACTCAAGTGTGTTTTGTGGCACTCACCTCAAAGCATAATTGAAAGCATCGATGCATGCTATCGACACCAAGATTGGGGCTTCAGAAATGATCAGTCAAATCTATTGATTCTTTGGCATTCTATATCTCTTTTGTAAGCTTGTTGTTCACGTAAGCTTTTTCAACTTTCTGGATCACAGTATCTGGTAGTTCTCTAATTATTATATACTTCATGCATTTGTCATTAGTCTCTTCTGAAGTGGTGACGGGTTCGTGGCCGACACATTTGGTGCTGCTTTGATTTAGAGGGTAAATATTGTCCGTCATAGATCTAGCAAACTTCATATATCCCGCACTTAAAAATATTCTCGTAGACCTGATTAGGCAATAAGTTCCTTTTCAGTAAAAGCATTTACTTAGATTGAAAAGCCAAAATGCTTTTAATAATCGGCCACAAGCAGAATAAGAACAGTGTTTCTGCCGCTTAGTGTGGGGAGAAAATGTGGGGGTTCGCATGCCAAAGCAAACGCAAGCAGTGTGTGTACAACTCCAGGACTTTTAAGCGGGGTTAGTGAGGAGCTTGAAGTGTTTTTCAAGACCATGCTGCTCACATATCTAGCAGAGGATAATTGGGTTTGATTTAACAAGCTATTAGGGTGGTTGTAAAGCTCCTATACAGCCCGACATGGAGTCACCTTGCATACACTGATGTAGACTGCTCGTTTCTCATAGATTTGTGTGACCATATTGATCGAACTTGGCTTCTTTTACTTGTAATTTTGTGCAGTATTCAGAATAATTGTTAACTTAGCAAAAGGTTGGCATGTCACCGAGTAAACACGCCAGTGTACACTGTGCTTCACTCTGAAATATAATGCATGAGCAGAGGCCAAAACTGATAACAGCTACCTAATGTGTAAATCGATGATACTGCAAAAACTGAATCAGATCTTTCCGGGACTGTCGCCACTCCCCGATACAGTTATTGCTAACCTCATTGTTTCTTTCTTTGTTGCCCTCAGTTTCAATTTGTATGGTATTTTTTGTTACTCAGTTTATTAATTTGACTAGGACTAAATTGCTGTTATCCTTAATTGGGTGGCGTGACATGTTTATCTCGAGGTCCAATCAATGTGCAATTTATTCTGATAAGTAAAACAAGGGAAACAACAAAATATTCAAAGCAATGTCTTTTTTTTTTCTTTTATCACCGAATTCTTTATTGGTCACCGCGTTGCAACAGGGAATGTAACGCAAGAACTGTGCTGTCACCCTCCAGACTGCGCCATCAGATAATGCATACATCCTGCAACATAAGTGCAGGATCAGCTTTTCTTTGGGGCGATTTTCGTGAGATGACATGAAAATGTTGTGGTCATCACCATCAAGGTGGTTTGTTGTCTGTATGTTCTCTGCTTGAGTGACATAGCCACTGAAAAGCCGCTTCACTGGTACTAAATTGAACTACTTGACAAGTTGCTTAAACAATATTGATGCACAAATGGCAGTACAAGGACAAGTTCAAGAACCACAAGTAGCGCTTGTCCTGTCACTTCATCGACTTGTCATTGTCCATAGCACTATTTGTGTTCTGCTCATCTTCACTGCTTTTCATCTGCTTCTTACTGAAGAAGTAGATAAGGCTGTCATATAAAATGACACCGTCCGTGAAATTAGTAAACATTTCTCTGTAAAACGTATTTCCCTGGCCAAGTCTTGTCGCCACAATGAGTCGCATAGTGAATCGGCTAAGCAATGGTTGATGAATATGATGTAGTTCTACTTAATCAGCAGCACACTTCAATTTCTCTTCTGCATGAAGCCTATGTGTCGGAGCGGATGACATTGTGTTTTCTCGGCAGCCGAGGAGTTTGAAGCAGGTGCTTAATGCTTGTGAGCCTCCACCATTAAAATTTTACCTTGTCACTTACTTTAGAAATTGACAATGCACTATAGCAGATTTTATGATGTTTGCAGAACCGGCGTCAGAGACGTTGGACTTGGGAGAGGTTTATAGGTCTAGAAAAATAATGACAGCACGTCATCACACACAATTTTCTGTAATAAAAGGACGGTGCCCAAAGATCTGTAGCTAGTTTTAAGTGTCACTCACTGAGACAGTTTGTGTATTGTGTTAAAACCTGCATTTTGCTGTTCTGTTTTTGTTCCAGGATCCAGTGTTAGATTCCTGTGGCTTTTTGCTTGTTTCCCAATTCCTGAAGGGGGTTGCAGGCTTATCATGTGACACTGTTTTGGTGAGCGTATCTTTTATTTACTGCCTGGCCCCTTAAATCGAGTGGCTCGGCAGAAAACTTTCTGCAGTTTCAGGATGTTTGAGGGTGTGTCCTTCAAACGTTCTGTAATGGCACCAATTTGTTTGTTCTGCATCACTATATTATGTTTAATGACCAGCTGATAATGTGGTACAAGCTACATCCTCATTGGACCAGTCATATGTTTATCTTTCGCCATAGGTTCACGCCCCCGCACATAACCATGTGCAAAAGGCGTGGTCAGGCAATGAAAGGGAGATGGTTGATAGGTCCGGTGGGTGCATAGTTCCCACCGCAGTCAGCTTAGATGTGCATGTGAATTACTCAAACTTTAAATAGGTCACATTACATGAAGCTTCAGGAACACCTGAGAAGTTTTTAGAATGTTTTTATTTACCGTATTTACTCGCATAATGAACACACTTGCAAAAGGAACATACCCCCCATAGCGACCCATATTCAGACTTTTTTCCTCCTCGCGTAATGAACACATCTCCGATTTTCGACTCCGTGAGTCTCGAACTGCGTCCAACTCAGATAGCCACCAAGCCAATTTTCTATCGCCACCATGCGGCCAGGCCACGTCAAGCCAAGTCAAGCATAGCAGTACACGCTCTCATGGCTGCAAGTTTGTAGTTTGCGAAAGTGATCAATAGTGAAACCGAGCGGCTCTCACACCTAACAAAGCTGGGATTGAGGAATTGTCCAGGTCCGGACATGTTTCGCCCACCGGATGCATTGATGTCAACAAACATGTGGTCGTCTGTGTTCCGCTTTCGGACCGTGAAATCATGAAAGTGGTTAGGCCTAAGAACGGTCGCGTTGCTCTCCATGCTAAGTGAGCTTCTCTATTAAAAAATCTTATATGTATAAGAAATTTCTATGTCCAATAAACGCATATGATCCAATAAGATCATATAAAAACATACAAGAACCTTATCAGAACAATATAAAATTATATAAGAAGTTATAAGTTTTTTTATAACTTCTTATATAATCTTGTATATATCTTATATTTTTCATCTGTTCTTATAAGCTTTTTGTATGTGCTGATATGATCTGATTTGATTATATGCATTTATTAGACAAGTAAATTTCTAATACATACAATATTTGTTTTACTAGGAGGGCGCTTTTCCTTTGGCAAAAGGCACACCGAAAGCACCTTAAAGGGGTTTCCAATTTAAAGAACATGGTTTTTGTAGCGCGCCCACGACCAGCCGTGGGTGCGCCTCAGTTTAAGACATGCCACAGAACCCTGCCGTGTCATACTGGCACCTAAAATGACATTGTTGCAAGGTGTGTAAATGCAGAAATTTACCCCACATAATGAACACCCCCCGCCCCCAAAAATGTGTCAATTTCGGAATAGAAAAGCATGTTAATTATGCAAGTAAATACGGTAAAAAAGTGAATGATGACTCAAATAAATGCAAAACCCACACTTAGAAATTCAAAAAATTCATTAACGAAATCCTACAACAAGGTCCCGACACTTCAAAAACAGCTTAGATTTTTCTTCAGGGGCGACTGTTTCTAGATATGGGACAGCAGCTTCGTTTTCGCCCACAATGATGATCTCTTTTTTCACTTTGTTAGGTGGCTTAGTTCGTTCATTAAGGATGATGGCAATGTGCCAGTGGATTTATTGATGTTTGCTGGTGTTGTTCGGATACACCATGACTCTAAAAATCCGCTGGCAGAAGTTTGTCTCAACATTTATGATGTGGGTGTTTGCGAAGTCTATTCGATGGTCGTTTTCCTCCCAGTGCTCTGCAACAGCGCTGCGCTTGTGGTCGAATTCGCAGGCATTGTTTCTGTGTTGTCGAAGTCTCTTTGGGAAGTGTTTTGTTTCGCCCTTGTAGGTGGCGGGGCACTCTTTGCATAGAGTTGAATATACAATTCCCTGCGCTCTTTGTTTAGAGGGACGATCTTTCGGTTGCGGCATCATATGTCCAAGTGTTGATACCGGTTTGTGGGACACCTGAATACTTTCTTTTTCCAGCGTACGTGACAGCACTTTGCCAGTCCCCTTTATGTAGGGAACACAGATGTGGGTGTGTGGACAGAATTTGGTTTTAATTTCTAAGCTTTTCCTTGACCAGGCAGACCTCTGCCGAAATGTTTACGTTCAAAACTTACACTGCATGTGGTAATGGCTCTTGGTCTGCGAGAATGTTTGTTTTTAGTTTCGTATTTGTTGAGCATAATGCGGCAAATGGCAAAGGCTACACCACCTCATTATGACCACAGTAAAAAGAGCTATACACTCCATAAATAGTCCTGATATGTTCTTGCTTTGAAAAACATTTTAACACACAAGATTAATCTATTTCTTAACCCCTTGACTGGGGATTCATAACCAAAAATATTGGGACTCTTTTTGTCCCCATTTTGTCTATATTGTTATTGGTACCAAACTTTTCTTGCACTGCCATCAATGCTTTAATCTCTAAAAAAATTATTTCCGATGTTAGGGGATAGATGGTGCTTCCTCCCGGGCCATAAAAAGAAAGTGTGTAAAGACGCGCTCCCCAAGACCAACTGAAGAGTGGTGTATCTATGGGGGTGCCCCCCAAGCTGCTGTAAAAATTGCCATGCTTTTAAATATTTTATAAAAGGTAATACGTAAATCCTTGTCTAATGCGAAGTCAACATTTACATTAAATTCAAGTAATGACATAATGACAACATGTCTGTGCCCACAAGCTGCATGCACGTGAACGGATGTCGCCATCTGAATGGACGAATGACCGTCTTGGCATCACTGGACAAAGGGGAGAAGAGTGTCAATACTTAAGTGTAGCTTCCTAGGGGCTATTATCATTTTAGATATGCAATTCTCATTCGCTGTTTCAGCTCGCACCTTCATGGAGTACGGCAATGTGGAGAAGCAAGTCAAGGCCAGCCTCTTATGATTTCTGTTCCGGGGACACTATGCTCTTTCAGGTAAGCTGCTTCGTTCTCTTAAGAAACAGAAGTAGACCCTTTTTTTCAAAACAGGAATGACAATAATAATAATCCCTGGAGATGGGGAACAAGGGGGACAAGGAAGATTTATGTTTGTCCTTTGTACCCCTTTTCCAGGGGTTATTATTGTATTCATACTTATTTCATTATTGAGGAGTTCACATTTTGTCAACCTATGGTTGGCTAATGTGTTGTGGAAGTTGAAGCTATTGCACATTTAAACATTTTGTGAAATACAATAGAACCCTGCTGGTACGTTTTTAGGCGGTCACAATAAACGATCATGACATGAGAGAAAATGTAACAACTGATAATGCCCTTGGGATAGCTATAGATGTTTGAGGAAGCTATATTCTCTCTGTTTATTTCACCTTAGCTTTCATGGCTGTAAAAAAATGCCTTATTTTATAGGTTGACAATTTTCTCAACCCTTTTTAAAATTGTGACTGAACTGTTTTCCAACAAGCTTACATTTGCCCACAGCAGCTATGGGCACTGCGTGCGCAGAAGCCAGATTCGTGTGAGCGGACATGTCTGTGCATGCGCTGTGCCGACAGCCGCGCCACCTCAGTGGTGCGACGTCAGAGCAACATGTTTGTCTATAGTTGAAGCCATCCAAAATCGTGCCGCTCGCTACATACTCTCTGTATACGATCATACTGCTAGCGTTACCGCTCTAAAGTCTCAATTAAACCTAACTTCATTAGCTACCAGCCATAAATGCTCGCGTCTCTGCCTATTTCACAAAATACTCCACCATCATCCGGACATTAGATCGATGCTTTTACAACCTCCTCCCCGATCCTCTCGTAGATTAACGAACTCTAACTGTGTGCAGCGCATCTCTGGATCCACTAACGCATTTAATAACTCATTTTTTCCCCTAGCGATTTCTGAATGGAATGTACTACCTGAGTGCATTGCCTTAATAATATGCCCGGTTGCTTTCCGTTCCTCCTTAGTTTTGCATTTTCAAGGAGAAGAATGACTGCCTGTTTTCCTTCTATTTTTGGTTCCCTGGTGGATTATTATTAAGTGCGTGTTTGTTGATGAATTAGTTTTTGTTTCATTGTTTGTTGCTGTTTCATTGTTTCTTTCGTTGACTGATATGTGATTGATTCCCCCCCCCCCCCTTATGTAATGTCCCCGAAAGAGGACCTTTAAGGGTAAATAAATGAATGAAATGAATGAATGAATAGTTCCATTTAAGAAATATTGAAATATAAGGATGCAAAAGTTCTGAGCCCATCGAGCTAAACCATAGCTCCCTCACACAAATCACTGTACCCTGTATGCCAGATCACAGCAGTAGAGCTTGATGCAATCAGCACTGCTGGCACATGGAGGCATGGAGGAGGCAAAAAAATGGGGTGTCGTAAGAGCCCCATTACGCTCTTACAGTGTCTTACAGGACCAAGCATGAAACACAATGCAGAAAAGCAAGGAGGTGAAATAAAGGGAGTAAAGCAAAAGGAACAGAGTAGCCGTGTGTCCCTACTAGTCATACCAGCCACCTTCAGGGCAGTGTTTGGGAATAAGAACCGGGAAGGCAGTGCAGGAAGCCTGTAGTTCAAACACATAAATACTTATGGACGTTCGACAGGACCGGTGTCAGGGAACATAACAGCCGAGAAAACATATGAGCAAGGTTTTTTGGGGCATGTTATCGAAAGTGCTACAAGAATATGTGTGCTGGTTATATGCCCATTTAAATTATAATATTTTTCTTCTTTCAGCTCACACCTTACAGACATGTCAGGAAGCAAGGGAACGCAATTTTTTTCATTCATCGTTTACTTTTGAGCAATTTACTTAGTCTTTTGAAAAAAAAAAAACACTTGTCATTTTAATGTTCTTGTGATAAATAAATTTTGGTTCTTTAAATTGTTCTTCAATCTTTGTTTTCTTCCCATATTGCAAGAAAATACTATGTGTAAAAGGCCCTGAAATTCCACAAGCACGTAAAAGGGACTGCCAAAGCCAATGGTAAGGTCATGGAGGCTATTCTTATCACAGGCTTTCGGCTGGCCAGCTGAAAGTTGACGAAACATTGACGGTGGCGAAATGGCTACGAGGGTCGATCCAATGACGTCTAAACGACGATTACCATCCACGGCCGCCAGCCATGGATGGCAATTGTCGTTTAGACGTCATCCGATCGACCTTCGTAGCTTTTTCGCCACCGTCAACTTTTCGCCATTCTATAGGCCACCACCAGTGTATTGCTATCCTGGTGCCATACTAATGTCAATTGGCAATTGGAAGCGATCAAAAGGCTATGAATTTTATAGTCTTTTTATCTCCTGCAATAGCCGATAGACATTAGTACGGCTCCAGAATAGCGATACATCGGCGATGTTCTGTAAAGTGGCGAAAAGTTGACGGTGGCGAAAAAGCTACGAAGTTCAGTCGGATGACGTCTAAACGACGATTACCATCTATAGCCAGTTGATCAACACCAATTGCTATTTGGCAATAGTACGTACTTCAAATGGCAATAACCATTTTTATAGGGGCACGTTTCATCGGAGATGCCAAAGAGGAGAGAGAGATCGTCGAGGAGTTCATAAGAGATCTGCACGAGCTTGCCAAGTTCTCCAACTTCGGCGCATTCTACGACGAAATGATCCTAGACAGGATAGGGGTGGGACTCAAAGATCACAAGCTTTTTAAAAAACTGCAGCTTGATCCAGACTTGATTCTTGAAAAAGCAACAAAATGGCGCGACAGTCTGACGTAGTCAAAGACCAACAGACAAGACTTCACACGTCCAGCGACACAAACGTGGATCGACTCTACATATCAAAGAAGGATCCATCACGAAAAACCAATCGAGGGCGAAGAGTGGGCGAGAAGACAGTACCCAACTCTGCTCAATTTCAGAGATCGACTGGGCACAGCTTACGCTGTGGCTAGAATCAGCATAATAAAGCAGTGTCCGACACGAAAGGCGATGTGCAACAAATGTCACGTAATAGAACATTATGCCCGCCAATACCGAAACACCACAGCACTGAGCCAAGTGTCCAGTATAGAGACTGCTTTCTTTGAAAACATCGACTGCGAAAATAGTCAACAGTGGACGACGAGAGTACAAGGTGACAAAGGGCCATCGTCTTCGATGTCGAAACTAACGCCGACGCGACAATCATTCAAGCAGATGCTTACAAAGCGTCTTTTTCAGCGACATCCTTGCAGATGCCCACAACATTCTAGAGGGTTTCGGTCGCCATGAACCAGACGTGCTGGGAATGATCACAGAAGACACAACCCGCAGAACAAAGTCGACAAAAGCGGATCTGTACATTGTAAACGACCCGGATGAACCTCGTTATTCGAGATATGCCAGTGAAAGGCCGGGAATCCTCTGAAAGATCTTTAACATTGCGACTTCACATACTGGAAACGTCAAGCCGAAAAATGAATTTCCAAACATTTTTTTTTTTTTTTGAAGTGGGATACGTGAAACAATTTTAGGAAATTGAGCCACGAGATTACGCGGGTTCTCTTGCACTGATGACGCCTCGGAGAGTAGCCATTCCTTTGCAAAGCAAGACATAGGAGAAGCTCGAGGAAATGGTCAAGATGCAAGTAATAGAACCCGTGGAAGAACCAACAGAGTGGTGTTCTGAGATAATTATAGTCCCAAAGCCGAATAGAGACGTGCGCATCTGCATAGATTTGACCGAGATAAACAAGTATGTGAAGAGGGAAGCACATCCTTTGCCAATTTGAGAACACGTGCTGGGGCAACTCGCTGGAGCGAAATGCGTCTCTAATATCACCGCCAACTCCGGATTTTAGCAATTCTAACTAGTCGAATAGTCTCAGCATTTGACGAACTTCATAACATCTTTTGGAAAGTTCACGTTCCCGAGGTTGCCGTTTGGCGTCACATAAGCACCGGAGTTTTTTCCAGAAAAAGATGACAGTTTTTTTAAGGTCTACCAGGAGTCCTGTGCAACATGAACGACGTCCTTATCTGCGGAAGCACTCAACAGGAGCATTATCAGAAGCATCGTAATGTTTTTCCATGACTCAAGGACTGAGGAATGAGTCTAAACGCAAAAAAAAATGCGCAATTTTCGTAAACATGTAAAGTTCCTCAGAAACGTCGTCGACCAGGTTGGTATCTGTCCGGACTCTAACAGGGTCAGGGCAATCGTCAACATAAAATTGCCGTCAAATGTGTCAGAACTAAGAAGTTTCCTTGGAATGGTAAATTGCCTTACAAAGCTTGTTCGAGGCATGTTAGAAATTACCCACACGCTAAACTTTACTAAGCACAAAAAAAAAAAAAAAAAAAAAACGACTGAATTTAGGCAAGCAAGCAACAAATGAGTTTCGGTAAATTGAAGAACGCATTGACAAAAAGCCCAGTGTTGCCACTTCATGATCCAGGGACGCACACCATCATTTCGGCTGAAGCTTCATCGTATAGGCTAGGAGCGGTATTACGACAACAACTAGGACATGGAACGTACCGACCAGTCACCTATGCTTCAAGGACTCTGACGGAAACCAAAAGGAGGTACGCGGAAGTCAAAAAGGAAGGCCTGGGGGTCGTATGGGCATGTGAAAGGTTCCAGGATTTTATAACCGGACTTTACGTTATGATCGAAAATGGTCACAAACCCCTCGCTTCAATTTTCTCGTCGAAAAATCTTGGCAGACATCACCCCTCAACTTTAAAGAATGAAACTTCGAATGATGCGATTCTCATACGACATAAGACATATCCCCGGAAAATCTCTAATCACTGCCGATCTTTTCTCTCTGAAGCCTCTTCAAGAGACGGGGCAAGGGGATCTTCAGGAGCAAATAACACTGTACGTCAGTGGACTTCAAGCATTCTTTCCGGCAACCGACTATATGTTGAAAGATACACGAGAGAAGCAAGCTGTGGATATCACATGCAGGACACTGATTAAATACAGTGAAGATGGCTGACCATCACGGAACGGGATTCAACCCAACTGCCGGAATTACTGGACTCATGGTTCCGAAATCGCTTTGCAAGATGGTCTCCCCATGAGAGGGTCTCGGATCATCATTCCTCAGACAATGCGCCGTGACGTCGTACAAGGACTTTACGAAGGACGCCAAGGTATTACCATGTGTGGGGTACGTGCCCGACATTCTGTGGGGTGGCCAGAACTTTCCAGTCAGGTGGAAAATGTGGTACGCGCATGCACAAAATGCACTCAAGATACGCACAACAGGCACGAGCCACTACTTCTGTCAAAGTTTCTAGATCGACCTTGGCAGAACGTTGCGTTGGATCTGTTTCACTTGGAAGGAAAATAAAATGACTATTTCCTGGTCATTGACTGCGTTTCAAGGTTTCTGTAGGAGCCAGCTCCGAGAGATAAAAGACATGTTTGCTCTTCTAAGCTCGCTGAGCGAGCTCCCTGATGCGTGAGAAAATAAAAACGAACCGTTCGAGCTAGAAAACCGTGGAGTTCAGCCGTCTTTCCTACAAATTGATGACCCGGACGTGAGGATCGGCTCCGAGAACCTGCCATCCAGGGGAAAGTTTTCCACAACCCAAGGCACGGCAACGGCTTGGCATTTCGAACAATTATGCGGGAGCACATCCACGTCAGCCCCCGAATCCGGAGCTTCTGCCACTGCCTGTGCCCCGTCGCGTCTTCCACGACGGGAACAGGCTGCGACCACTTTGCTCACCCCGCCGGTTCGGCAAGTCTACGTTTGTTGGCATTTCCACCACTGCCGCAGTCTCTGGTGTTGAACCGGGCAATCGTGCCCACCTATATAGTGTGGTGCTGGCCTGGCACGGTCGCGTGCTTCCACAACATGCGGGGCGTGCCGCACCGCGCCACGCTGGAGCATGGCAAGTCACGGCGCACCAGTCTGTTCATAAGACACGTCGCTGACCGACCAAGGGCTCTTTATCACTGCTATACTCTGTTTCACCTTATGTTGTACAGCAGCGAAAGCTAGAAGCGCGAGCTCATAGCATTGGCAGCTGCCCTTAATGCACGAGAGCTTGTGCCGACGAGATGTGCCCTGAGCAAGGAGCTCGCGCTTGTAGCCTTTCCTGCGGTACATCATAAGGTGAAATAGGGTAAGGCATCTGCTTTCCACTCGGTGCGTCATCTCCTGGAATTACACTGCATGGATCCCGCAGCTGGGCGCCATCTGCCCTGGAGCACTACCGGATCGTTGTTTCCTCTGTCTGCTCTCTACTTCACCTGATCTCGACCCTAACCAAAACCTGCCCGGTCCCCACACGCTGTCTTTAACGTGCACCACTTTCTGTAGCATCATTCCGCTCGGAGCCCGCCAACGGCAACAGCGCTACTCTTAGGAGCCTGATTGGCTACTGCTCATAGAATTGCTCCGTCCCCTGCAGCCAGCTGCAGGCCGACTGGCAACGCCTAGGGTGAAGCTATCTGTAGCAGTCAATACGTGTAACGTTGCCACCAACAATGGCGACGACGCTACTCGTTGGCACGAGCCCGACGGCACGTGGATTAAACAGAATGTTTTCACCTAAGCTCAGAGTCGGTCGCACCTTGTCTTCCGTCCTCAACATCGAACACGCTATTTTCCATAGATCGCACTCTTAAACGATTTGGAGGTGACGACAGTAATAACTTACTTGAAGGCTTTCTTCTCAAGACATGAAGCAACGGAAGTAGTTTTCAACGATAATGAATCACAATTTCGAAAAGTACAAAAATCGGAGTTCCAGAAATTCGCTGAAATCTGGGGATCTGAGCACAAATATCCAGTCCACGATACACCCAAAGCAATGGCTTTGAGAAATTTTCCGTCGGCACCATAAAACATAGCCTAAAGAAAACCGGGGACAGTTACGTCGCGTTGCAAGCCTACCACTGAACATCGCTGGGAAATGGCTACAGTCCAGCAGAGTGGTTGATGGGACGGAGATTACGCACTTTACTACCGGCATCTTACTAAGTTCTTCAACGAAGACAGGTAGATAAAGATGTCTTCAATCTTTAGGAAGAACACAGGAATAAAAATCAGAAAGGTAACCATTACCGGCGACACGGTGCCCGCCAGTTTCAACCTGTGAAGACTGGGGACGAAGTATGAATAACCGATTGACGCGAAACTGGGATAGTACGATCGCCGGCGGTCACTTCAAGGTAATACTTTGTCAAGACACATGATGGGAACCTCAGCCGGAGGCGATATAATCTGGTCCCGATTCAGGCAATGCCCAAGTCACTTAATCTACTGTAAGATAAAATGGCAAAAAAAAATCTACAGTCGACCAATGGGAAGCCACATTCTGATCACGTTGTAACCCGAAGTTGCAGAGTAGTCAACCCCGTATTACGCTTTAGCCCTTAGTCTAAGGTTGGAGATGTGCTAGGAGTTGTGGTTATCGCCAGGCGGCAGCCCGGGAAAGAAGACGACGTAGAAGGGCGACGCTCGAGACATTTACATTAAATGATTGATTTTAAACACGCGAAGATCTGCGTTTCCGACACCCGGACAACGCACACATCACTTACAAAACAGCTACCTCACGCCGAATACTCATTTGTCGTTGAGCTTCAGCCCTGCATTCGCAATGTGCTGCAGAACGTTGCGCAAATTCTTGGCGTGATATTCTGCATTTCGTCCAAAGATAGCATTCGTCAAGCTATCAGACGAGTCCCGCTCATCGTTTCAGGATGCTAGGCTCACTTTTTAAAATGCCGATGGGGCTGAATCAGGACCCAAGCATACGATTTTGTATCTGTACAACCCACCATGGGTTATGAGGATGGTGAGGTCGCGGCTGTCCTCGTGAAGTAGAAGTTCATGGCACGCTGCCGCAAGGTCGAGCTTGGAAAGCCATTAGGCTTCAGTCATTGCATTTAGAAATTCTTCAGCGGTTGGCAGCGGAAAACAATCTGCGACAGCTGCTTTGTTCGGAGCTTGCAGATCGACACAGAGTCGTATGCTACCGTGTTTTGTTCTGGCTACAACAGCTGGGGAAACCCACTTGGACGCATCAATAGGTTCGATCACGTTCATCTTCAAAAAGCGTAGGACGTTTTTTGAGACCTCTTCACGGAGAGCAAATGGTAGTCGGCGAAGCTTCACCGCTGTCGGAAGCATGCCCTGTCTTGTTTAGACTAGGTGTGCATAGCCTTTAGCAAGCTTCATCCAAGGCGAAAATAGTTGTGGAAACTCACTTTTTATGCTGGCGTCGAAGCATGTCAACTTCGGTATTCTCTGAAAACACTGTAGCTTAGAGTTCTCAGTTCGAAGTGACAACGCTGAGTATCTATACAATCCGAGGAGAGTTGTTCATTGAGAAATGATGTACAGAAGTATCGGTGCGCTTTTTCCTCGGTTGAAAATTGAAGTAGTAACACAGCCTTGAACTGGAATTTGATTCCTGGAATAGTCAAGTAACTTGAGTTCTGGGGCTTGCAATTGCTTGTTTGTCAGAATGAAGTTTCTTGTACAAAACCGACGACATGATAGAAATCGATGAACTGGTGTAAGTCGTAAAGCTAACGTCCTTCTTCAACATCTACGGGGCCATACACCGCAGCGTGCATGACTGGAGTTCGTAAATGTATACTCTGTTTCACCTTATGATGTACCGCAGGAAAGGCTACAAGCGCGAGCTCCTTGCTCTAGGGCACATCTCGGCGGCACAAGCTCTCGTGCTTTAAGAGCAACTCCCAACGCTATGAGCTCGCGCTTCTAGCCTTTACTGCGGTACAACGTAAGGTGAAACGGAGTATAGTAGTTGAACTGCATTTTGTTCAGCACCGGCAACACCTCGGTCTTCACCTCGAGCTCGCTGATTGGCGCGCTTCTTTCTCCTTGGCAGTGTGATTCGTAGTGGCCGCGTTTATTGAATTTTCGGCATTCGCTTTCCCGTGCCCTGCAATTTGGCAAATCCGCCCAATGCTGCGTTGAGCCGTATCTGTAGAATGTTCCTTACTTAGGTGGACCTTGGTTGAGAACGCTTAAACTAACGTGACTGACGTTTCCGGCCCCATTGTGCTATATAGCGCAATGGGTTTGCATGGGGCCAATGTTAAAACATATTTTCCTCGCTTTCAGCAAATAATACTTTATTTAAGCTTTGCGAGTTTGTTGTCTTAGTTAAATTCTAGATATAGGCGTGAAGTATGTCGTTTTAAACCTAACACGTATTTGGTTTTTCTTTCAAAACTTTATATTTTGCAACTTCTTTATTTCCAAAAACTAAGAAAATTCAAAAATTGTTTTTTTTCTTCACTTTTATAAAGTAAAACTTGTTTTTAACTTCTCTTTGTTGTTTAAGTTCTATGATCTATAACAGTTGAGTATATATTACAGCGATAGCTGTTAGTGGCCCGTTCCCCGATTTCGTGATGGCGTGAGCGTAAACGACCTCAGTTTCCCCGATAAAGTTAAATTGACGTCTCGTGGCCTGTGCACCAATTCAGTTTCCGCGTTAAATTTGGCGGAAAAATTGATGTTACGTAACCTGACATCACGGGATCTACAGACAAATTAAGTCTACCCGCTAAATTTAGCTTGAAAAATTGACGTCACGCGACCTATGTACCAATTCAGTTTCCCCACTAAATTTGGCGGGAAAATACATCACGACCTTACGTTCAAGTATTCATCAACAACGTATCGGCTCTAAATCCACACAACATCATTTCAATATTGTCACGAACGACAATTGATGAGGCGACGAAGACTGAAACAAACTAAACGTTTAATGGGGCGAACTCGTGCCCAGGACCAAAAAGAAACAGAAGATAACAATAGTGCGTCGCGGGCGTCGATGGCGGCGTAACACCAGGGGCCCTAATCTGGACACTTGGCGAAAAAGTCAGCGAGAAATCTGGCGGCCGTGACTGGCCACCGCCGCACTTGACCTTGGAGCCGGCTAATCATAGCCGCAGGATTTCTCGCCGACTTTTTCGCCAAGTGTCCAGATTAGGGCCCCAGGATCGAACGCTGGGGCGAGACTGACTTGCGGCTTGCCACGCGGAGCCCCTTTTGTAAACGCGTGAGCTTCTGGAACAATCGACGAAGAAGGTTCGCGCATAGAACTTTCTAACCTCGAATTAGCAACATGGTTCTCAAATTTACCGGAACATCACATTACACAGCCACCAAAAATGTGTACCCGCGGCAGGAATCGAACTTTGCGTTTTTGCGTAGAACACAAGCGCGATAACCGTTAGGCCACGAGCGCGCTGCCTGCCTGGTCAGCTGCGCGCGCGGCAATATTAAATCACCGTATGACGCGCAATCGGCGCAATGTCAATCGCTCGTCATCGTCATGTAGTCGACTTTATAAACTTACTGTCCTTAACATAAAGCCCCATGTTTAGCTTGGATTGATTAGTTCTTAAATATCCGCTTACAATTAGTTCATGTTAACGGCTGTAACTCAATCCATTCACCAGTAAGTTCAGGCGTTCCTCAAGGTACTAGGTCCTCTTTTATTGATTGTTTATATTAATGATTTACCTACTCATGCGTCTTCATCCATCGGCTTATTTGCAAATGTCTGTGTCATCTCTCGGGAAAGAACCAATGATTCTGATATTTATTCTCTTCAGTCAGAACTTGAGAGCTGTTCCCGGTGGTGTGACACGTGGCTTATGAAACTTAACATTCACAAATGCAAATTCATGAGAGTATCACATCAAATTAACACATGCCATTCTTAAAATATTAGCAGCGCTGTCCTGGAATCTGTTTTATCATATAAATATATTGGTGTGCATATAACATAACCTCTCCTAGCATACTGACATTCATTACGTGATCAATAATGCAAAACGGATGTTAGGCTTTAAAAGAAACTTCTTCCTTGCTTCCACCTCTTTAAAATTACTTTTTTTTTATAAGTCTTTGGTCCGAAGTAAACTTTAACATGCCGCTACTATCTGGAACCCTGGTATAACACTTGCGTCATCATTACTTGAAGCAATTGAAAAACCTTCTGCTCGATTCGTACTACATCAGTATCACCGAACATCCAGTGTATTAGTAATGAAATACAATCGGCGCTTACCTGACCTCTCTCTTCACAGGAAAGTGTCAGGTTTGTGCTTATTTCGCAAGATCCATTAAGTTAACATGTCAATGCGCCAGTTTTTGTTAATACAGCCGTCTCTGTCTCATCGCGCGTCGACCATTGATATAAAGCTGGCATTGCTCACTGTCACACATCACTTTTCATTCAGTCGTTTTTGCCCAAATCGTCCCTGGACTGAAATTGCCTTCCCGCAGCTGTAGCCGAGATTGCCAAGAGCTCCGAATTTGGAGTTGCTGTTTACAATTATTAATGCGAAAGCATTTACTGTCCCATGGAGCGAGCCGACGTCATCAGCTTTGAAGCCGCGCCAAACGGCACCTTAAATCCTTTCTCCAAGTGATGCCAGCTCCCAGCTATGAAATCACGCGAAAAGCCTAGACAACGGAATCTATTTTCCCCGATCCCAAAGGAGCGGAGTAAAGCTGATGGATTTCGGCTTCGGTTCCATAAACTGGCGCGCGTCGACGAGGCTCACATTGTCCGCTGCGCGTCAGTTTCAACGACCACTCACCGTATGGCGCTGCGTGTCCGCTAGCGCGCCGTTAACACGGAGCGTCCAATGTCAGCGCGCCGAAGAGAGCGCGCGCTGACCTGCGACGAAAAGTACGCAGCAGACGAAATATGGGAGCGGACAAGCGGCTTGCACGCTTTCGCATTTACAACTGATAAGAAGTGCTTAGGTGTATCCTCTATAACTCCCTCGTTAAGTGAACTTGATTTGCTTGTGTATAGATTCTAATTATATTTTGTATCCTGTTTAACTCACTAGTTAGGTATATTTGTTTTGTTTGTATATTGCTGCTATGCCCACCCCTCTCCTGTAAGGCCTTCGGGCCCTGAAGGGTATAAATAAATAAATAAATACGCAGCACAGCTGTTTCTGTCTAAGCGCATCCCGACGTGTGATCGTCGAGCAATATGTTTCGAAGGCACTCGTGGTGATCGCACTAACAAATTAGATAAAAGGAAAAGGGTGGGGGTTACACGACAAGGGGGTACGGCAGCGGCGACGTGTGGCTTCGTCAGGGTCGTGATAAAAAACCTGTGGCACAGGCGTCGGTGATAGGGCAGTGTATGTCGCGGCATTGCCCCCCCCCCCACCCCCCCCCCGCCCCCCACCCCGTTCCGCTTCTTGTTAAAGGGAAGATGGGACACTTCTGCATTTGAGAAAAAAATTTGAATTCCGCTCACTTGGCCTTTAGAATAACATATATCATAATTATATTTTAATGCGACGCGCCGAAGAGCCATAAGAGCAATTTCCAAATAGGGCTGAAGCCCCGCCTCCCTAGCCTTGGGCAGCCAAAAGATCCGTCGATGACGTCACGTACAGCGACTGTCTTTCGCGTTTTCTGTTTGGGTATTCGGGTTCACGGGGTGCAAATACACTAGAATTCACTTCTAACTCTTTTTTTTTTTTTTTCAAGAAGCTCCGTGGTTTCCCTCTAATTTGATTCAAGCTGGAACTGCTATGTTTTTTTTTTTTTGGAACAGCATTTGGAATATGAGTCAAGCAGTGTTGGCGGTAACGCGTTACGTTTTTGAAACCGACCACCTTTACGAGTTTTATTTTTAATCAGAGTATTTTGCTGAATGTTCAATATGATACATTTATTTTAGGAAACAATAACAAATTCTTTATAAAAATATTAAAAAGAATAATTTTGTTTCTTCCAAGAGGAACACGCAAGATTTAAGTCTTCATAACTGTCATGTTCTGCAACATGATGTCTTACGTGTTGTCCAGTGGTGTTCAGCAAATAACTTATCACTGAATGCCCTGAAAACGAATGTATTGACTTTCTGCAGGCGTCACAGTATAGTATACTACAATTACATTTTAGACGGAGTGACAATGAAGCTTGCATCTCTTGTAAAAGACCTTGGCGTGTATCTCGATAATGCATTCAAGTTTACTGCTCACGTGTCGTTTATTGTTGGTAGGGCGACGAGAATGTTGGGTAATATATGCCGCATTACTCAGCCATACAATAACCCGGCCTCTATTATTCGTTTATTTTGTGCCCCAGTTAGGTCTAGGCTCGGGTTCGGTTCTGTGGCCTGGAATTCGTTATCAAGAACACATGCAATGAACTTGGAAAATGTGCAACACAAACTAATACGTATTCTAACGCCGTTTCTATTTCGACTACACTTTTCTGCTTAATAAGATTTTGTTGATACCATTGACCAATAGAAGAGCAGAGCGCGACTTAGTTTTTCTGCACAAGATTGTAAATAGCGTATTTGACAGTGCTTCGCTTTCACGTGATGGAAATATTCACGTCCGTCCTCGTTCTACTAGGACTCGCAGTACTTTCAGCATTCACACCATCTGTAAACCATGTCCTCTGTCACGGATACAATCTCTGTTTATCAATATTGAAAATGCTGAACTTGATATATACAGTGACATTAAGTTGGTCAGGAACCGAGTGAAAGTGCTTGTTTCTGAACATTAAATATTGTGCGCATTTTGTTTTGTGTTTGAAACCTGCATTTGTGTTTTTCTTTTTTTCCTTTCATATTTATATGTTTGTGCACCAAAGACGAGACCTGCATTGTTGTTTTGGGCCACGAAAAATAAAATAAAAAAAATAACTTAGTGTGTTTTTTTTGTAATTAAAGCTGAATATTAGCTTTTCTGGAAGTATTTAGTTCGTATAAACTCTGAAAACACACGGAAATACGTGACAAAACATAGTGTGTAATTTAGGAAAATATATTTACGTAGTAAAAACGATGTTGTTTTACCATCTCGTTTTAAACCTTTTAGAAAAAAAATGTGCATTTGACCCTTTGGGGCTCGCTTTCTGCAAAATTCAAACAATCGTGAAAAAAAATTAGAAAAAATAGGTACAACAAAAAATATCTTGGAAAGGTAGTTTTACATCACCAATGCAACCTACATTTTTTTAGACCGAATCCTTGAGGGAGGAATTTAAGCATGGATCGTTTGGCGTGGAGTGACTCATCACTGAGATTTGACTTCACAAACTGCCTCTCTTTTTTATTTTTAAATACTTTAACTTAGAGTCGAAGTATTGAGCGGTACTAGGCCGAGTAAATATACTGCGTTGTACCCCTCTGAAAAGGGACCATGGACATTATGAAGCAGATGTAACTCTTTAAGTGGTTGCCCTATCCTTTGACTGCACCACTTTCGCTGTGACGAAGCTACTCAGGGTGAAACAAAGCCGCTTACCTTTGGCCTCAGCAGCTTCCTGGTCGCTTCATCGTGACTAGACCACGGATTAATCCTTCCCCTCAGCTTTCCGTCTTCTTCGAAGGCTTCACAAAGAAACATTGTGTCTCGACCATAACACACCTGGACCGCCCAATGCGCCAAAGTGTTGCATTCAGAACTTATAGATGAGCTAGAAAAGGACCGTATAGGCCGAAAAAGTTGCCTGGCTTTTTTATTCCTGATTTCGCTGAAGCAGAGGTAGACATCGCATGGGGTTTCGAGCTGCATAACGACGTATGTCTGCCCGCTTTTTGAAAAAGTCGAGATGCCGCTCTACTCTGCTTTGACTTTAACGGTGACAAACGACAGATATAGAGGGCGGGAGCGGCTATTGAAAAGTGGAATCGATCTCTACAACGAATGGCTGTGAAGGATGTGCGAAGAATAAATTTCGACAAGATGCGCTTTTTCTCGTCCACCGCTTTAGCGCTCTATGCTCTCTTATCTTCTGCTATAATCATTATCAGTGTGTCAGGCCACTTACCTGGTGTTCTCTTTCCCCGCCCCGCCATTATATTTGGTAGATACGGTTGGCTCAGGATCAAACAGCCAAAGCAGTAGGCAGCGACGAGGAATTGTCAAAGCGGAACTGTAGAGGCTATACTGTTCTTTCTTTTTTAGTAGAAGAGGCTCTCTCCGATAGCGTGTCAGTTATCAGAATATGGGAAAACGGATTCAGGATATTCATGGTGACATGAGACAAAGAAATAAGTTAAGACAGCAGAGACGAACGTGGTGAAAAGCCGGCATACAGAAAGGTCTGTCTTGGGGCTTCTTTTATTTCTTATTTTTATAGACGACCTGGATTGTCACGTTAAATCGTTAATAAGAATGTTCCAGACGACTGTATCTTGTTCCGCGAAATAAAACCACCAGAAAATCAGCTTTACTTTAAAAAAGTTTTGCAGAATTTCTCGAACTGGTGCTCTGCCTGACAAAGCCTCCTTTACCCAAGCAAATGTGTCAGTGTGAACGTTACTAGGAAGAAGCGTCCGTTTACGTTTTGCTAAACAAAGAACCATCAACCTGTCCCAACCGCGTCCAACTTTATATACCTTAGCATAACTCTTTCAGCTCACCTATGGTGAAACATTCATACTGATACAACTGTACGCTGTCTAGGGCAAACTCTGGAACCTAAAACGCAACCTAAATCATTGCGCCAGCTCAACTAAGCTGATTGCATATACGAAATCTTGATTCGCCCCGTAGTCGAGTACGCCTCAGCTGTTTTGGACCGTCCTATACATGCAAATATTAACAAACTTGAAATGGCTCGACGGAGCGCACCACGCTTCATATATAATGAATACATATAGCCGTCTTGATTCTGTGCCACCTCTCTACTCACAAGCCTAGTTGAATACGGCAAAGAAATGACGCTACCACACAAGGGCGGTTTTCATATTTTCCATATTCAAAAATGCTTTTAATACTGACATGTATAAATACTTGAAACCTAGATTGCCTCGCGTAGTTAGAGGCGTCCACAATAGGTCATTGATGCCTTTATTCAGTCATACACTCTAAGAAAAAAGGGAGCGCGACTTAGTCCCTCGGGGGACAAAATGCGCTGCCACCACCATTAGTCCCCTAGGGGAGCAACGGTAACGGGAGCAACTGTTGCGCCCCGTCCGTTGGTCCCTCGCACTAGCACCGTTGGGACTAACTGTTACACCAATTCAGTTGCACCTCAAGGACCAGCTGTTAGGCCCTTGAACTTGGTCCTTTGGGGCCAACTGTTACACCGTTTCAATTGAACCTCGAGGACAAACTGTTAGGCCCTTGCACTTGGACCCCTGGGTCCAAACGTTGCGCCTTTGGATTTAGACTTCTGGGACTAAAGGTTTATCCTTTACATTTGGTCCCGAGCCACAAATCTCCGAAACGAAATTGTGCAGTTCAGGTTAAACGTAGCTTTATTGCCTCGTAGATACACATCGCATTCAAGGATGACTGAAGTCGAAGTTCCTGGACGGTAGAATCCACGATAAGGCCAAGTTCCGCAGAGTGCACTTGCGTCGACGATGGCTTGAACACTGGGACGTCTGTCCAAACCGGTCGTGGTCCCAGCACCGTTTATTGGGGCACCGGCAGCTTCTTGCCTGTTTGCGAGGAATTTGGATTATTAGTAACAGGGCAGCCTGAAATACCCGATCGCTCGACAAAAGTATGAGATATAACACACGCATAATAAAAAAACAAATAGGCTGCATAAGTGCAACATTGGTTCACATCCAACATGCGATCTGTTGACAGCAGACTAGCGCAATATTAGATTTTTAGTTGACCGTTCGCTGCGAATTACAGACCCAGCGCGCGCGTGCTCAAGATATGCTTCAAAGTGACGGCACAATCTCCCGCCATCAACGCGAAAGTCTAGTGTACAATCGAATAAACGTCTCCATTAATGCCGGTTCTCACACGCAGCGAAGCGCTGACGTAGCGCTGCTCACGTGTCGTGAGCAACTTTTCGTGTGCCATGAGCATCAGTTTTGACGGTGCGATACAAAGCTGGTGACCGATCCCGTCAGCACTCGCTTAGCGCAAGGTCAGCGCTATGCTTGTAGCGCTCCGCTGCATGTGTGGACAGGCCTTTATGGTCAAGCGATCCTGCCAGTGTCTGCAAAACACACACAAAAACATATAAGCCATCGGTAGAACTGGCGTTTCGCTCGATATGATTGAATATGAGGGCTCTGTGCTGCATAACAAAATCAGCAACCATGGTGCCAAAAAGAATAGAGCATGGCGCGCGCTTTGCAAGCTAGAGAAAGCGCTCAAAATAAAACACTTTCTGAAGCCGCTGTTAATGAATACACTATAAACAGAAGCACTTCGACATACCTTAATCGAGTTCCCTTGACTTGTGACTTCAGAACAGATCAAGTGCACTGCTTGAGCACCGCGAATCCAAACTGGATCCCGCCATGACCGGAGACAACACAAGGCGACCAGCCAGGCACGTAGCCAGGATTTTGTTTCGGGGGGGGGGGGGGGGGCCACTTATGACAAAATGCTGTATGAGGGGGAGGGGGGAGAGGAGGTCCCAGCAAAATGGAAGATTTCGGGGGGGGGGGGGGCCCGGGCCTTATGCCCCCCCCCCCCCTGGATACGTGCCTGCGACCAGCCTCCGACGAAGGCTGCATTTCGACTTTGAACTTACTAAAAACAGGTTATTTTCAAACGAAGACCCTTCCCATTTTCCCGACGGACCCTATCTGCCCAACCAACGCCCAACCCCCCGCGTGAGCAAGGAGCAAAGATTGCGGGGTATGGGATTGGGGGGAGGGGGAAGGGTGCGCACAAGAAAATCTCTTTTCCCCTCCCACTACACACGACACACGGACACCGAAGAGCTCCAAGGTCGGGAGAAGGTCGCCGCTCTCAACACGCCGGTCGAGTGACATACAAGCAAACACGTTTTCTTTTCTTTTTTTTTTTTTTTTTTGCGCATTTTCAGCTTTCTCGGGTGGCTCTTTTTCCTTTTTTTTTAGTTCGCATTTGTTTTGTATTAGTAGCTTGCTGCCATGTGTGACGTTCCGAGCGCGGTTTGTTCTTCGTTGTTCATATGGAATGTTATCGGAAACAGCGACAACGATGGCATGAAGGCGTCTGGATACTGCCCCTGAACGTGCTTTTTGAGTGGAACGTGCCGTGCATCAAGTGTGTCGTTGCGGATTTTGAGTTCGACATTGGACTACCCAGAAAGGTTGGTCACGGGGAGACGCAGAGACGAGGCTCGACTTGTTCTCAGTAAATCAGTTTTAGCGATTGAAGTGACCGTTTATTCTGACTGCGAGACTCCGGCGTTGAATGCGCGGCTTCTAGAAACTGTCAAGTTTCACTTAAGAGAAAAAAAAAAAGTGTTAGTGTTTGGAGGTGTTGCGTTTGGATAAATGCTAATTTTTTGCGCGAAGGCAAATTACGTGAATGGGACTTGTGAAATGTCAACAGATCATTTTTGATGAGATAGTTGGGTGAAGTCGAGTCAGCAGATTCGTTCACTCGCATTCACACAACGCGTGAAGCTCTACCATGTAATGTCTTAACGTTCGTGGCATATTAAATAAATTTGCCAGTTTCGTCCAAGTTTTGTCAACACTTTCAGCCGTGCTGGGCTGAGTCTCGCCGATCCCTAAGACAAGCAAAATAGCATCCGTCCTCCTGGCGAACATTCCGTTTGCCTTCGGGGACTAAACCATACAGATGCACCCGGTCTGAGGGGGACCAATTTTTGCTCGCGCACGCCCATCGGTTAGTCCCAGTCGAGCGCAGTTAGTCCCCAGCTTTTGCGCACGGTACCTAGCTTGAACCACATGGTCCTTTCGGGGAGCAACTGGGAGTTCAGAGGACCAAATGCTGCCGTTAGTCTCTTGAGGCCAACTTTTTTCTTAGAGTGTACAAAGTGTTTGAAGCGATCATTCTTCTTTGATAATTGTAACATGCCTCTGCCAGAGCCCACTGACTGTGACAGCGCGTATATGTTCTTTAATTGTTTACGGAATTTTATTCAAATGAATCACTCCCACATGCTTTGATGCAACCTTCATTTGTTTCTGGAAACCTATCAATGCTTTTTTATGTTTTAAAATCTTTTGAATTTTGTCTCAAATGTGGTTTATTTCTTGTACTAAGTTCTCTATAATAATAATAATAATAATAATAATAATAATAATAATAATAATAATAATAATAATAATAATAATAATAATAATAATAATAATAATAATAATATTTATTCCTCTTTCATGTTTGTTTTCGATAATTTTGGGCCCGTCAAAGCCAAAGTAGGCTTGTGGGACATGGCCCTGAAGAGTGATTAAATACATCTAGTTAGCAAACTAACACAGATAAACAGTCATAGTTGTCCGGGGTGGGGGAGGGGGGTAGGGGATGCGGCGGGCAGTCAGTCACTTTGTACATGGCACGGATAGAGATAGTAAATTACAGTGCACCGGTAGAAACATTATAGACATATGTACAGGTACATATAGATATACACAAAAAGTATACATATAGATATATACATGCCACAAACAGAGATAGTCAATCACAGTGGACCGGTAGAAACACTATACAGATATATACAGGTAAAATAAAAAATTCCGACAAGGTTGTCAAAAAAAAAAGAAAAGATAAGGAAACGTTAACGAGTACTTAAGGTAGAGTCCAATCATTTAGGAATCTTTTTAGTTGCTTTTTTGAGGTAAGCGTAAAAATGTCATCAGGAAGCGAATTAAAAATTTTCGGGACATAAATATCACGAGTAGCTTGTCCGTAGCGAGTATAAGAATGAGGTACAACATAGCGAGGACAATCTCTTAGAGCTCGGGAGGACATGAATGTCTTTTTGAAATCATCCATCCAAAAGTGGCGCAAAATTACTGAATTCACGAACAACTTTTGGAAGGAAGGTAAACCAAGATACTGAAAGATACTTTCGCATTCTGTCAAATCACAGTTATACGCTACGCTCTTCAGTAAGTTCCGCAGAATATTATCGATGCGTACCTGCCATCTTATGGGGCAATAATAATAATAATAATAATAATAATAATAATAGTTTATTTTCCCAGTGCCCCAGAACAACCGTGAGGTTTTGGTATGCTGGCACAAATGTCCACGATTGGATAAAAGAAAAGAGATTCAGCAGTACCTCATGGAGACACCTGTACTATGCATGGTACAGTGCATAGTCAAGATTGCGCTTGAACGTGGTACAATCACTGAAAATGTCCAAAGTTGGCGAGTCAACATTGTTCAAAGATACTTGCATGCGGGTTAATGGCGACAGTGTTTCTTGAAAGTGAGGGTAAAACAAGGAACGATGTCTACAAGATCGAGCAGGAGCATGCAAATTCATTGAGCCTAAAGAATAGCGTCGATGTGACCGTTAATTACTTTATGTAAAAATAAAATATCACGAGAGAGTCTTCGCTTCAATAGATTCTGTAAACCTAGCCTCTTAAGAATGTCGTCGTAGTCATAATAGTACCTTCTACGAAAATACTTATCATAGACAAGACAAATAAAACGTTTCTGCAGATTTTCTAGCCGTGACGCATCAGTGGCAGTCAGCGAATTCTATGCGACACTACCAAACTCAAGTTTTGCACGTACCAGACATAAGAACAGTCGAACAAGGCATAAATGATTCTTAAAGTCGAATGATAAGCGGTATAGCAAACCGATCATTCGGACAGAAGAGGCGAAAATCTTTGAAACATGATAAGAACAGGAAAGTCTAGAGTCAAAATAGATCCCAAGGTCGCGAACCTCGGTGACTCGTGGGATGGTAGCTGATTTAAGAACATAAGAGTAAGATAATATATCGCGTTCATGAGACATTGATAAGATTTTTGTTTTGTCATTGTTAAGCACCAACAAGTTTGCGGAGCACCACTCAGATATGCGTAAAATGTAATCTTGTAATACACTGCAATCGTCAAATGATCTTATATTCGTGAATGTCTTGATGTCATCAGGAAACAAAAGCAAGTGTGAATTTCTTATACACTTTTCAATGTCGTTGATGAATACGAGGAACAGTAGGGGCCCGAGGTTAGATCCTTGGGGGACCCCAGACGTCGGAATGAAAGTGTCTGAATAGCTATTCGCAGTTCTCACACTGCTACGACGATCAGTTAAGTAAGTCTTAAACCAGTTCAAAAGGGTCGGCGATACTCCATGCAATGAGAGCTTCAGCAATAGTAAATCATGATTAACTTTGTCGAAGGATTTTGTCATATCAAAATAAACAGTATCGACCTGGCCTCGAGAAAGTACTATAGGAACTGAGTAACCAAGAAATGAACAAAGATTAGTTTCCACGGAGCGTCCCTTTAAAAAACCATGTTGAGCACTACTAAATTTCCGTCTAAAATAATACGAAACACGAGTGTAGATGACCATCTCAAATACCTTCGAAAAGGCGCACAGCAAAGATATCGGTCGGTAGTTATTTACGTTAGAAACACCACTTTTATGCACTGGTATGACAACAGACATTTTCCACGATGATGGAAAAACACCACTTTTCAATGAGAGGTTAAATATGTGATTTAAGATGGGGGCTATAAGGTGTGCACACCCCTTGATAATAAAATTTGGAATCATATCCATTCCCACTGACAACTTCGACTTCAGTTTTGATATCGCTTCTAGAACTTCAACTGTGTCAATAGAGGTAATTGTCAGAAAATCGTGGTAACCAGTATTGTCAGAAGGGGTATAACTCGAGAACGAATCTGAGGAGTAGCATTCACAAAAATGATCCCGAAAAATATTGGCTACGTCTAAAAGAGGCGATACATATCCAGTGTCGCCCCGTAGACATATACTCTCGCTTCTTGTTTTTGTATACTGCTTTACAAATTTCCAGAATTCGTCAGGCTTTCGGTATAGACAGCTTTCAATTCTTGGCTTATAAACCTGTTTGTCATACTTGAATAACTTTTTAACTAGCGTCCGGTAGATACTGAACTTTGTGTGCCATAGATTGACACTGCTTTGTTGATAAAGTTTATGGAAGTGCCTTTTCCTGCGTATATAGTATTTTAATTCTCTTGAGAACCAATGGGGATACCCGGAGCGTTTCGATGAACGCTTTGGAATGAATATATCCATCCCATTTATGACAGTGCGGGTTAAAGAATCCGTAGCAGTGTCCACGTTTTGATCATTAAACACTGTTGACCAATCATGATCTCTTAAAAACTCATGGAATCCCAGGTAATCACCAGCACTGTAATTGTACTTGGGATAACTTTGTCTAGAACATTGATCTCGCAAGAGGTAGTAGGTTACACAAAAAGGCGGATGGAAAACATCAGGATGAATTAGCGCGTCAGTGGTGGCTTCAATGCATTCAATGGGGCTGTTTGAAAGAAAGAGATCAAGAATGTTCCCAGCATTGTTTGCAATGTGATTGAGTTGAATAAAACCATTAAAATTAATAAAGTTCATCAAGGAAACAGCATTCTTTGAAGCATGCAAGTTTCCGCTGGTGGCGTTGCGAGATGACCAGTCTATACCTGGGAGATTAAAATCGCCGTAGGTATGCACGTGATATTTTGAAAAGTCGATTTTCTTTTCAAGACTGGAAAGATGATTACTGAAATCACTGTGGTCGAGAAGAGGGGGAAATTAAAAGTTGCCAATGAGATGATTTACGCCTCCTCCTGATAATGCTTCGATCCAAATACATTCTGGGCAGGTTTCCAAATCCTGCGTCCACCAAGACGTCACTGACTCATCCACCGGGATTAAAACACCGCCGCCAAATTTCTGGCCAGTCGAAGCGTAATCCCTGTCTCTCCTGTAAACGTTGTAAAAAACAGGAAAATATGCATTGCTGGGAATTTCTCTAACAGCCAGGTCTCACTTAAACAGATAATATTGTATGAATCAGCGACAACATTTGACATACATTCGTCGGCTTTTGTACGCAAATCGCGAACATTCTGATAGTAGGTGTTAAGGACGCGAGCCATTTTCTGGGGAGTTAGTGGATTCCGACTCAAAAGAACGTGCGCTGTCAAGCTTTCCGAAGAACGGGTGAATAATGCAGCCCTCTGGCCAGACTTCAGGGTTGTTAATCAAGTCAAATGAAACATCGTCTACAGAAACGTGAAATGAAGAATAAGACGGAAACTTCGTCTTTAGCTTCGTGCAAGAGATAGATCTGCTGCACAACAAGGGTTCAACCAGAGCGTTAATATCGGTGGTCGGGTCAAGTCGCGACACAAATAGGGCTTTTCGAACAGGGGCATGGGAAACAGAGGTCACCTTGGAAACCTTTGCGGTTCTCACTGACGGCTTCGGACGACGTCGGGGAGCGACCATGATGACGCCATCGTTTTCTGTCAAATTGTCGGCCCGCTGTCGTCCGCTGACTCCGGCAGAGTCGAGACCCTCCATCTGTTGCCCGTTGGGGCTATTCTTGGCACGTTGAACCGTCGCGGTCAGGGACTTCCCCAGACCCCCCCTCGTTTTTCCGAAGGCTCCCCCTTAATTCACAACGACTCCTATATTCGCAATGCCCCGCCCCCTTTAACCCCCCAAACAAATTTAGACACCCCCTCTGATTTCAATTCCTGGAGAAACCCCTGGTCGCGGTTGCTGTGCCTCGCGAAGCACGGTGAGCTGCATCATGTGTTCCCGTTGTTGACGGCTTCTGTTGACCAGCAGATAACGACGAAGTTGCTGTGGCATAGGTCCGGTGCTGCACTGAAGCTTGCGGTACATGCTAAAGAAGCTGCTTTTGAAGAATCGACACTTGGGAACGGAGGCTGTTGTTGTCCGCCCGTAAACACTTTACCTCGGCCGTTAAAACGTCCAACTTGACCACAATCTTGTCAAGGACACTTTCCAGTGCACGTGGGATGACCAGCAGTTCGCCGACGATGGTATTTTCTGGAGATGAATCATCTTCGCTCTCGGAATCAAAGACATCTGGTACCGCTTGCGTGGTGGTATCTTGCGATGCGGCCCGGTTTCGTCGAGTGCAAACACTGCATTTGTATGCGCTGGAACCTGATGACATGAGCACGTTGTATTCCTCAAGGCCTATGTTGATGCAACCACAATGATACTTGCGTTTGCAGCCGCCGCAACAATCTATAAATTGCTGCTTGCTGATTATGGGGGCGGAGCACTTTCCGCACGCAACCTTCCTTGGCGCCATCTTGGAAACGATGTTTATTTTAGTTTAGTTTAGTTTAGTCAAACTATAATTGAGTTTAAATGTTTTTAGAGCGCAGCTCTTAGGCGCCTGTTTCCGGCTTGAGCGGCGTCGCCGTCGCCGTCGCCGTCGGCGTAACCGCGCGGTGCATCATGGGTAAATTTTCCCGAAGAAACCCAAGGTCCTTCCGAAGGAACCCGAGGTCCTTCGGGAGGACCTCGCGAGGACCTCGGGTTCCTTCGGGAGGACTTCGGGTTCCTTCGGGAGGACCTCGGGTTTCTTCGGGTTCATTCGGAAGGACCTCGGGAGATCCTCGGGTTCTTTCGGGAGGACTTCGGGAGGACCTCGGGTTCCTTCGGGAGGACCTCAGGAGGGCCTCGAGTACCTTCGGTGACCTCGGGGAGGGGGGGGGTCACGTGACCCTCCGAAGTCACGTGACCCCCCCTTCCCCGAGGTATCGGCATCGTCATCGTCACTGATGACGTCATCAGTGACGTCACTGATGGCGTCATCGTCATCGTCATCAGTGACGTCACTGATGACGTCATCGGCATCCGCATCGTCATCGTCACTGATGACGTCATCAGTGAAGTCACTGATGACGTCATTGCCCAACCCCCGAGGTCACGTGACCCCCCAGGTCACGCGACTTCCCCCCAAGGACACGTGACCCGCCCCCCCTCCCAAGGTCACTTGACCCCCCCAGTACCGTTCCCACCTCCTCCTCAAGAGCTGCGCTCCAATTCGGCGTTAAAGGGAGTTGTAAACGGCTTTAATTTTTTGTTTGTGTATTGATCTTATGTACCACCCACATCTACTGGGGCTCTTAAATGCGAGCCAGCTGTACCTCTGAATAATAATTAATAAAGTTGTTGTCACTGATCAAGTTTCCTTATGTCAGGCTTTACTAGAGTATATTTCTACATCAAAGTTTTAGAGCAAAAATGTTTCCAGAATGAAGTGTAATTGATGTCACTCTGCCTTTCCATCGTCCTCCGGCACGGCGTTCCCGAAGTTCTGATTAAAGATCACGGGTCATCGTTCATGCCACAGCTGATGCAAGAGATCATTCGTCTAAGCCCCACCAACCCCCGGCAAACCACAGTGTACTATCGGGGAAAAATGAAATGCGAACAGAGGAGCGCGCGGCTTGCCGTACAGGCTGCGCCACCTGGAAGTGAGCCTAGGGGCGAGGGTGCGTTGCCTACTCCGATGTGTTCATGCCCTTCGCTCGGCGCTCCCCAAGCTTCGGCAGCGCGCCTCTCAGTGCGCTGAAAGCTGTCACCGCTATCTTTGTCTGCTCGGCGCGTGGGCCGAGCTTCTTCGCACCGCACGCGCTGAGCCAGCAAAGATAGCGGTGACAGCTTTCAGCGCACTGAGAGGCGCACTGCCGAAGCTTGGGGAGTGCCGAGCGAAGGACGTGAACACATCGGAGTAGGCCACGCATCCTCGCCCCTAAGCTCACTTCCAGGTGGCGCAGCCTGTACGGCAAGCCACGCGCTCCTCTGTTCGAATTTCATTTTTCCCCGATAGTACAATCCTCAGACTAATGGGCTGACGGAACGCGTAAACAAGGTCATCGCCGAAAAAGTGTGTATGTTCTTTGACGTGAAACACAAGACGTGGGACGAGGTCCTGCCATGTGCCACGTTCGCCCACAACACAGCGGATCAAGAGACCACTGGTGTTACACCATTCCAGCTGGTGCATGGTCGCAAGGCGACCACGATTCTCGACGCTATGCTACCTCACGAGCCAGGTGGCGACGGAAGTGACGACGCCCAAGTGGTCGCGCAACGAACAGAAGTCCGCCAACTCGCCGGAGTTCGGTTTCAAGACCAGCAACGTGTCGACGCTGACCGCTACAACCTTCGTCGTCTTGACGTTCATTTCCAGCCGCCCTGAGGCCTAGTGTGGGTGTGAACACCGATGCAACGTCGTGACCTCAGCGAGAAGCGTTTGAAGTGGGTTTTTGGGCCATACAAGGTCCTTCGACGCCTGGAAGATCTCAACTACGAAGTGGTACCCGACGGAAGGCACACATCATCGCGACGCCGACCACGACCCGAGGTGGTTCACGTCGTTCGGACTCAGGCGATTGTACGCTTGTTAACTGTGGACTTTTGTGTTCTACTTGAGTCTTCAGTTTACAGTTCTTTTTATTGTTTTTTTGTATTGTGTTGCATCGGGGCAATGCACTGCTTAAAAGGGGGGGGGGGGGGGTAATGCTGCGCGGTCGGCTGGCTAAGTAGGCAGCGCACCCGTGGCCGGGATTCCACTTCCGGCCGCCGAAGCAAACGGACATGTTATCATGGGCTCCCGCGAAGGAGCGGTTTCAGCGGTCACGCTGGCCGCGGTATCACGGCTGAAGATTGCTCGGACTACCGCGTCACACCGCCTGCTTTGCCAACAGGGCCAGTCGTTTTAAACACGGTTTTCTTGCACGTAGACATTAAAGGGCGCCCTTACCGCGTCGAGGAATTCCGCGACGCTTTGGTTCCTCTGGGTTTGCTTCCCGAGCTGTCCGCCCTCGGGACATACCAGATGAACCACATGTGGGCAGTCACGTTCCAGACTGCCGAGGCCAAAAGGGAGATGCTGGCCACGCCTGAGATTGTGGTCAAGGGCCGCCGGTGCATCGTCGTCGACTCCTGTCACCAAGATTTCAGAGTCAAGTCGCACTTGCTCCTCTTCAACGTCGCCGATGACGAGGTGAGGGAAGCCCTAGCGCCGTCCGGCAAGGCTACCGAGATGGTGAGGGAGAAGTGGCGCGTCGACGGCTGCCAGAGCGTCGGCACCATGACGCGCACGGCAGTCCTCTGGCTTACGGCAGGCTTCACCGTCGAGGAAATTTCGCGTAAGTTGCGTGTGAGCGGCAAGATGGCCCTCGCTGTCGTGCCTGGCAGGGCCCCGCCGCGTCTCCGGTATCAGCAGACGAAGAATATCTGAAAGGAGTGTCGCATCTCACGCTGCAACGTCTGCCACCGGTTCGGCGATGAGGGCTCCAACTGCGTCCGCACATACGCGGTGGCCACTGCGCCCGTGGGGGACTTGGAAAAATCGGATCTCTTCATAGACGAGGGAGAGGCCGAGGCTGCGGCCACCGGTTCGACGGTCAAGTAGAGCGCTGGGGTGGGCATGCGACTGCACCCGAAGATGGCGAGCAAACAGAAGCGAGGGACTCGGCGGCAGGTGTGGTCATTACGGTACGAGGTGTGCAGCAGGACGCGTCGGGGGCGGAAACGTCTGCACCGCCCGGTGCAGATGTCGACGCTGATGACGTCGACGGTGCTGCCAACTGGACGACGTCCCAATGGCTGGGGACGACAACTCAGCAGGCAGCGCTGCAGCCAAAAGAACGCGGGACGACGACGGCACGGACTAGCGAGCTGCATCATGTGGAGCCACCTTCCAAGACGGTGCCCCTGTGGAGGCGACGTGTGCCTGTTAAGCCGAACATTCCGGAGGAGGACAGGAGGGTGGCTAAGCCCCCTCCGTGAATGGGTGCGCCATAGTTCGTCAAGGGCCTCGAAGTCAGCGACTTCAAAGGACAGACGCCTGCACCGCGTCGACGCGGCTGGTCGACCCTAGGTCAGCACCATATGGTCTGTCTTTTCTCTCTTTTTCTGAATGGCGGTGATATTAGACGCTCCTTTCCGTGTTGCCACGATTAACGTTCGCGGGCTCGCAGCGAGTCGAAGGCAGTACCAACTAAGGCGACTGTTGTTGTCTGCGCTTTAATGTCTCCGTTTCGTACGCTATGGGAACGTCGAGGGATTGTTGTTTGTTTCTTCCCAAGTCTCTAGGGCTTGTTGAGACCGCCGTGATTTCTTGCGTGTATGGCCGTTTTGTTATATGTGATTTTTCTTTTTCAAATATGGAGTGGCGCGCCATTAGTGTTTATGCGCCAAATCGCGAGTGCGAGCGCAGGGTCTTTTTTCAAGGTATGAGCGAGTACATTAAGTGTGAACGGTTTGTAATTTTTCTCGGAGATTTCAATTGTGTCTGCATTTCCCAAGATCGGGTGAATTTGACCCGTGTTCGCGACCAGAGTGCTTTCTATTTAACTCAGATTGTCGCGAACACATCGTTGGAGGACGTGGCTTCCGTCTCCTTTAGTAACAGCGTTCGTTTTACCCATTTTCAGGGCTCTAGCCATGCGCGTCTCGATAGGGCCTATGTGTGTCTCGATCTTGCCCCACTCTGTGTCCATTATTTTGTTCAACCCGTCTTTTTTAGCGATCATTCGTTAGTAATGTTCACGATAGGTAAAAAAGTTAAGCCGCCAAGTTGGAATTGGTCGCTCTGAAAAACGAATAGTTGTCTTGTGAAGGATGACGATTTTACAGTTTAAGTAAATTAAATATTTAGGAAGTTACATGAGGATGAGGCGATCATGCGGGGGGTGCGGTGGGAACTTTTTAAAGAGGAGGTAATACTTAAGGCCATAGAGAGAAGCAGTATTCTTAATTTTCAGTCAAAGCAGAAAGAAAAAGCGCTGCGTAGTCAGTTATGCCCTTTTTTACTAGAAGAAAGTGCAAATGGCCGGTAGAAGCGAGAGCGTTGCACATGAATACTTAGAATCGAAAGAATAAAACACAGAGGACAAGTACAGGACAACCACAATTTAAAAAAAAGGTTGTGTAAAAACACAGAAATTGTCTTAGAACTGGCCTAACATAAAATTTGTGTAAAGCTCTGCTCTCTGTTTTTAATTATTTTTCTTTTGTTTCTTAGCATACTTTTTTTTGTAAAATAACGAGTTCCCGCAAAACAAGCATGGCGGCTTTTCAAGCGACAGGGAGCAATGCAAGTAAGGCCTAGGGAGCTGGACTGCTTTTCGCTAAAAGACGATTCCCAAGTGCGTATGCCCGTTCATTGTCTTCCGTACGCACTAAAATAGGTACTCCACTACGCGTCTCGAAGCACCGGCACCGCGCCTATTACCAGTAGGGGCGACAATGCGAGGGGGGGGGGGATTCGCGGGGTTTGTCCGCGACTGCTTTCGCGTGGCCGGCTGGATTTGCTTCGCGGCCAGACGACATTCAAAGAAGGAATCGTACAGCGACAAATAAATGCCGTTTTTATTGCACAAAGTATCTTCTTGCTGTGCTTGCTGTAAGGGATCCGGCTTTTTCGGTTGACAGCAGCGAGGCGAGGCATCACCGATTCAAGTGGTGTCGGTTCCCATCGTTCAACACCCCACCTGTTAGCATTCGTTATCCACTTTCAACTCCCTGGTAATCCGCACCGCGCCTGTGCTCACACCTCGCGCCATTCAGCGCACGAAACACCTATTAAGTTGGCGGCAGAATTATCACGATTGTTATCCAACGGAGAGGGAGGGACGTAGTGAGGCCAGTGGACCGCACACCAGCTGGACCAGCTGTTTGTAATTCAATAGATACATGACTGCTCTACACTTTGCTTATTGAAAATGGCGGCAGCTTGCGCCACCTAGGAAGTGTAGTAGTGACCGCTAGATGGCGTTAAAAAACTATTTGTATTTCAGATTTTGCAACCACAACCACTCATATCAATTGTTCATACACACAGCACAAACGCCAACCAGTACCGAACACTGTTACAGGCACATACATATCAGCAGTACAACAATGCACAAAAAAACTCCAACACAACACACCCGCGACTCTCTACTTTATCCACCCTACCGACCCAATTCGTATATATGCCCTACCATTATCTGACAATGATTAGGCAAGTGACTGCCGCTGTTTAGTAGATGAATACAAAGAGTATTTGCAAGTAATATTGTTGTATAAATCTTCTGTGTATTTAAATTGGCAGGCTAGACGCCTCTCTTAATCTAGCGCTTCGGAGGGCAACGTGGTATGAACGTAATCGGCTAAAGTAACACCGCACGGCACGCGCCCCATCAGTTTCCTTTTCAGATTCACGCCGTGATAAGCTTACTCAAGCCATGATGCCCCATCCTCGTTTCGCGAGTGTAATAGAAGCACAAGTTACAACAATATCTGCATTGCTAGTCAGTAATTGGCTAACATAATTCTGAGTCTTGTGCTGTTCAATTCCTTGTTTTTTCCTTTAAATTCAGTGCTTGAGAATAGGTGAATTAATTGTAGCGGGCAAACGCTGGCGGCACGCTTCCCCTTGTTGGTCGAGTGAGCGATGAGTCGCCCTACTCGCTCCACTATAAATGTCCCTAAATTAAATATTAAGCCCTTAAGTAAAAAGAATATATATGGGCGGTTTCATTTGGATTCAGGCAACGAGGTGCTGTCGTGTTTTGTGTTTTGCCTCACATTTTTATAATTCGGGGCGCATGTTCCAAAAAGAACAATCCTTTTTATTTTAATGTCCTGACATGTTTAGTTTCTGAGAAAACAAATCTCAAAGAAGCGGGAAAAAACGACAAGGTTTTGAAGATTGTCGTGTTTGGCGCTTTTGAATCACTCTCAATCTCAAAGTATTCAAAATAAAGCGTATATATATTTTAGTGTGACATATATCCAGGTAGGTAAAACTACATTATAGCTACTATTTATTATTCGTCGCTCCAATCTTTGTAAAAATGCCCAAACATGCCTCCGCGAATAACTGTTACCTAAATTACGGATTTTTTTTTTTTTTTGAGTCGACTATGTTTAATATTGCTTTTAAAAAAATTACCACTTGTAGAACCTTTTATTGCCTTCCAAACGAAGCAAAGTTTGTGCCTTTATCAACTTCGAGTACAGATAAATAAATTATGAAACAGAGCAGGTTTTCACTTTTCGTTCAAATTCAGCACAAAAAAAAACAAACAAAAAAACATTTAATTTTTTTTTTGCGTCGTGCTCTCTTCACATCTTTCGTTTCCCCAGAATACATTCCGTTAGAGGTATTTGCACTGGTTTTGAGTTTTAAGCCTTTAAATATGCAAAAAAAGAGCAAATGCCGATGGCTTACTTGGAATGAAGAGCGTGCTGGTAGGGGTAAAATATAAATAAGGGAAGGACATAAAAGACGAGGACGGACACGGAAACGTCGTGTCCGTCCTCGTCTTTTATGTCCTTCCCTTATTTATATTTTGCCGATGGTTTGTTTTGACGATTGTCGTGTCTGGCGTTTTTGAACCACTCTCAATCTCAAAGTAAGAGAGCTTCTATGTTTTTATTGTTATATATATGCAAGTCGGTAAAACAACATTCCAACCACTATTTATTATTCGTCGATCTAATCTTTTTTTTTTTTTTTTAAATCCCCATACAAGCCTCCGCGAACAACTGTGACCTAAGCTGCGGATTTTTTGTTTAGTCAACTATGTTTAGTATCGCTTTTAAAATATTACCACGTGTACAACCTTTCATTGCCTCCCAAGTTAAGCAAAGTTTGTGCCTTTATCATGTACGAGTACTGATAAATAAATTATGAAGCATAGAAGGTTTTCACTTTTCGTTCAATTTCAACACGCTATGTATATATATACATATATATATATATATATATATATATATATATATATATATATATATATATATATATATATATATATAAACGAAAAAAAAAAATTTTTCTTTTTTTTGCGTCGCGTTATCTTTGCACCCTTATTTTACCCAGAATACATTCCGTTAGAGGCATATGCCCTAGATTTGAGTTTTAAGCCTCGAAATATGCCAAAAATGATTCTGTTCTGTTATCAACATGAATATCTCATTAAAAATATAAAAATTCGTATTTAAAAATCTAGGTTTCCAATAGGAAGTTTATTTTACTCTAATGTTTTACAATATTATACTTTGATATTTCTAGCGTAATACAGATTATGGAGTGGATAGGGTTTAGGCTTGAGGCCCCTCCAATCATGGCACCGGCGGAAATTGTCTGAAAACCCGCTTTCGGCTGTTGCGATTTTATAGTGTTTAGACGTTTGGAATATCAAACTTGTTATCATACACGTAACGACATCAATGTCTTTTATACGGTTATTTATTAAACGTCCTTTAGATTATTATAATAAAAAATAAAATATATAGCTATAACCCATAAACCCACAATCAGCATTTGCTCTTTTTTTAGCGTATTTAGAGGCTTAAAACTCAGAACTAGTGCATATACCTCTAACAGAATGCATGCTGGCTAAAAGAAAGGTGTAAAAAAAAACGCGACGCGAGAAAAAATTTCTTTTTGTTTTTAGACAGCGTGCTGAAATTGAACAAAAAGGTGAAAATTTTTTCTGTTTCATAATTTATTTCTCAGTACTCGTACGTGATTAAGACACAAACTTTGCATAATGTGGAAGGCACTGAAAGGTTCTAAACGTGGTTTTATATTAAAAGCGATAGTGAACATAGTCGACGCAAAAAAAAAAATCCGCAGTTTAGGACACAGTTGTTCGCGGAAGCATGTTTGTGAATTTTTACAAGGATTGAATCTACGAGTAATAAATAGTAGTATGAATGTCGTTTTACCGACTTGCACATATATAACAATAACAAAATATAAGCTCTCTTTTGAATACTTTAAAATTCAGAGTGGTTCAAAAACGCCACACACGACAATCGTCAAAACCCATCATCGACATTTGCTCTTCTTTTTAGCACATTTAGAGGCTTAAAACTTAAAAACAGTGCGAATACCTCTAACGGAATGTATTCTCCGTAAAAAAAGAACTAAAAAAAACGCAACGCAAAAAAAAATTTTTTTTTTTTTTTTTTTTTATGCAGCGTGCTGAAATTGAACGGAAAGGGAAAACCTTCTCGGTTTCATAATTTACTTCTCAGTACTCGCGGACATGATAAAGACACAAACTTTGTTTAATTTTGAAGGAAATGAAAGGTTCTACACGTGGTATTATTTTAACAACAATACTAAACAGCCGACTAAAAAAAAAAAACCGCAATTTAGGTTACAGTGGTTCGCGGAGGCATGTTTGGGGATTTTTACAAAGATTGGAGCGACGAATAATAAATAGTTGTTATAATGTCGTTTTACCGATTTGCATATTTATCACACTGAAAAATACAGACGCTCTCTTCTGAATACTTAGAGATTGAGAGTGATTCAAAAACGCCACACCAGGACAATCGTCAAAACCTCGTCGTTCTTACCCACTTCTTTGAGAGTTTTTTTTCTCAGAAACTAAACATGTCAGGATCTTAAGGTAAAAAGGGTTGTTCTTCTTGGAACATGCGCCACAAAATATAAGATTTAGCAGTAAAATAGCCAAATACGACTGCACCCCGTTGCCTGAATTCAAATGCAAACGCCCATATATTCATTAGGGTACATTTCAATTAAAAAAAAAAAAAAAAACATGGCGGAATTTTTTTTTATTTTCTGCATTCGGAGTACATATACACCCCTATTAAATTATATTAAATCTCTCAGTTTTCTGTTGTCAACAAAAGGTTGTCACTTTCCAGGCATGGGAACACTTCATATAAGCATAGTATTAAGCTCAAACTATTAGGGCCTTACAACCAGAACTATACTGCATATATATAAATTGGCTATAATGAAGAAAAAGTGTTCAGGTGGCGATTGTTTGTATACTTATATTTTCCAAACCGGATATACAATATTATAATCAAAATATTTTCCTTCAAAAATAATTAAACCTTTTAAAAACCCTTGTAGGTACCTTGGAAACACTGTGGAAATAGAAATCTGAAAAGGTGTCTTTTTCCAGCACTGGACTATCAAGCTATAATAATTGTAGTAATTAATATTAATGATTGTAGCAACCTTCAGGCCTTCTACTTGGCACGTTTGATATGAAACAATACTTACATAAAAAAGAAAAAAATTATCCAGAAAACAATGTTATGCATGCATTACAAACATATTAAATAATCAAAACAGACAACACTCCAGTTATTTCACCATTAAAAAAATAAAAACAAAACTGAAAATATTATAACACACAAAGGGATATGATTTACACCAAGATGCTGGGCCATAGAACCGACGCACCAAAATATAGTGATTCTCTGATGGAGAGTCAGACTTGTGCCCGTTACTTCAAAAAAGTAATTAATTACAGTTACAATTACTTGGCCTAAAAAGTTATGGATTACCGTTACAAATTACTCGCCGTAAAAAGTAATCGATTAATTACTTCGTTACTTTACTCGATTACTTTTGCGTTACTCCAAAGGAATACGAAAAAATACACTCTATACTGCGTGTTCGAAGGGGGAAATTTCGCGCCTCATCAAAATTAAAACAGAAATAAACATATTCATTACTTTCTACCCAATATTTTAGGTTAATAATTTTTGGAGAACGAATCTATAAAGTTTTAAAGAACTTGAACAGGTGCTCAAGGTAGGCGAGCCTTGCGCTGTCCAACCAGGACAGAACTAAATCCTATGAACATGCGACGAATGCACTTGGGTGGTGGAGGCACGCATGCACACCATTCGAATTATTCCGAGTTTGCGTCGGCAAGCTTCAAAACACGATTTCCCTGAAGATATGGCTTTTCTATGTTTGCTGCATGTTGCCTAAATAGGGTCTAGTTTACCTACTAAAACGGACTAGCTGTGAGAGCAAGATGCGTTACTTGCCTCTGGGAACATTTCAAAGACTCCTCCTTGATGAAGGTTGTTCTCCGACCGAATGACCCACTTGATCTTCTTTCTTAATCCCCAAACTTATCAGAGCCAAGACGTCACACGAAATATTATTGCACAATCTCTCAGCTGAACTGACTTTCCAGTCTAGAAATTATTAAAAACAGGCCAATTTTCAGTGAACAGCATGCTTCATGTCTTTTACACGTTTACAGGCGGCTTCACAACTCCAGTCTCCAAGTGAGTCACCGTTTATGCTCAGAAAACTCGGGCTATGTTTCCTTTCCCTAAAATTTCGGTCTAAGTTCCCGCAGGCCCAATCCGCTGACGAGAACCCTAGCATTCTCGTTTCTAAGAATACGGGCTCAGCTCGTATGTCCCAAGCCGTTTTGTCGTGCTCCCCGATCAGCTTATTGCCTGCTGTCGAAAGTTACTGTTTAAACTGACAGTAGGATTGATGCTAGATTTTTCTTTTTTCCAATGAACTGCCACCATCGCATTCCTCATGTTTTTGCCCTAAGTCAAGCAACAGGAACCACATAGCTGGTTGGCCCAGCCAGTATTCAACTTTCACAGCGCTGTCCAGGATGAGCAGGGTCGAGGCCTCATTAGAGCTGCCTCTCTGTTTGCGGGGTGAGCGTGTGCATAGGAGGAAACATCAACAAGCAAAGCACGGTTTCGTTAAAAAAAAATTGTATTGGGGGAACAAGGCGGGGAGGAGTGGGGAGGGATGAAGGAGGGTAGAGGAAGGGGGGGGGGGGGAAGGAAGGGAGCGTACGTACGCAATACGGTCACTCTCCACGGTCCCACTCGACACGAACCCCACGCCACGGTTTTATGGTCACTTCCTTTTCTGCTCTTTTGTAAGCTCGCAGCCGTCCGTTCGTTTTCCAAGAAGTCGAAGCCTGCTGCCTTTCTGTAGAGTGTCAAATCCTCCCAGCCTGGCTGACCGTACGAACGAGTCGAGAAACGGTCTCTGGCTGAGCTGTCGTGCTTTCCGTGAATTCCTTTCGCCCACCAGAACCTCACCAGAGTCTTGTGTTACCATGCTAAAAGAACGAAGGCCGTTGCATCGCCCTTCTTCCACTCTATTTCTCCCTTTGACGGGACGGAAGAATTGTAACGAGTAATTTCAGTAATTCGTTTCTGAAAAAAGTAATGAGATTACGTTACAAATTACATTTTCAAAAAAGTAACGGATTCATTACTAAATTACAAGAAAAGTAATTAATTACAAGTAATCCCGTTACTTGTAACGGATTACTTCCAAGTCTGTGGAGAGGCAACGATGTTGGTGGTTCGACGATCAGGCTGCTACTTGGCGGCTGGAGACATCTAGGAAGGGCCGGTAGAGCGGCCAGGCTACGGGGTGCCCTGACGAAAGACAAGGCAGAGGTGATTGACTTTTAGGTTAAGGTTTAATGAATCATAGTGCATAACATCAAAATTGAAGAACACGAACGGCAGAAAGAAGCGTGAGTTCGGGCTCAAGCTGGGGCTTATTACAGCACAAATAGCGTCCGTGACGACGCAACAATCTAGTAAAAGCCAATTACTACACTGCCACTGAGCTGGAACCCGCTCCTGAATTGGAAAGTTAGAGGGCTACGTAAGTACAGCCGGGAGATCACAACAACGACGGGTGCAGCTTACATCACAGATGATCCAAACCAAAAAAACGAACGTCCACAAACCGCTACCCGGTATCCATCTTAAAAGTAAGCTCCGCAACAAAATTAAGACCAAAGAAGATAGTGCGCGCGTTAATCTTTGCACTAAAATTACACATAGATGTAGTTTTACTCTTTAAATACACAAACAAAATATTAATGCGTTAAATACGTTTTCAGAACCGCTTTTCGTGAATTGGAGAAATAATAAATTATCCAAAAAAGTAAGCAGCAGAAAATGTCTGTTTTTTTCTTAAACAGGTTTTGATTAAGGACCATTCACAGATATTTTCTGTCTGACAACAGAAAGTGTCTGTAGAAATGCTTTTAATTTTTAACACATTTTTTACAGTGCACTTTCTTTCATTTAGTAACCACATTTATTTTCGACGTGGAAATTGCACCCTTAACGAGATCCCAAATAAGACTGGGTCATAAGGGAGAAGAAAACCTGGGGGAGGGAAAGAGGTAGGGCGAACCACGAGACACGGGCGGAAGTACAGTGATGGAACTCTAAACTCGTCAAACACAAAGTTGGGGCCAAAGTTGACGGAGCGCACCGATTGGCCTATCATGACGATAACTTCGCGCTTTTTTTCGCCGACGTCCAATCGGCGCACTCCGCGTACTCTCGGCTCCAACTTTGGGTATGACGAGTTTAGGATCCGTCGTAAGGTTTTTACAGGAGGTTGCGATATTTTTCAAGTTCAGGCCTGATGAATCATATTTCCTGTCCTGATAAGGTTACTGAGGACGATGAAATATTGTTTTCTGCGTTCTGGATGAGGAAGGATTCGATGATCTCTCGTCCTTAGTAATTGCGGTGTTCCACCTTTGTCTTGGTTCCCGGGAAGTCAGGCGCGCATCAAATGCATTCGTTAGCGTGAACCGCGATCGGATGAATGGGGTTATCAGTTCTTGAAGGGGCTTTATTTTTGTGCTCACGTAAGCGGTCATTTATATATCGGCCGGTTTGGCCTGTGTACTCATTTGAGGGGGATGGAGTGCACCTTTTCTGTGCAGCAAGTCCGGAAAAGCGTGGCGTGCTGTTTTTCGCCAGCTGGCTTGGCTTCTTTTCGGTTGATCATGTTGCACATGCTTGCCAATTTGAATCTACTGGAAACAGGAGCAAATCCAGAACTCCGTTTTTTTTTTTTGTTTTTTTTTTGGGGGGGGGGGGGGAGGCTTGTAAGGATGCTATTCTCCCATTTTTTTGTTGTGCACCGGGGGGTACACCCATGTCAAATTTCCTTCCGGGAAGGGGGGTAGACAGGGGGTCTACCTCCTTTGAGGGGGGGGGGCGGCCGCCCCCGTCGCCCCCCCCCCCCCCTTGAATCCGCCACTGACTGGAAAAGATATCGTTCGTGTCTAGCGTGAAGCAATATTGGATCGAATACGATGGGAAGCATTATGAATGTATGGTATGCTGGCTATCCTTCGACTGAAAGACGCTTTTGTAGTTTCTTTTGGATTAATAAGCTGATGGAAAACGGACACAAGGCGTTCCACCGGATATCCGGAACTCAGGAGTCGTCGAGTTTGTATTTTTTTGCTATCTGTTGCCGAATGCTGACAGGATTTCGTTTTAGCTGGTGTCATTAACGTCTTGATGATATCCGTTTCTACGAACCGTCTACCAGGTGAGACTCTGTAGACCTCTGCCTGAGTTTATTGTTTTTCGGCATGTGTGCCAGGCGGAATCCACGGATATCTCTAGAAAGCTGTCGCGTCATGTAAATATTTGGCAGCCAGGATTTCTCTTGACTGAAACAAACTTTGAATGAGCACTCTCAAAAGAGAGCGCTGACTTTTCTTAACGCTGCCTGAATGCCCACCAAACGCCTTTGTTGTTTGTTTTTTTTCAATCGCAGCTCAAGAAACTGTAGCCCTTCGGAGGATGGATCTTCACCTATGAATTTTAGTTTACTTCGATTCCG
>JABSTQ010010392.1:0-190088 GCA_013358835.2 Ixodes persulcatus
ATCTAAACCCTGAGACAAGGAGAAATAAATAACGGACAAGACGACACAAATTCTCGTTGTCTCAGGGGTTTCGAATTGTTATGCTTTGGGTGATGGTACGGACACGGGTGCAGACACGGGTACAGACACGATCGTCCTTACCTTCCCAGTTGGCGGAACAAGCTCGGGCAAACCAAAACGCTCAAAATTTTGTTTTCTTTTCTTCTTTTTTAAAAGCATAAAATGCTTTTTAGCGCTATCCCAATCTCAAAATTTTGTACGTCCGTCAGTTTGTCCGTCTGTGCATTTTCTGCTAAATTTAGTGGGAAACGTGGCGTCATCTGACGTCACGTGACCAATACGTCAACTCAGTTTCCCCGCTAAATTTGACGGGCAAATTAACGTCTTGTGGTCAAAACATCAATTCAATTTCCCCCCCTGAATTTAGCGGGAAATTGACGTCGCGTGACCTACACACCATTATGTTACCCGCTAAATTTAGCGGGAAAATTCACGTCTTGTGACCTAGACACCAATCCAGTTTCCCCGCTAAATTTAGCGGGAGAAATCAACGTCACGTGACCTGACGTCACGTGACCAATACAACAATTTAGTTTCTCCGCTAAATTCAGTGGGAAAATATGTCACATGGCACACCATTTCCTTAGGCTATAATGCATTTCAGGCATTATAGGACTTCGAAGGTAAAGGTCTCTTCCAGCGTCTCAGCTGAGTCAGCTCAGAGCGTAGAGCGAAAGTTTGCGCTGCAGAACCTCCTGGGTTCAGGACGTTTTCACGAAAGAAGGCACGAGTGGCCACTCCACGCGCTATGTCATAACGCAAAAAATATTTGTGTTTGACGAGTGGAAGAACCCTGATGGCTGGGATCAATTCACGTTTCTACCATTTGCAGTTTTTATGCGTGACACAAGTTAGAAATTAGAAAGAATAAGATGGCCGCTCGTGCTTTCTTTCGTGACCTGCATGTATATGATTCTTATTGGCGCACATACCGAGATTGTTAGGTGGTGCACTTTTAGGGTTCCCCTTACATGACATCACTGGAAGCATTTACCTCACAGTGAGGTCACATCATCATCATAATAAGTTATATTGCTAACCTGCCTTTTGGCAGGGTAGGCAGGGGGATAAGGGAAGTGGGAAGGGATGGGCGATGATGAGATGAACTATATGCCGACCCCGGCGGATCAGAGGAAACCGATGCAGTGATGCGTAGATTAGTTTCTATTCCGCGTTCTTAACATGGGTCCGCTGCATAAAGAAGCGCGGGCGTAAGTGGTCTGGGAGGTTCGCGACTTTCCGGGCCCGCGCGCGTTGCGCACATTCCGCACAAGATGGGAGCAGGTGGCCGGGACGCCGCGCACAGTCGGCAGTGTTCGGTTTAGGGCCGACGTCTTGGGAGTCCACTGGGCGGTGGAACCTTGCCAGCCGCACCGACTGACGACACCTTCATTTTGGTTTGTAGCCGGTTCGGTGGTGTCACGAGCTGAGATCATGAATCAAGTTTCATAGTGCGCGTAAAAAGCACCACGCAAGTTTGGAGTCATCGCATTTTTCTACCACACCGTCAACGTTGACCGCCTGACATTACGCTTGTTTCTGTCAAGGAAAGCAGAATTAACCCATTTTAAGCTGAGCGCGTGCTGACGGCGAGCTTCCACGGTTCTTTTGCAACGTGCATTCCACACCATCAAGATTGACGGTCTTAGCAGGCTATTAATGTGGGCTCGTTCTGAGCATGCGCTCTAGACAGCACCCACAAATATGGCGCCCAGTGAATAGTCCTTATAGAGAGTGTCTGGCCGGTAGTGGAAAACCGAACTCATCGACGCTTTTCTTCGCGCACGTCGCCATGCTGCCAGTAGAAAATATAACCTCTAACAAACACGCTGTTGTAATCGTTTCTACTCGTTCTTGACAAGAAAACAAATCAGTGGTACAATATGCATGGTGCACAAGGTGCGTGTTCAGAAGCAAGGCTACTGCAAAGGCAGTTGTTTTTATCGTCAGTGCAAGTCATCTAGTATTTATAGTACTCAGACATGTATACGAACCCTCACGCACCCAATGCCTTTTCTACGCATATCTCAGGATGAAACTGGATGCGGAACTTAATTGCGCCTGGCATGCGTTTAAAGTTAACGAGAGGTCCGCCCTTTCTCGCTTTTGCCAGACGCACACGCTGCTGTACGCGCGGACGCGCACGCACAAGCTCGTGCAGGTGCTGCTCACGATCGCTCGTCCCGTCCGTATAGGCCAGAGGCCAGGCGCCTGTGGTCAGGACGGCGTCCCTCCGGCATCGGTAACGGTTGACCCATAAATGCCGCGCCATGTGTGCAGGCGGACCTCTCGAGAAATAGAAACGCGCAAAATAAGGGAACCGATCTTCTGATAGGAAGCATCCCACCGCATATACTATTGCGAAGACTAGGCATATAACAGGTTGGCTCAGAAGACTGCAACTCGTTTGTTTGTCCCCCCTCCCGGCGAAGACCGCGTATTTTGAGAAGGGACCATGTTCAGCTTGCGTTCAGAACAAAGACGGATGGATGGTTGATGGCAGCGGCAGGCCACCGTGCTGTACGGAATCAATTGGTTAGGCTCGTGCCATTACACCTTAGGTAGAACGCGAAAAGCTTCTCTACTAAACTGTCAGCGGAGATCGTGACTAGCCGCGTGTTTATATCATCGGGAATCGAAGCAATTTTAGACTTGGCACAACGGTGGCAGCTTGACCACTTACACGAATCACTGGGAGCGTGTCTGGAGTTTAAATCCAGAAGAGAGCCTGCATGCAGAGACGACGATCGCGATAGGCGATTTTGATGACAGGCCCCCTTATGCACCGATATTGATGGCGCATTAAAAAAAAGGTTCAAATTGTGGTGGGTGGTCATTTTAATTTGAAACCTGGTCTCTATACACTCTAAAGCCTGATTCACATTGTGCGATTTTATGCGCGATTTCGCACAATTGCAACGTCGTCCTTGCGGGCGAAAAAAAAACAACGACAAAAAACCTCGTGAAAGCTGCAGTGCTCGACGTTACAACAGCAAAATTGCAAGTGGAATCGCACCCGGTGAATCAGGGTTATATAACGGTACTTTCTCGCAGCAACAAGGTGAAGTAGGTTAAACGTCAAATTTAGTTGGAAAGTGACGAATATACGTCATTTTTGAAACATGTCTGTTGGCTTGAAACTCATGGGACCGGGCTCATGCTTATGAGCAGGCTGGAGAACAAAAATCAGTATGATTTAAATCATCATTTATATCATGATTTAAGTCAGACCAGTTTTACTATAATTACTTAATTTTAAATAAACCCTTTTCTGCAAAAAAGAAAAAAGGAAGATATTCTTGCTGTTATTTTTTATTAGTTACCGCAAAGGTAATTGCTTTTCTGAGCAAATCGGAGCGTTGAGCTTGATTCTAGCTACTTTTGTTCATCAGCTACTTTAACCTCCTATTGCAACAAAATCAGAACGCAAAATGAAGACACGACAACCAGAAAGTAATGTCCTACTGCAATCAAATCAGAGCCCCAAAGAAGATTCAAAAACGTTTTTTGCACGTGTTTTTTAACTAAATAAGAAAACCAAACACTTGATTTAGTATGGCGGAGATCACAGCAATAAAAAAGTTATTAATTAAACTATACTTTACAGAAAACATGCCAATACTTTCACGAGCGTTGAAGGCACTGAAGGGTATGACCAAATGAATTGAAAAGTATTAATGAACACTCAAATATCTCCTCCACTTTTTTTTTTGCGACATATCCTCGCAGTCATCAGGCTTTGCGAAATTCCATGCGATTGTAAAATTGCTAACGTAATCCCTGTTCACAAGACGGGTAACCGCCAGCTAATTAGTACCTACCGTCCTATTTCCCTCACCAGTGTTCCGTCTAAATTTCTGGAGCATGTACTTTACACAAACAACATAATTATTTATTTTTTTTTAGATTTATGACTCGCAAAATCTTTTTTTTTTTTTAACATAAGCATGAATTTCGTAAATCATACTCATGCGAAACCAAATTAACAGCATTTCCCACAAACATTTATTCGAGTTTCGATTCCAATTTTCAAACTGATGCCATTTTCGTTAACTTTTTCAAGACATTCAACAAAGTTTCTCATCAATGTTTTTATTCAAACTTAGAAATTTCAATAATCACCCCTCTGATTATTCTAGGTGGTGTTGAACAAATTCGGCCAGTGCAGCCTAAGAAAAGGAAAAGCAATCGAGAAAGGTAAATTTTTAGCTTTCGAGATTCGTTTTATATGAAGTTAGTTTGTTGATAAAAATTGACGCCGGCTTTTCCGCTGAACAGGAGCCTTACGCTATCGCGTGAAATAACTCCCAGTCTCAGGTTTTCTTACAAGAACTTGCCTAGACCGATGATACTTCAGTCATTTTACCGCCCAAGCATTAGTATGCTGTTTTTTTTTTTTCGAAGTGCACTTGCGTGGGCTTTTCTCCTGGCTTATGCGCTTCTCGTGTATGCCTTTTCTTTTTTGCTGGTAACCTACAGAACAAAACAAGTTTCCATCGATCTGTGATAATCCATAATGAAGGGTGTACACTTTTCCAACTGTTCTGACAAAGACGAAAACTGCCGAGTCACTGGGCTGTGGACGCGAATGCGACGTACACCCGTCGCCGATATAAATGTGAACGCCGGACCGCCGACTGCTCCGTACTATCAGCGCCATGATGCTGCGGTCCGTGGCGGCTTGCGCACCTTATCGCGCGCTACGCCGAGATTCAGCGTGTGAATCAGCTCAGCTCTGCTGCTGCTCCCTGAAGAAAGTGCGAGAATTGGGTAGGAGCCTTTCGGACGTTATCAGGAGGCACTGTGGTGACTTGATAAAGTAACTATTTGTTTTTTCCTTGAATGCGGTCGCATTTCTTTCGGCTCATTCGGCCATGGCTTCTGTCATGATACGCTCGAAATATTTTCTTTTGTAAAAATATTTATCGCTATTAGCGTTCACTCAATAATAAAGAAAGCATCTGAGTTTCGATGAACTATACGGAGCAACGTCGGCGCTTTTTCACGGGCAAAATGCTAACTATTTGCCGTCAATGACGTGTGCACAGCGCCCACAAAAAGTCGCAAAATATAAATCCACTTTCACGCTCTCTGCAGAGCGGAGCAGTAAAACCGAGGACAGTGTTCGATCCAGGCGCCTAATTTCGGTGAAGGCCAACAGTTTGTTGCAATATATGGTCAGCAGGGGAAGCTCCAACTCCGGCTCGAGCTCTCTAATTTTGGTAACGCTTCAACTTACGAAGAATGACAAGCGCGAGGTGGAGACGGAGCTTCTCCTGCTGACCTTCTCGGCGTGGTCCAACCATTCGTAGGTACCGTCTCTATCTGTACCACCTAACGACGGCTATTCATCGCGCTCGGCGTGAGTTGATATTACAAGGGCGCCAGGGTGGTTCGTGCCCCAGTAGACTTCTGGTAATGTGCTTATTTGTCCATCTCTAATGCAAAGCGTGCTTTGTGTTCTGAGTTATACCTTTATATGAACGTGCGTACAAGGGTCGTTTGATGAGTTTGGTAAAAAAAGCTGGTTAAACGCTTTGTTAGAAGAAAAGGTTGATGTCGTTTCTCAACATAGTCCCCATTGAGGACTATCCACTTGGTCCAGCGAGTTTCTAAATTTTCTTTTTCTCAGAAAAAGAGGTTTTCTTAAAGGCTAGAAAATATGAACTGACGGGAGTAATGACATTCTCATTTGATGAGAACTTTTTCCGACAGAGTCAGATTTCTCAAGTTCGGGAACACGGATAAAACACACGACGCCATATCAGAAGAATGGGGTGGATGAAGAATCAACTCGAAGCCCAATTCTTTCAATTTTGCCATTGTCACGGTCAATTCGTGGGAGAGCGCGTTATCTTGGTGAATGAACAGTCTGGTACCAACACCTCCTAGATCACAAGGCCGTAGTGCTGATAATTTTTCGTCCCAGAAGAAGGCCGATCGCGGGCGGTGATTGGATACGAGCACTGCGTCCGTCTCTCTGATTAGACACGAGACGCTGACGCAGCCCTCGCGTCCAATCACGGCCCGCGATCGGCCTTCTTCTGTGGCGAAAAATTATCAGCACTACGGCCTTGTTATCTAGGAGGTGGTGCTGGTACCCATCGCGCACACAGCTTTTTGTAGAGGGTTTTGTGCACACGTTATTTTGAGATGCCTATGGTCTCAGCAGTCTTGTGCACATTCACTCGACTGTCATCCAATTAATATATTATGAATTTATTCAACAATATCCGTCGTGGTGACCTCAACTCGGCGTCCGGAGCGCGCTTCATCTTCAGGGAACGTTCTGCCACGTTTAATCCAATGAACCCAGAACTAAAGAGCCTTCAACGTTGAATAAGGGTCCCCATGAACTTCATGCAACTCGGTTTTGATACGTGGACGTTAACATTTTTAAAACAAACGTGCTTGATCATTGCACAGGGCTGGTTTTTTTTTTTTTTTTTTCTATTGTTGTGGCAAGCGCTACAGTGTTCGCTTCAACCGTCTGTCAAACATGAACAGCGCTTCGCTCCCGTCTGGAAGCTAGCCTGGGTTAGTTTGAAGAATGACACTTGCCAGCGATGGCGTCATCCATTGAATTGTTCATAGTATAAATTTACCAAACTTATCAAACGACCCTTGTACTTGCGAGCTGTACAGGAAGCAAAATGACGTGGAACAAAACGGAAAGAAGTTCGAATCCGGAAGCGCGCAGGGGTTCGCCAATAGTGGACTCTATAGTCTGTGACAGCTCAAGAGTGCAGTGGAAGCTCTGCTTCCAGCACGAGCTTTGTGGCCTTGATAGCACAAATGTGCACGCGCAGCCAAAGCGCGGCGGAAGGCAAGGAGCGCGCGCTGAAGTCGGAGCTTCCACTGCACTCTTGAGCTGTCACCCACCATAGTGAGCTTGTTTACAAACAGACAAATAAATAGCTGACGTGCATATTCCACCGTATCACTGCCAAAGCTATAATTGTATCTTTTTAGCAACCACGCGCAATAAAAGCCCGGGGTAATCGCTTTGGATGACGCCTCGGCAGCTGAGCGAGCACTCGTGCTGCGAGGATGCCAATCTACGCAGTCAGGGCTGCCGTCTCACGCTAGCGCAGCCTCCGTGGTTAGTCCATGTTAGCGTGAGACTGCGAAGTACTACTGAAAAGGTTGTGCAAGCGCGAGCGGCTAGCCTTGACAAACTCGACTGAAGTACTCTCTGACCGAGCGCTCGCGCAGCCACCGAGGAGTGATTCAAAGGAAACGGCTCGCGCCTTTAGCATGCATGGCTAACAATAGTCTATGCTGAGGTGAGACAAAGTTTAGCCTGAGCCAAGGCGCCCTAAGCCAGAAGACCCTCTCTAACAGGCTCCAGTGATAAGAAAAAGCCCAGCCTGAAATAGAGCACTTTTAGCATCATTTTACCTTATGTCCGATGCACTACCGCCGGTGCGAGGTAGGAAAACGCAGCGGATTCGGCTCGCGGTTCAATACTTCGTCTAACCTTAGCATGGGTTATTGTTGGTCGCGTGCTAAAAGCGCGAGCTATTTGCTTTCGACGACACCTCGGCGGCTGCACGAGGGCTCGTGTGGCGCGAACGCCAATCAAGGCTACCGTCTCGCGCTAGAGCAGCCTCTGGGGCCAGTCCATGCTAAGGTGAGACGAAGTATAGCTTTAACTTTGCTCGGTTTAAATTTGGCTTTTTAGCGATGGAGCAATAGTCTTGAGCGTTAGCTTATCACTTTAAAATGCACATTGGCTGCGGGAGAAGCAATGGACCTTTTCCACATACCGACGGCACCAGGCGGTGGCTGCACGAACTAAAAATCGAGGAAGTGACCTACCTGCGCTACCAATCGATAATGGGAGCTACGCTACCAGTTTCTTCGCTCTCCGAGCAGCGGCGCGTGCCCAACGCGACTCTAAAGAGGGGGATCTGTGGCGTCCACCCAAACGTCATGTTTTTATTTCGGTCCACTTTCTTTTTTTGTGTAACACAATTATATATATGTTGCAATTACGTGTTCGACTCGCTGATCCACATCCTCCTTCCGAATTTCCTCGATTTCTAGTGCCGACTTCCGCCGCTTGGCATCGAGTGCTCGCGCGTGCGCAGAACGCTTCTCGGAAAAGGTCCATTACACACATTGCACGTCTGCGCTAGGCGCGCCCAGCTGTGACCTTGAGAGGTTCCGAGGTTCGGAGCTGTCTTGAGCGTGTTATCAGTGCTATGCCCTTACTGCATTACGATGTCTCCTCTCCGGATTCGAAGATAAGATTAGCGGTGCGGGCGGAAACAGAGGGCACATTGGAAATTGGAAAAGTGATTTCGCTCGGGGCTTAGGCGCCACATGTCGTCGCGGAATGGAACTAAACGAATGTCTCGGATTCTTGGCCATAGGCTCGGCTTTCTTTACTGGCGGGAGTGCCTCAGGGTTCTGTTCTTTCTGCTCTACTTTTCAATATTTTTGTGAACGACATGGCCCAGGTTATCAAAGGGTGTAAAATTTACCAATATGCCGATGACACTCTCCTTGTGTCACGTCATATTAATTTCTCTGACTCACTCCACACACTCGAAATAAACGCCTCTCATATAATGGATTGGTTCGGTGATAACCTCCTAGACATAAACCGCTCTAAAACAAAGTTGGCATGTTTTTACAACCCTCTTAAAAGACGCCTGGCTCAGGTAAAGTTTTTGCTTCACCCTTCCAGTTGTGCTCAATGCAACAGTGTATCAATCGAGTCTGTCGATCACGTGAAATACGTAGGTGTACATTTTGATTTTGATATGTCTTGGAACACACATATGTCATATATTTGTAGCAAATTACGAATTGTGTCTTGTATGCTTTATAATACTAAATTTTTTATGCCAGTCGGTATCAGAATAATAATCGTCCATGCGCTTGCTTACAGTATCCTTCGATACGGTGTTACGGTGTTTGGCAACTGTTCGGGTCGTTGGCAGTCCAAAGTTAATTCTTTATTGAAAGGAATCCTGACAAGCATTGCATATAATTTAAATTTTTCCAGCAACAGTGATATTTTTCGAAGTCTTCAATTGCCTAATCTGCGTTCTCTTTTTATACAAACGGCAGTGCTCTGTAGCTTTTGGAAAAATGAGTTTAAAACACCATTTCAGTCTCCCCGAATACTTCGTCGAGTTCCTCGTTTTGTAGTGCCAATTTGTTCGACCAGGTACGGTAAATGCACTCGGGATTATTACGTTCCGTGTCTGTTCAACGCCCTCCCTGACACTTTCATTGACATTACATCACTGAAACAACTGAAAAAGGAACTCAAGTGCACCAACTTTGATTTCATCTAGCATCGCTTTGCTGTGTCTGCATGCTTCGAGCTTAAAACTGTAATTAGCTAAGTTAATGTTAACTTAGTTTCGCCTTTTTTTATTTTTTCCCTCTTACTTCGTTTTCGCTTAACGCTTTTCGTGTTTTTTTTTTTCCTATGTGCTTTTGTTTCGTCTTTCGTGCTTTTTTTTTAACGCTTTTCTTGCTTTTTTTTTCTTAGTGTTTTTTTTTCTTTTTTTATGCTTTTTTGTGTTTTTATAGTTCGACTTTCTGTCTTACTTTGTGGAATTACGATAACGGTCTTTTGAATGTTTTTATGGGCGTCATCATACAAGCCCTCTGCAGGCTTTGATATGCCCGTATTTAATACTTGAATTCCAATGTGTATGAAAATAAAATGTATTATTATTATTATGTATTATTATTATTATTAACAATTATATTAGTAATAATATAGAAGCATTATAATTTAAAAAAAGGAAACTTGTGCGAAGGTGTGTGGTCGTGTATCACTACCGCGTGATCCACCTTAAAGACGCCAGGCTAGAAATAGTACTGCATTGGCTAAATTACTCATCTACAGCGGGTAACAATGTCGCTGTAACAATGCGTAACAATGTCAAAATTTAATTTTAAAAAAGAAACGTCTCCAGGCGTCGCACTCGCCATGTGCATGCGTTGGTGGATGAAGCCTCGTGCATGCACTGAGCAAGAGCGCAGCTTCTGAGGCATCGAGTTTGTAATACCGTATATCCCTTACACAAATATACCGCATAGTCTTCCTGAAGGTACTGACTTCATTTATCGGCATTTTGCCTAGTCCTCCCTTGCACACGCATACGACGATCTCGCAACTGAGACCAGAAGGCAGAAAAACCGGTTGCGAGGGGGGCGTCAACGGCCGGGAGCAGTGGCGCGCTCCTGTAATCCAGCTTCCCGAAGGCCAGGTCCCAGGGACGGCCCCGGTCCGGGGCTTGGGCCCCGCGCTGTGTCCGTGCCGACAGGGTGTTCGCTCTAAGCGGGGCGTCGATATGGCGGGCCCGGGGGAGCCTGGGGCGGCCAGGTCGCCTAAGGAGGAGCGCACCGGCCCAGGGCGGACACGCAGCAGGCAGAAGCTCCCGCGTCCCGCAGTAGCGGGATCGCGCCCTGGAACGGGACACGCGGGGCTGCCCGGACCGGCTGTCCGGACCTGGACCTTTTTGGCTCACTTTTGGTGCCTCGGTGTGGAGTTTTCTTTTTGGGTATGGCCCTTTTCGCTTTCTTTTTCTGCGAAGAAAAATCTAGATTTTTTTTTCTTTTTCTGCATCTGCAGTACGGTACCGCAGCTACAAATATAAATAACATACTGCACATATCTAATTATATTTAATTCATGAACTGATAACAGTAAGAGTAATTATTAATTATTATATTACTTATAATTAAATAATTAATAGTAATATAATAATAATAATTAATAGCTATAAGATTAGTAGAGCTAAGTATTAGAAAAAAAAAGAAAAAAGAAACTTGCGCGAATGTTTTTTTTCAGCGTGGGGCTAAGTTAGCGACCATGGTGGCCACTAGAAATGAGGCGATATTTGTTGATTAGTCAGCTGATTACCTAAAATGTTTTTATTAACTTTTTTAAAATTATTATTGTTTGCTGCATAACGCAGTTGGAGAATCGACAATCGAACTTAGTATAAAAATTTTGGCAGATTGATACTTTAGACCCATGTTGCGGATAAAAAAAAACGGGACGCGGGATGGCCAAAAAAACATGCTTTTCGTGTAAGGCTCGTCAAATTATGAGGCGCTGGAGAAATTCAGCCTTCTGCGTTAAGTCCTTATTTCGAACTCTTTTTGTTCGCCTTCCGCCCATTGAAAAGCATGCGGGAAGGGCCTTTGAACGCACCTGGTATCGCTGCGCCGCAGCGTTTTTCCGCACGTCTGCTTTCCTCGCCGTCACCATGGCAACGAACGCCGAATGAATGGAAGCACGCACGGTACCGCCGCGTGCAGCCAGCAACAGCTGACGCCATTTTACTAACGCCGTCTGCTAGCCAAAGCCGAACGCGGTATGTCAGATCAACCGCCTCCGCCGGTGCTCGATCGCGATCGAGCACCTCGGCACGTCACCGCACCGCTTTTTTTTTACGGACTAACAAATCTTATATGGTATACTGTTTAATTATCCACGTGCACTGTCGACGAAATGACGTGCGATATGATTATTTTTCGCTTTGACGAAGTGATTAATGACAGTGTTACCGTATATGCCCTAGAAAGTTGCATAGTCGGCTTGTTAATAATTTCAATAAACTGGGTCTAAAGTTTTTTTTCGTTTTTTTTTTACTTTCTATGTAAAAAACATGTTTTTCTTCTTTTTTCGAAGTCCTCCCATCGCCCCATGATAAAAAAAACACTTAACACAAGTTATTTTTTTAATTCCTGTAGAAAAATGAAAGCCGTTTACAACTCCCTGTAACGCCGAATTAGAGCGCAGCTCTTGAGGAGGAGGAGGGAAGGGTACTGAGGGGAAGGTATGCCCCTCCGTCCTGCTCACCTTCTCATCCTGTCTGCTACTCCTCCTTCCGAGCGGCGTTGCCGTCGCCTCACGAGGGTCATGTGACCTCACAGGGGGTCACGTGACGTCACCGGGGTCACGTGACTTCCCGGGGGTTACGTGACCCCTGTGAGGTCACGTGACGATGACGCCATCACGATGACGTCATCGTCATTATGATGACGTCATCAGTGACGACACGTGCGACGTCATCGTGATGACGGCATCAGCATCGTCATCGTCATTGATGACGTCATCGGCATCGGCATCGTCACCGATGACGTCATCAGTGACGTCACGCGCCCCATAATGCACCGCGCGGTTACGCCGACGGCGACGGCGACGGCGACGGCGACGCCGCTCAAGCCGGAAACGGGCGCCTAAGAGCTGCGCTCTAAAACACCGTTTACTATGTATACAGGGTGATTGATTTTAATTCATTCATATTTATTTTTAAAAACCCGTGAAAGGTAGAATAATGCGGTCTGTGCATGTGAGTTCTACGGCCAGGGGGACATATTATAGCGGGCTAATCGTCACGATAAGTCGAATAATAACTAAAATTCGTTCTATAACTTTTAAATAAGTGAAAATAGGCGCATGCTTCTAATTAGAAACTCGCTGAGTATCATCTGAAATCACTAAATCAGTAAATTTCAGAGAGATTTGAAGCAGGTGGTGGTAAGCGCAGGGGTGCGCTGAAGTTTCCACTCGTGCAGCAGCAACGCTGGCGGTTCAAAAACGCTGCTGATTTTTTAGGGGCGAAGCTCCTTAGGGTCTAGCCGTCCGTCCGTCCGTCCGTCTATGCTCACAAAAAAAAAAAAAAAAAAAGAAAAAATGTTTGCGCAGTCGACAGGATTCGAACCTGTGCGGGGAGACCCCTATGGATTTCTAGTCCATCGCCTTAACCACTCGGCCACGACTGCGGGACGAGTAGGGGGCTCTGAGATGTGGTAGTAACTCAAGAGCTGGGGATGTCATGGTTGAAACGTTGCATGCTGCCACTCAGCGTCTATACAGGAGAGGGCGCTGCGGTCAAATGCGTATATAATTGCGTTAAACTTTGCATGCATTGGCTCAACGTTTATAGACGAGAGGGCGCTGCGGTCAAATGCTCAAATGCGTATATAACCACGTTCCATACCACACATCCTCTTTCTGACATGGACCGTTGACTTAAGCGGTCGAAAGGCGTTCCCACGGCTTCTAGCGAATCCAAGCTGATCCGCTAGAACAGTGGTCTCAAACTCATTTGAGCGTGGGGGCCAGATAGCCCACACTGGAAAGTTTGAGGGCCAACGTTAGAGGGAAGGGAAGACACCTCGTGCTTTATGATTTTTGTTTGATTTGTTTACATGACTATTTCGGGGGCTCTGGCCTGATTTGGTAAAATAATTCAAATGACACCGTCCCACTAACGTGCTGGCATTTTTAATAGAACAAGAGAGCAAGTACACTGTCGTTCCCGTTGCTCAATTCACTCGGGAATTAACCAAGACCATTACGCATTTAAACAGCAATAAGTTAATTTGACAGTTCTTGCTTTCCTAAAGCGGTTTTTGGAGAAGCTACTTTTTGGTGCGATAGGGTTAAGGAAGTGTCAGTGAATAAGTATCTTCAGTTTTAGAAGGCCGAACCGCCTATTAATCACGCAGGAATAAAATACGTGCGGACTCTTTTCTGTACTTGCGAGGACCAATGAAATAATTGTAAGTTTGAAAATTTTGGCGGCCTTTGTAAAGTTTCGCTAAAGAAACAATTTTCAGTTCATTTAAATATGTTGTGCATGATAATTTCACAAGACGTAAAATATTTCTAGTTTAGAATACGCGATACTGCAATTATCCTTTCACAAACAAGGGACTACGTTTTCTCCTCCGCGGGGGGTGAATTTCCCGTTCCCTCGGGATCCGCGGAAGCGCGCGTATCACGAACTCTTTCCCTCCGGGTTTTCGGGAAGTGCGTTCGTGTCTGCCCGTCCTCCCGAGGCGAAATTCAACGTGTCGACATCGTTTGACATCACGTACCAGAGGCTACGCTGCGATGCCAAACGTTTGTTTGGTTACGACTTGCCCCAACCGCAATTCGAAGAACGCCCGAAAAGGTCTGCGTTTCGCCGTCCTGCCGAAAGATGAACCTCGGAAAAGCACGTGGTTACGTCGCGCCGGCCGCGAAGACGACACACAGAACCTGCCCATGACGCCCCGTTTCTGTCACGACCACTTCGACCAAAGTGAGTTCTTCTGCGCGGAGGACACGGGTCGTTCACAGCTTCGATGGAACGCGATGCCGACGCTTCTGCTTCCAGTCGAGGACGTGATCGAGGCATCTCCGCCGAAGCGCCAGAAAGTCGTGGTAAGTTAGTTTTCTTTTTTCGCGGCATAGCTTTTGTGGGGAGTTCCGAAAATCTTGGAAGCCACGTGTTCAAAACCAGTTGCAATACGATTGCGCGTGCACGCGGAGCTTATGAGCAGGAGCTGTTTACGTAAAGGGTTTTATTTGGGCAATGAACGAACACAGACATACCGATACCCACGAAAAGCGCAATCGATACGTAATGTATAATAATAGATGATCCCAGCGCCAGGAGTGTCGTCAAGATCAGTTATTTCCTGTTTTATGGAGGGTTAGTCTCAATATTTCAAACTCCGGAAGGTCGCAGCGTAATGTTTTCACAAGCAACAGTGTAATGTCGTTACTGTGCACACTGTGATCCGTCGGCACCAGATGAAATAGAACAGAGGAGCGCGTGAGCGTCTTTTCACGGCAGTCTTTGGCGAAACAATGGTGGGTAGAATATATATGGCGTGCAAGTGCGTGTACTGTTCGCGCATATCTCATGCGTTTGTTTACAGCCGACATGTGCCCACGTGCTCTTGTTTGCCACCTGAGATGAACCAGTGGCAGCTCGTACCTGGCTGCTTTGTCGACGTGTTAATTTCTTGCCTATTCTCTAAGTTGCGCGTTGATTGACACGTTGTTTATGCGTATTTATGTTTTCCCAGAAGCTCGTACAAACGCTCTCATACGCGAAAGGCGCATTTTTGTTCACTTGCACGCCGTATTATGCGCTGCTTTGTTTGTATTTTTTTGGTCCCGATAGTACATGTCGCGGCGTACAAGTACGTGAAGCATTGCTTTACAGAAAGAAATATAAAGAAATGACCGGGTTACAAAAGTGTGGGAAATGTGAGACAATTTTCAATTCAGAAAATTGACCCCTCCCCTTGCTTTGACTGCTTGCCAAGCCTGTACTATTGCAAGCTGTTAGGAGTAGTGACAATCATGTATGCAGAACATATCCCAAGAACTAGGCAGATCATGCATAATACCACTGTGTCACCATGAGATTCAATAAATAAATACTTATCTTGCTTCAAACAACTATTCCGCAGAGCAACGACACTGGTGCCACCAGTGGGTTACTAGTACCTGCTAGCAGTCCTGAGCATCAGGACAATGGTGCTGTGGAACTTGCCACAACAGGTCAAGGTGCTCGTAAGTACTTTCTGAAATCAGCGGGTATATAGAGGTTACAAGTCTGTACTTTCTAATAGTAGCAGTAGCTTTATCATTGGCAGTTGCTCCTGCTGATCGAGAGTTCGCGCATCCGAGATGCATTCTTCAACAAAGATTTCGCTCTTGCAGCCTAGTAGCGGAATTGTTGTGCATTAGAAAAAACTGGAAAGCAAAAAATAAAGCTAAATAAAGGGAAATGGAACACAGATAAGTAAAAACTACAGCTATTTTTCGGGCGAAAATGAAAGGGCGTGATTCACTATGGCGCATACCATCGCTCGAGGCATGGGAACCGGGTCTCGAAGCCGGTTGCCTGCGGGCCGCCTCCCAGCGAGTCGCGGGCCGCATGCGGCCCGCGGGCCGCGTGTTTGAGGCCCCTGCGCTAGAAGAACCACTGGCTCTGCATTTCACCGATCATAAAGCAGTAATAATGAAGTCGAAACGCAACCCGGAACTCAGCACTACCTGTGAGCAATAAAAAAAAATCAGCACCATCAGCACTACCTATGAACAATAAAATCAGTATCATCAGCACCACCAGAGCTTCGCCCTAATCAATATCATTCACCACGTGGAGATGCGGTCATTTTTTTTTTTTTTTTTTCTCCCGCGTTTTTGACTTTTTAGCTTTGGGCCTGTTGCACGAGTGGAAAACTTATTACACCCCCCGCGCTTACCATCTGCTTCAAATCTTTCTAATATTGACTGATTTAGGAGTTTTAGATTATGCTCATTGTAATGTATCGCGAGTAAGACCCAGTTGCAGCAGTTAGTCACTCGACTCGTTCGTTTTAATCATGGCTCCCGACTGACCGAGACCCGTGCTCTTTCAAACCGCGCGCTCTCAGCACGCGGGGACCGCGCGCTTCCCAACATGTCCCGCCATCTGCTATAGCATAAGCAGATACATCACATCTTCCCCTCACTTGGCTGTGATCCCGTATCTTGTGGGCGGTCTTCGCTCCCGCGTTCCTGCCCGGATGGGCATAGCCACAGGTTCGGACACTTCGTGACCTTCTGCACTTATCGCGTCAGCTGGTACCTCTTCGGCATGAACGTCCAAGCCCCAGGCTGCTGAGGGTGTATCACTCGACCGACGTGCAGCTAATAGCCTTGGTCGTATGTGGTCCATGTGCCGTCGAACTTGTCCGTCTTCTGTCTGGATTATCCATGACCGCGAACCTAGGCGCTCTGTGATGACCCCCGACATCCAATTTCGTCCACTTGGGAACTTCAGAACCCATACGGATTGTCCTACCATAAACTGACGTGGATTTTGGGTTGTCGCTTGTACCTCGTCCTTGGGTACGCGTATCAGTCTCTCAAGTGGAGATGGCAACTCTCGTCCAAACATCATCCACGCTGGTGTCTTGCCTGTCGCCGTGTGCACTGTGGTATGTTGCTTGTAGAGGAACCGTGGTAGAAAACACTTAACTTCCTCCCTTTCTCTTTTAGCAAGCGCCTGCTTCAGCTGCTGCACCATCCGTTCCGCTTGACCGTTCGTTGCGGGGTGGTACGGCGCACTTGTGACCGCCAAAACTCCATTTAACCGGTAAAATGTCTTTATCTCATTGGAAACAAAAGCCGACCCATTATCCGATACCACTTTTCGTGGTACACCAAACGTCGCAAAAACGTTGCGTAACTCGCAGATAACGGATGCCGAGGTCATACTCGAAATAGCACGTACTTCAAGCCATTTAGTGAACGCATCCACAATGACCAGGAACACTTTTCCGTCCACCGGTCCCGCAAAGTCTACATGAAGGGTGTCCCACGGAGTCGACGGTCTTTCCCATGTTGGGCTGCTTCCTTTGGGTATCGCCTTCTGGTGTCGCTGACACGTGTCGCACTGGGCCACACAGGCCTCAACTCCTTGTCGATCCCCGGCCACCAGAGGTAACTTCGGGCGCAAGCCTTCATGGCGACCACTCCCCTGTGTCCTGCATGTACAAGGGCTAACGCCTCTGGTCTCATAGAAGTGGGAATTACGATGCGCGATCCCCAGATCAGGCAACCTCGGTGTATCGATAGTTCCGTGGACTTCATTTTGTAGGCTGAAACGCTCGCCAGCTAGCTTCTTGACCTCTCCACTCTTGACTGCTTGTAGAACTTCAGAAAGCGTGGGGTCCACAGCAGTCTGGTCTGCAAGGTCTTTCGCTGTCATGGGAGGCTTAGTCAATGCTTCCAGCATAAGAACGTCCCCTGGTGGTCGTGTTCATCTTCACTTTCTCTTAATGGTAGTCTGCTCAATGCGTCTGCGTTTTGGTTGTGTCTTCTGCTCTGTAGACGAGTTCGTAGTCGTATGGGTCCCGACTGACCGAGACCCGTGCTCTTTCAAACCGCGCGCTCTCAGCACGCGGGGACCGCGCGCTTCCCAACATGTCCCGCCATCTGCTATAGCATAAGCAGATACATCACACTCATGAAGTTTCTAATTAAAACATGGTTATTTTCAATAGTTGAAAAAGTTAAATGAAGATATTTTAGTAGATTATTCGACTTGACTGACGATTAGCCCCCTGTATTATGTCCCCCTGACCATATAACTCACCTGCACAAACAGAATTACTCTATATCTTGCGGTTTTTTTCTTAAAGAAATATTTTAATTAAAATCAAACACCATGCATGTCTATTTAATATGGATATAGTGGGTATTTTTTTAGCCTTTAGACATTTGTTTTAGAAAAGCCGTGAAATCTAAACTAATGTTGTCTGGGCAGGTGAATTCCAGGGGGACGTAATAAATGGGGCTAATCGTCACGATAAGTCAAATAACTAACTAAAATTTGTTAATTACCTTTTGAATTAGTAAAATAGGCATTTGGTTCCAATTAGAAAACTTGCTGAGTGCCATCGGAAACTACTACATACGTGAAATACAGAAAGATTCAGAACGCCTCGGAACTGGTGCGCTAAAGTTATCACTTGTGCTAGGCGGGCTCAAGGATGTAAGTGCGAAAACGCGGGTGATAAGGGACGGAAAAACCGAGCAGTCGCGTGTTTACAGCGACCCCCCCCCCCCCCCCCCCCCCCCCAAATGGCGAAGCAGGGTAAGCTCGGTGGTATACGGACGCTAACGCAAAGATAAGGGAGGTGCTGTTAAGATAAAACGGGTGAAGCTGCATCGTCATTTTTTCAAAACGAAGCATGCTTCATTTACAGGAATACGGGCGTGGTGGCTCACTGTTCTACTGTCATCGTGGTTGCGGCCCACCAACTCGCAGACGAATGAAACCACAGACATATCGGGTAAGAAATATCGTCGTGTTGACTGATTCACATCTCTGTTTAACAATCGGGCGCTTCTCGCCAGAGATGCAGAAATATTTATCTAAAAAAAAAAAAAATGTCGGACCGAGTTTCTGACTCTTTTATTGCCGTTTGCGGTGCATAAGACTCCGCTGTTGAAGCACTATAACAATGTACAATACCGAGCCTGCAACGTTCATTGATGTACAAACAGGTCATACAAAACTCGAAAGATGATGATCGTTCTTCGAATCTACATGTTTTGCAATTCGGAAAGAATTAGAAAATTGCAAGAAGTGCCGTCATACGTTATATCTGACTTTGTTGGTCTTTGGTGCGGGACCATATTAGTTGGTGCACATATTGAGAAAAAAAGAAATTTGAGTTAAATAAGTTGCTAACTTGAAAATGACGCACTTTCAGCCTTTTTTCTTCCAGGAATTGAGCAGATGTCCGTATGCGTCAGATACCTGCTGAACGACAACCTACGTGAAGACTTCCTAGCCTTCGTCGAGATAACGAACCTCTCTGGCCAAGGCCTCGCATCCACACTGATGACACTCCTTAAAGACAATGGTGTGGAAACCGTCTACATGTGTTGCCAGGGATACGACGGGGCGGCAAACATGTCTGGTTGCCTAAACGGAGTTCAAGCGGTAATCCAGCAGGAGCACCCTGCGGCGCTCTACATGCACAGCACAAGCCATTCATTGAACCTCGAGCTCTGCCTCACCTGCAGCAATTCCTGAAATACGCAATGCGTTCGGTGTACTTCAGGAAGTGTGTACACTTTTTTAGAAAGTCTGCAATAAAGTCCGCGATTCTAAAACAAACGATTGATGAACAGCACTCTGGAGTAACAAAGCTGCGGCTTCATTTGTTCTGCGAAACTCGTTGGGTTCAACGCCACGAGGCTGTTCAAATGCTCGTGGACTTTACGAAGCTGTGGTGTCTGCACTCGAAGGCCTAGAAGGTGAAGCTGGTGGCAAGGCGTCTGCGAGAGCTCATCAGTTGCTAACTTGTATGTTGACTCCAACGTTCATCATCGCCATTAGCATTGCAGCCAAAGTGCTGTCATTGACGCTGCCGCTCTCGGGACAGCTCCAGGCAACATCACTCGACCTCATAAGAGCTCTCAGTTACGTCGATGACTTGGAGTCCGCAGCACTTGAGTTGCGTTAATAGAGTCGATTCGCCCAACCAGGGGGCGCTTCGAAATTGCGATGGTAGCGCCACCGCAGTACAACACATGGTCGTGTACCGTCGGTCGCGTTCGTAGCGTTGCGTTGGCGTCGCAGGTGTTTCGAGCGTACGGTGAAGATTTAGAGGATAGAAAGCGTGCGAGAATTATTTCTCATGGTGAGTCAAGAAACGATAGAGAAGCTTCAATAACACGCATCTTCCGCCGAGAAAGCGGCTGATTTCCCCGCCAACGAGTCGGGTCCGCCTCGCAAGTATGGCCGTGCGGCGTCTACGAGATAACTTTACAGGTGAGCGTCACTTGTTTAAATTTTGAGCTGTAATAACATTTTGCGTTCTCCTCTTAAAAGAAAGATTACTAATCACAATGAACCACTGTTCTCGTGAGTCCTGTTAGACGAAGTCGGGATACTAGTTTTCGGTCGCTGAACCACCGGCAGACTACGTCCTCGCACTAGAGGCTCTCGTCCACGTCGAAGAAATATTAACGTGTCGGGGATCGTGCGGGCATAGCGGGATAATTCCGGGAAGAGATAAGTTCCCCGCGTACAGTTGCGACTACAGCAACTACAGGTTCTCGCTGGGCTGGAGTCGCGGACCGGTGCGAGCATTGTGCCGACGATCTTAATTTTATTAGTATTGGTGAACAGCCTGCCTCAGCAGTAGGGAACTAAAACGCCAGAGTACGACCTGAACAAAGGCCTCGTAGATTCATTACCAGGTATTTTTGTCCCATTTCACTGAGGCAGTAGGTTGCAGTTACTGGGACCTGCTCCTGCTGATTAATGGTATTTTTTCTGCGAGTTTGAACAATAACGTGCCGCGAGATTCTGTCAGAAAGAGGGGCAAAACAGTTGAAAACGAAAAGAGGCTAGCCTAGACTATATCTCCTGCATAAATGTCTCCTATGCAGATGACTGCACATAATTTTAGTCGAAGTTTCATGACAATGTTCAGTTGCATGGATTTATAAAAAAATTATTTCTCTTTCAGGTTCAAGGTGTCCAATCCACATGCAAGATTTTCAAATATTGGGTGGGGGCAGGGGCGGATGCAGGAATTTTCTGAGGGGGGCGGGGGTCAGGTGTTGGTCAGCGTACCATATGTTTAGGAACCCCCTCCCCCACTCTTTCGTTTTACGCCCCAAATTTTACACATGCAGAAATCAAGAGGGGGGTCAGGACATCCGGACCCCCCCCCCCCTAAATCCGCCCCTGGGTGGGGGCTTGATTCATACTTTCCTGTGTGGGACATTTTAGGAGGAAAATGTTCTGTAGCAAAGAAAACACCAGTGACACATGATAGGTTACCATTATTAGAACAATTTTTATTTTCTAGAAAAATAATCCATGCCTGTCAGTGTTTAATTGCTGCTTCACTGAATAAAGTTTGTTTGTTGCATGTTTTCAAGCGTTTCCAGGAATGTACCATATTTTCCGGGCCATACTTTTAAAAGTTGAAATTTTTGGCTGTGCGGACTATGCGGGATTTTTGTTTTTCAATATCGTTAATTATGACGAGACGAGACGGTTTGTGAATAAAAGAGTATGTTAATGATGATTTATGCATATTATAGGCTTTTTTGTGAGCTAAGAGAGCAGACATTTCTCAAGGTGTGCCATCTATGAGAAGATATTTGTGACGACTAAGCACCAGGTGCGAACTATGCAACATGTGTGGACAATCTAAGCAAAATCGTTTATATTTTACCCAAATTTGCCCCTGCACACTATAGTCTGGAAATTATGGTACAGCAGCATAATGCAACGCTTTCAGAAATGTTTTGTTGACAGTGAAAAAGATTTTTATTGAGTTTTATCACAACCACAAATATAGGTAAACACACAACCTGGCGACAATATAAAAATTCTTCCCATGCTCTTAACTTGGTGACATTGGCGCAGACTCGAAGTATGGCCGGCAGGACACTTGCAGATGATGTACACATGTCGAGAAGCAAGGACTGTCAAAGAAATTGTAGGGCCGAGAACCCCGACTATTTCAGGGATCTTGCACGGCAGATCAGCTGTTCATGATATTCCAAATCTCACGAAAGATGTCTCCCAGTTCGTGAGAAAGCAGTCATCACCCAAGCTTATCTATCTCTATACTTCGTCTCACCTTAGCATGGACTAACCACGAATGCTGTGCTAGCGCGAGCGGCTAACCTTGATAGCCTTGACTGGAGCACTCGTTGCACGAGCGCTCGTGCAGCCGCCGAGGCTTCGTTCGAAGCAACTAGCTCGCGCTTTTAGCACGCGCGGCTAACAATAGTCCATACTAAGGTGAGACCAAGTATAGCCAAGCTATACTGTATCTTCGAGTACAGACTAAACCAAAACATGTAACTCGAAGACAGAAGACTACAGAAGTTGCCAATCAACTAACGATACTTTTAACTGGCTAAGAACCGGGCACATATAGAGAATGCAAAATAGACGAGGAAAGGTCACCTGTATCTTCGAGTGAGGGAGTGAAAATTAATTTAAATTAACTAAGAATCTTTTACGAGCAATTAGAGGGTTGTTAGGTTCCCTGCAATTAGTCTTTATTCAACACCTCAGCTGGCATCTCGTCTAGTAACTTGTTGCAAGATGAGCCTCAGCGTCGTCCTTGCAGGTGTTCACGAAGTGCACGCTAAAGATCCTCGCTGACGTTGGCGGAATCAAAACTGAACCGCTCCCACTGAAAAATAAATCAATAATATAAGATCTCTGGTGTGATTAGCGGAAAATCGACACGAAATAATAAAAACTATTGCTAACAAATAAAAACATAATCAGGCTTTTTCTTTTAAGTAGGGGGGGGGGGGGGGGGCTGGTTGAGGCGGTTTGGATGAGCATTCTTTGTGTGTGTTGTTTGGGACGGGGGATGCATGTGTATATTATAGGGTCGTACATGATGGCTATAAACAGCTAAAAAAACTGGAACACACACGGCAGGACAAAGCTGTACTCGCAACCCATAAAAGCCCCTCCTCTAGCTAGAAGTCTGCTGACAAAGTAAGAACGGCAGGGCGTCTTTTTTGAACGGCCGACCTCCAGCACGTCTTCGTTTCGCTTCGGCTGTACGTGCACGCTCGAGGCTCGCGAGATCGAAGCCCTATCGAAGGTTGGAGGCTAGTGCTCAAGGAACTGAAGCTCGTCCCGGCCGTTCTCATGCTGTCGCTGATTCTAGTTGAAATACTCATGCCAAAGGGATCCAACATCACGACCGAGGCCCCGACAGACGCGCACAAAAATGAAGTATTCCGTCACGCAGGCACTGCCAACTCACTTTCAAGCGTTCGGTAGTCATGCTGTTTTGTTCTGGCACCAATTCCATTTCGTTTTTCCGGCGTATTGAGCAAAACTGATCTTCCAACGAACGAGAAACTTACCTTTGTTGGAGCACTGCCGTGGTTCAGGCTTGGCGCTGTTCGAGTCTCGTACGGCTTTTCAGGGAAGCGGCAGAATTTTAAGGACTGACTACAGCAATATCGGAGGTTGTTACTGCGATCAACAACGAAATATTTCTGCTATCCGGGCTTTTATATATTCTTTATCGAAATTAATTCTATTGACTAGCGTACCCGACCGCCTACGGCGGAGAAGCGAGGCGAAAAACAACGAGCCACTCGGATTGGGGCGTCCCGCCAGGGGCTGAAATGGCGCCGTAGTCAGCGGCGAAACTTGAGCGCTTCGGTCGTATCGGGCTTCCCAACAATATTCCAAGCCGCCATTAAAATGGCCAAGACAGCGGAAGTTAAAATTCAGACGCGGCGAGTAACAAGTCGGCAACGTCACCGCTTTATCATTCCCGCTGGAAACACGGAAGCGCTCCGTGTTCCTTCCTTGCATGCATTTCCTGATCACGCAGTTAGGAGATTTCAAAAGCACCGGCGTACGTCGCAGTTACTCTCCGTAAGGCGCACTTGGAGTCCGAGAGGATGACGATCTGCTGCGGTGGCAGCTCCGTGGCTGCTTTTAGGGCCTTCTCAGTGGGCACAAATACAAAATAATACAGATTGCCCGTTCGACTGCAATAAACCACCAGAACAATCGATAATGTGTCTTCTTAAAATAATTTTCTCGCATCCTGAGACCTATTTGCAGAATAACGAGGAATCGTCCTCGTTTGGACGTTTATGATCATTCCTAGCATTCTGCTACTGACATCAATAAACTAGCAAAAAAAAATGGTCGGTGCATAGGTTTACTATGCTGCGTAAAGTTCCGTAGAACTACGGTCGCAGACGAAAAAACGCTCGCGGGTTCCTGCCGCATGACGATGTCGGGTGCGCAAGAAGCGAATGCCCACGGCTCGAAGTCCAGAGGCAAAAGTACGCCCCTCACGCCGCCATCTCCGAGGCGCATATGCGGAATTGCGTGCGATTGTTTATAACGCTTCGCTGAGTCGCGCGCGAGAGAGTTGCGTGAACTGCCCGTGCCGCATGCCACGCGAGCCTCGACCGCTCCGCCGCTGTCCAGAGAGCGATGACGAAGATTGTGGAACCACGGCTGCAGAGCGGCGTCTATCGCCGTTTCAACCAGACAGGAGCTCGTGGCGTTGAAGCGAGCAAACGAGCATGGCAACAGATCAGAAAAAAACATGCGTGCGCAATGCGTGGCTGTCGACAACAGGCAACGTTGACAGCAGGCAGCAGCCGCCGCGTGTGTGACATTACTTCCGTAGCCAAGTTGTCGTGACATCGACCACCCAACTTTGCACCCCCTTCCAAGTGCGGAGAAAGACGTAGTTAACGGTTAACATTTCGGCAGACGTCTGCCTGGTTGGGTTAAACGTTATAAAGGGCAACCGCCAACCAATCCCTAAAAGATCGTAGGGTCCCAACGTTTCGGTGCCGGCTCGGCATCTTCTTCAGGGAGGGGGGGGGGGGGGGGGGGGGGGGGGGCTGGCTATTTAAAAGAGAAGCAGCTTCTTTCTTTTCTTCTGCGGTGAATGAAGGGCAGTATCTTCGTTTTTTACGGTGGTTAGTTTTCAAACCAGGTGCGGTACCTTCGTTTTCTTCAAAGTTGGTTATTTACAAACGAGGATCAGCTTCTTCGTTTTCCTCTATGGTAGGGGCTTGTTTCTTTGGTGTCTCCTCTAAGTGTCGTAGTCCACTGACGTATGCTGAGGGCAAGGTGCCGGAGGATCGATTAATATTTCCTGGTGTGGCCTGTATGCGCCATGACTCAATAAAGAGCCGTTGGCGCCAGTTGGTTTCTACATCCAGGATACGGGTATTTTTCAAAGTCGATGCGGTGGTCATTGTCGTCGCAGTGTTCCGCAACAGCGCTACGCTCTCGGTCAAATTTGCGTATGTCATTCTTATGCTGGCGGAATCTTTCCTTGAGGTTTTTTGTTTCGCCGACGTATGAAGCGGAACACTCAGCACAGGGAATTCGGTACACAACGCCTTGTGCTTTTTCTCTTGCTGGACGGTCTTTCGGACGAGGAATTAGGCGCCCAAGTGTCGAAACAGGTTTGTGAGCCACCTGAATACATTCTTTGGCCAGCGTACGGGCCAGAGTTTCGCCAGTTCCCTTTATATAACGTACACAGACGCGGATGTTAGGGCGGGACCGCGTACTATTCTGTGGCTGCTCAAGACTGCGACCAAGACGACGGGCAACACGGCTGATGAAGCTGTTGGTGTAGCCATTCTTCTTGAGGTTGACGTTGGGACCCTACGATCTTTTAGGGATTGGTTGGCGTTTGCCCTTTATTTATAAAGACGTAGTTGTACGTCAAAAGAGCTGTCTTATATTACGGTAATTTAAAATTATTTCGAGAAAGGCTTTCTAAATATTCTCGCTAATTATCAATGTTATGTTATTATAACAAAACTATTTTTAATGTGTTGAAATGAAAGCGCTGTGGTAATAAACGTGTTATAAGAATATGATTGTTCTTGTGAACATAATATTTGAAGAAGACAAAAAAAAAGTAGAAGGCGAAGCAGCGCGAAATATCTAGGGGGCCGAATAAAAGAAAAAGAAAAACGTCGGGGATTAGATGGTGATAGATGCGTTTTGACATTTCTTCGGAACGAAACATAATTTGACGCAGTCGACCGGATTCAGAACATGTGGGTACAATTTTCTCACGAACTCGTCCTCCAGAAAGGTACCATTTCTTCGGAGGAGTTGATGGAAAAGGGGTCAGTCGAGATTAACATACAAATGGCTGTCTTTCACAAGCTTGTGTTGCAGCAAGTGGCGACTCCGGCACCTACGGTCCCACAAGCGTCTCCGGCTTTTTATGTGGCAGCAGTGCTCCAAGCGATTCATGCTCAACAGCAGCAAATGTCACAACAAAACATCATTATTCAAAGCTTGATGTCAACGCTCAGCGTCCAAAATAAAAGGCCCAGATACGAGGCGGTAAAGCCAGACATCTTCGACGGGCAATCAAAGAACCGGAAGGTTGAATTGCTTTCTTCGAGTACGCCTGCGAAAAAAATTCTTGGACTTCAGAACGAGACCGCATACAAAACATGCGCCTTTTTCTTGGGAGAGTAGCCAAGCAATGGTACGAGTTACGCTTGGTTGACCACGCTGACGAGCCTTGGAACGAATGGAAATCCAACTTCTTGACTACGTTCCAAGGAAATGCTGTGGAAAGGTGGGACCAAGCCATGCCACTGCATTTCAAGCCTGGGTCTGGTACTGTCCTGGAGTATTTTTTTTTGAAAAGAGAAGGCTACTGCAGCTTGCTGCGCCTAAATTACCACCATCCACCACTATTGCGCTCGTCACCCATGGGTTACCACGAGAATTGCAAAAACAAGTGAGAGTGAGAGCACCCAAGACCATCGAGGACTTGCTGCAGTCATTGCAAGATTTTTCTACCCGCCCGGATAACAGAGCGGCAGCGGACTCTCGCGTTGCAGCACCACCAACCTCTGCCCCTGGGAGAAGTGACCAGTGGCGCAGACAACCAACGACCAGCTTTGGTACAGATTATGTTCCCAGGAGAGGTGAACAGTGGAGCAGACAAGCTGCTGAACAGGCTCCGCGGACCCCATTTCACTCGTCTGCAGTGCACTTCGCGGATGCTCAAGTGTCCCAGTCCACATCCGCCATCGACAGCGAGAACTCAAAAAACGAATAAAAAAGGGTTCGCAGTCTAACTCTAATACCCAAATCGAGACTGTGTGTCTAACAACTCCAAGTTTGCTACATATCCAGATTTCAGTCAATGGACAACAACTGCGTGCTCTTGTAGATACGGGAGCTTCCATTTCTATCATCAAGAAAGACAGGATCTCCCCAAGCCATATATTTAAAGGAAGGCAAGTCTTTGTTCGGAGCTACGATGGCCACACAAGACAACAGTCCGAGTGGGTGAACGTGAACAGTCAAGCTCCAGTCTCACACAGAAGACACCCAAGCATTGGCAATCAACGGAGTGGAGTACGATTTTCTTTTGTCACGCCCAGACATGAAACAACTGAAGCTGAATCTTTACTGGAACGACACTGTTTCTGTTGGCCCACCACCTGGAAGCTCGACAGACTCAGAAGGTACCACCACTTCTCTTCGCACCATCAAGTCAACTGACGTGGTGTCTAAAACCTATTCAGAACTGATGTGTGTAGGGGAATATCCACCCTGTACTCCCCAGTTTGAAGTACCGTTCGACCTTGGAGACAAAACTGTGGTGAAGAATAAACCTTACAACCTGACGCGAGAAAAGAAGACGTGGCTAAAACAAGAGCTACAGAACCTACTGGATTCTGACATCATACGGCCTTTTGTTTCTCCATTCGCATCTCCCATCACTATCGCTCCAAAAGAAGATGGAACATTTCGCCTTTGCACGGACTACCGAGCAGTGAACCAACAGACATCACTAATTCCCTTTCCAATGCCTCGGATTGACAGTATATATAATTGATGAAACAGGAGGCTGCAAGTACTTCTCTAGGGTTGATCTATGTAAAGGGTTCTGGCAGGTGCCTTTGCGAGAGGACACCAAGAAGTTCACAGCGTTTATAACGCCATTCAACATCTATGAATATAATCGCCTGCCCTTTGGATGGAAAAATTCACACAGCTGGTTCCAAAAGATGATGAACTCCGTCCTCGAGCCTTACCTGGGAAGCTTCTGTAATGTCTATGTTGATGATATCATCATATACTCAAAGACAGAGAAGCGAACACGAGGAGCATCTGGCACAAGTTTTGTCCACCCTTTGCGAGGCCAACCTCAAAGTCAACTTCAAGAAAATTTAATTTTTCAAGAGCAAGGTTGTATTTCTAGGCAGAGTTCTGGACGGAGCACCGAAAAATACGAAACAAGAGTCAGTTGCCCGTATTTCCCAACTTACTAAGCCCTACGACGTGCACTCGCTCCGTGTGTTTCTCGGCCTTGCAGGATATTTCAGATCATCCATCCAGGACTATGCTCCAAAAAGCCGCTGCCTGACCAAGTTTACTCAGAAGGAAACAAAGTTCGACTGGACCCAGGAGTGCGAAGACGCGTATCAGGACCTTGTCAAGATCATCTCATTCGACCCGGTTCTGCGCTTGCCGGATTTCAATCTACCATTCGAGCTCAACACAGATGCTTCACACTACGCCACAGGTGCAGTGCTCTACCAACGTGACATCAAGAAACCGGCTTCCCAACAGCTATACGTCGTGGGATACCACAGTTCAACTTTCACGAAGACTGAAGTGAACTACACCACCACAGAGAAAGAAGCCCTGGCGGTGCTGAAGGCGGTTAGATATTTCCGTTCCTACCTGGAAGGTTCAAAATTCGAACTCTTTACTGACCATGAAACACTCACCTTTCTACTCAAAATGACTGAGCCCAAGGTAAAGATAGCTCGATGGATCAATGAGCTGCAGCAGTTTGATTTTGAAGTAAGTCATCGTCCAGGTGCTTCCTTAAAAGACGCCGACGCGATGTCACGACTTATGCTAACGTCCTCTGTAGGGTCACCCGAAGTAGTGAATTCATCAAAACTCTTAGAAGGGACAGAACAGCTAGAACTTGGCACAAAAGGAAAGTTTCACGTTCCATCCACAATGGTTCCTCAGATTCTAGAATTGTACCACACAAGCCCAGAGTCAGGTGGTCATGGCGGGTTCTGGCGGGCTTATATGAAGCTGACCAAATGGTTCACGTGGCCTCACATGAAAGATGACACAAGACTCTACATCAAGTCCTCCCACGAGTGTCAAATGTACAAAGTTAAATATCGACAACCTACAGATCAAATGACGCTACCGAACACTCCAGGACACCTTTTGAAGTGCTTCACCTTGACTTCGCCGAGATAAAGAAAAAGGGCGAAGGTGTGAAGAAGACGCATGCATTTCTACTGTATATCGACGAGTGCACTCGAATGGTGGCAACAAAACCAGTTAGGGAAGACGCTAACAGAGTGATCTCTTCCCAGAGCAGAGAAGTGTATCGCAACGTAAAGGTTGTCGTTTCGGTCAATGGACCAGGCTTTCGTAGCCGCAAACTAAAAGGATGGGCAGAAGACCGCGGTATAGCCCTGCGATTTACGGCACCTTACCATCCTTCGGCAAATGGCCTAGCGGAGCGCGCCATTCGAGACATAAAACAATATACGAACATGTACCCCAACTTTCCAGGTGGCTGGAAATGTTCGCTTGAGGCTGGTGTAGCACATCATAATCGGTCCTACACGGCAGGGTTGGGATGCAGTCCTCTCTTCGTGATCTCGGGAAAAGCTCCGCTGCTGCGTGCTGACAGCCTGCTTGGGATTGCTGGACGAATATATATCTAGGAACGCAGAAAGACTGATGCTCAACAAGAAAACTATCGGTACCAGATGAAACGGCATTTTAATAAGCGACACAACACTGAGCTCCCAAAGCTACGGGTGGGTGACTTTGTCTAGGTCCGAAAAGGCCTGCCAGGATCTGCTTCACAGTTCAAGGGGCCTTACCAAGTCATCAAAACCGCAGTGCAACAAGGGCTTCTCAAAACGGTGTGGTACACTGGACCGAACAACACAGTAGAAGTAGCGCCGATTACAAACATCTTTAAAAATCATTCCAGAAGGAATGAATTCACAAGCCGAGGAGAGTGAAGAAGGACAAAAGAAAAAAAAAATAGAAGACGAAGCAGCGCGAAATATCTAGGGGGGGCCGAATAAAAGAAAAATAAGAACGTCGGGGATTAAGATGGTGATAGATGCGTTTTGACATTTCTTCGGAACGTTACAATATTCATATATCAAAAGTATCATTGAGACATGAACTCAATGTTTACATTAAATTAATTATCGAAATCTCTCTGCAGATGACAAGCAAAAAAAAATAATGCTCCAATCTACGATGTGAAGGTCGTTGGACAGCAAAGCTGTGGTATCACCTGCAACGATTGCCCACTGCAATATAGACCCTTTTTGTGGCAAACGCTACAAGGTGGTACTCTAGTCTTCGACGTCTTAGAGAACTTTTGCTTTATAAAAAGAATGAACAAAGACCAACTTAACACCGCTGCTTGAAATATAGATGAAAAGTTGAACCACCAATTCTCCAGGTGAACGCCAAAAGAACGAGGGAGTGCGAGATCAGTTAAAATGTTTCGAATATTCTTGTAAACCAACTTGCCTCCTCCAAGATGTAATATTGTACAGCCGAAGGCCCTCGTTAAATCTCCAACTTTGTTGTCCGTGTAGCATTTATGCTTTCCGACACTGGTGACATAAGCAATCTCAACAGGCTTGCAAAGACGGCGCGACCGGAAGTCGCTTGGGACGCAAGCGGCAGTTCATGTTTGTAATAAAAAAAAATGGTCTACACCAAATGATCGACGAAAGAAAAGTGAAGGCACTATACCAAAACTTTTTTTACATATATGAAAGAATTCCTACGCTGCCGTTGCCACGGCAGCTTATGCAGCCCAAGTCTACCGAGAAACGGATGCGGGGAGCGCTAGGTGCTTCGCATTGTTAGCGGGGATAGAAACGTCACTCCACACTTCGTACTCTGCCGTTGCCGCGGCAGCTTATGTAACCGCTATCTTTACCGAGAAACGCATGCGGGAAGCGCTAAGTGCTTATCATCGTTCGCGCGCACCTTATCTCTCACGTGGTTCTGACACTTGTTTTGTGGTTTTCTTATTGAAACAAGTGTCAAAACCACATGATAAATGATAAGGCGCGCGCGATGGTTTTCTGTCGACAGACACGAAAAAACAGGACCTACGAGTAATATGCAGCTTGGCTGTAAAACAAAGCATTTTCGCTATTATGCCAGGAAGTTTTTCGGGCGATAAAACCAATAAAGCTAGGGGGTGTACGGCCTCCGAAACCACAGGCGTGAAATTAGGTGGAGCTACACGCTGGGAACGTGAGTGCGCAATTTGAGTGTTCTTCAACGACCGGTGTTTGTTTGTGTCCAACAGCATTGCATAAGACGTTCAGGCAGCCACACCAACGACATGGAACGGTTCATGCATATACACATGCAGTTTCGTCGTTCCCTGAATTTCAAACGTGGGCGCTCGATTTTCGAAGTGTTCAATTACCATAAGGCAGTTCTAGTTTGTGTCCAATAAAATTGTTTAACAGGTTCACGAAATGCTATCTACGTAATACGCACTCATTGGTTCCAAAACGCTATGGAATTTTCGTCTGGTGTGCTATTCGGTTTAATACGAAACGCCTATGCGGACACTATGGTGCGCGCTCGCACCTTTACCGTTCATCTAGTCCATCTGCTCCGAAATGACACTTCAGCGGCTCCAACGTCACACCTCCGCTGTCGCAATATTTCACCTTACGGGTTGCGTAAGTGTCCTGACTTTTATCGATTCCAGCTAAGAACTCTGTCTGAGTTCTCGGACGAGGCGCGTGGGCCTGAATTTGAAATGATGAACCAAAAACTTAAAACTGCTGAACTTTGCACAATTTGAAACATGTTTTTTTTTTTTTTCAATGATAGCTAATTTTAAATAATTCGCTGTAGCAGCAGCTTGTGGTTGTAACATGCGGCGAGCTTACCTCATGAACAAGACGAGACGAGCATACAAACGAACGACTGCTTTTTATCATGGCGTCCTTGCGCACTCCTCGTGTCCTCATGACCCGTTACATCACCTTCTTTTGAGGTCACTGGATACGACACCTTCCCTTCTAAGAACTAGTGTCCATACCGAGTCGGAGGCTTAGAAACGCGCCCATTTCCCATAACATAGGTACCGAGGCTTGCAGATAAAGCTGTTAGTTACATGTGCGTTACTGCGATGGGCGTGGTGTTTTGTTTTTCTCTTTGTGTCTGGTTGTGCGACATAACGTACCGTGTTCAGATTCTATCGCATAGGACCATGGTTCATTGGTCCTCGGTAACACTACATCCTGGTATCTGACAGCAGCGTGCAGGCACCGCTGATCTAGGTGTCAGTTCGGCTGTCTCTCGTCTTGGGACGCTCCTCGTGATGGTTTGCCTCCTTTGTCTTCACTGCTGTATTACGTAGCCGGTAACGAGCGGCATAATTCCATTTTGGTATCAGAAGTTGTGGTACTGAGAGAACTGTAGATCTTAGTCGCTGTCTCATCAGAAGTTCCGCAGGCGAATAACCCTTTTTCCCTGCACTCTCAGGGAAAAAAAAGAAGAAAGAAAAGGTATATTCTTACGCGCCTTGTCCCATATAAGACATCCCAAAACTTCAGTCCGACGCACAGCACGCTGACGTCAAACCGACGGTACGAACTTTCATGATCGGCTTGATAGCAGTGTTGTACGGAACGGCGTTCCAAGGAACGGCGTTTCTGGAACGCGTTCCTTTTAGGAGGAACGAAGGAACGTCGCCGTTCTATTTGGCATCGGTGGAACTGGAACGGGAAGTCGTTACATTTTTACAGGAACAGAAAAGAAAACGGCGTTCCTTTTTTTTTTCGTCCAATGGGGTAATTTTTATGTTATTTCTTAAAGAGAAATTCTAAAAAGTATAAAAACAATATCTTCACGAAGAGCAGGATCTCGTTAACGTTTTGTTACTTGTCTTTGGGTTTATTTTGTGGGGTCCTCGCTTGGTAGCAGTCGGGTGCGGGAGAGCCAGTGGACATCGATTATTTTTTCAGTGCCCGAGACTGCAGTACAAAAAGCAAAAATTTTAATCGAAGAAAAAGACGCAGAAAGAGGGACGCCTCAGACTGAGCTACTTTTTTTGCTTGCACGAATGCTCATACACCAAGAAATCAAAGGCCGACTACAGCCATCACTGAACTTCCACAAAAAAAAAAAAAAAAAAAAAAAAACCCTACAGTTACAACAAAAGAAGAGGTTATCAGATATCGAATGCACTCTTATACCCCGAACATTGGTCACTGGGGGATTCAACCGCTCGTCACTCAATGGGCAAATTTCGCTACACAAGCCTGAGTTTCAGGAATGCACAATAGTATTCATTCGTTTGGGGGTTACTTATGATAACATAATGAAGGTTGTGCGGCCCTTGGATTTTTTTTTTTTTAGAGCGCTGGAGATTTTTAATGAAATCCAGAAATATGACCGTTTTGACTGGTTTTAGCGCGTTTTGAGGCATTTTTGAAAATACAATTATTTAGAAGACAAACGGGACAAAACGCTTGGCCGTACGTACTAGGGGTGCCTATAATCGTAATTTTAAGACCATGACGACAAAGCAAAATATTGTTGTATTTGCGTATTTGTGTAAATAAAATCACCCTGTTAATTTTATTTCCAACTTGATAAACGACATGGCGACACTATACTCTGTTTCACCTTATGGTGTACCGCAGGAAAGGCTACAAGCGCGAGCTCCTTTCTCTGGGGCACATCTCGCCGACACAAGCTCTCGTGACTTAAGAGCAGCTGCCAACGCTATGAGCTCGCGCTTCTAGCCTTCGCTGCGGTACAACATAAGGTGAAACAAAGTATAGGAAGTATTCACTGGCGGCCATAGCTGTTTGCATGACTGCTGAGCGCGTGCTGATGGCGAGCTTCCACAGTTCTTTTGTAACGTGCATTTCGCACCCTGAAGATTGCCGGTCTTAGCAGCCTATTAATGTGGGCTCGTTCAGAGCATGCGCTCTAGACATCACCCACAAATATGGCGCCCAGTGAATACTCCTTATAGTACTAAATGCCTCAAACCGGAGATTTTCTTGCTGTTGCTGTTGTTGTTTTTCTCTCGAGCTCGAATTCGACCGCGATGTCTCGTTGCTCGTGGATCGGTAGCACGTGTAGCGAAAGCTCACGTTGTAAAGCTCACTGATCGTGGATTCAATTCACCGCCTCTGCCCGTTTCAATCTGGATGAGCATCGTACCGGCGTGCTGTCATGTATCCAGTCTTGTACACGTTACTAAAAAAACGTAATCGATTACAATTACTATCACTCTTGGCTATAAAGTATTCGATTAGATTACTTGATTACTCGACAGCAAAAGTAATTGGACATTACTTGAAGAAGTAACCATTACTTTTCTGATTACTTTATTGTGTGAAGACTTACATGTTTAGCGCTCATAACAATGAACTACTTCGAACCTATATTTCACATTTTCACAAATATTGAAGAAGAAAAAACGGGTTCCCTATTCGTGGTCGTTGCACCTTCACAATGCGGACACAAGCATAGAATTCGTTGGAAGAAGTTTAATGATTTGGGCGTTCGCCAGTTTGGGGGGGGGGGGGGGGGGGGCGAAGGGGGTTCTAGATCTTGATTGTTGCTCATTTTACTATTCACATGTGAATGAACTCGCATGTTATACAAAAGAGCAGCAGCTCCAGGATTTGAAACGGATCATGTGTAGTATCCATTAGTGGAAGAGATCGCCCCGACCAGTTCTCAACTCGAAACCTTGCTTGTCACAAAGACTAAGCAGGGGAAATAGGGAAATATTTGAACTGGCTTTGTTATATTTTGCATCCGCTTTAGACATTCTTCGGTTCTGGTTCTCCTACGGGCTGCGTGTAGGTAACGTAAGCAGGATTGTTTTTTTTATTATTTCTGTGTGTGTGTGCGTGAGGGGGCTAGTTTGAACGAAGGACTTACAAAGCTAAATTCTGCTCCCTCAAACTTCGCCCTGAATGGCCTTTGTCACGCACTGGGGCTTTCCTGGGGCTTCCCAGTCCCAGTCCCAGCGCGAAAAAAAAAAACTCACATTCCACAGAAATTGTACATACAAAGGGGTTGACCTCGTTTCCTACAGCTCCGCAAAAGCATTCTTTTTTCTGTTCGAAAAAAGAAGCAAATTTTATTTTTTCATTTCAGAAAAAGAAGGTGCGTGCAGGGGGTTAGAAGTAATTTTTATTACTTCAAGAAGTAATCAGATTACTCTTGTGATTACTGCCTAATCAAAGTAATCAACTGATTACAAAATTACTTCAAAAATTATTCGATTACAAGTAATTTGATTACGTGTAATGCGTACGGTACAAGTCTGCATATATCACTATTGCGTGATGCACGTTTAAGATGTCAGACAAGCAGTGGTATACTGCACTGTCTTTCATCTCCAACGAAGACACCAGATGCCCTCAGAGCTGACTAACTTCCCGCTGTATAAACATAGACACAACAGAATTACGATTCATGGCTCCGTTGGTCGGCACTTTTTGAACGTTGCAAAAAAAGTGTAACTATAAGGAGTATTCACTGGGCGCCATATTTGTGGGTGCTGTCTAGAGCGCATGCTCAGAACGAGCCCCCATTAATAGGCTGCTAAGACCGGCCATTTTGACGGTGTGGAATGCACGTTGCAAAAGAACCCTGGAAGCTAGCCATCAGCACGCGCTCAGCAGTCGCGCACACAGCTATGGCCGCCAGTGAATACTTCCTATACTCCGTTTCCCCTTATGTTGTACCGCAGCGAAGGCTAGAAGCGCGAGCTCATAGCGTTGGCAGCTGCCCTTGGTGCACGAGAGCTTGTGCCGCCGAGATGTGCCCTAGAACAAGGAGCTCGCGCTTGTAGCCTTTCCTGCGATACAACACAAGGTGAAACTAGGGTGCCTTCATGTGCGCTTTGCTTGGGGTGATGACATCTGGCCATTTTGTTTCGAACGCTTATTTTTATTTTTTGTTCTCAAGGGCGTGAAAGAGCGTGTCCCTGCACGCGCTCGTGGCGCTGACTGTGCTACGGCGACATTTTGTTTCCTGCGATTTCTTTGTATTTTCCCTGTGAGCGCGTGCTGTCGGCATCGGGTACTACAAACGATGGCATCACCCTAAACAGAAGGACATTGAGGCACTCTAGGTGAAACAGAGTTAAGTCATCAGTAGACTCCTAGCGAAAGGCCTGATAAGGCTGTGAATGCGATACTTTTGTTGATTCTATTTTTTTGTGCGTGCTATGTTAGCGCGCGTTGTCAAACGCTTGCATACGCTACAAGCGTGGCTCGTAAGCAGTGTTGTAGGCGTTACCGAAAAAAAGTAACTAAATACGTTACTCGTTACTTGCAAATAAAAGTAACGCGTTACCGACCTACGTTACCTCAAAATAAAAGGAACGCGTTACCGTTACCGTTACTGATAAAAAGTAACGCACGTTACTGTTGCGTTACTTTTTATTCACGAACTAAAACATTTGCTGTTTCGACGTTTGATATGTGCGTAAGCGCCACTAGCTAAAATATGTCCATGCGGAAACTTAATTACCCTCCCTTTTTTAGGGTTTCACCCGAATAGTTACAAGAAAAAACGCGGAAGTATATATGAAGCTGATTTATAACGTGTTGGCACGGAACTTAACAGAAGAACCGGCCTCCCTCATTAGCACAGAAATTGAGACCAGCCGAGATTGATACTTTGAATATATTTTATTCACAACATGTCGAAGTACAGATAGTTGCTGTGAACAAGTTCCTCCGTTACCCGAAGCACACTCCGCTGTTGTACTTCAGCAACAGCTCAATTTCGAAATTTAATATTTTTAAGTTCTAGGAAGTAAAGTAACGTAACGTAATTTCGTTACACGTTACTCAAAATAAGTAACGTAAATACGTTACCCGTTACTTCTTTGGAAAAGTAACGAGTACATTACTACGTTACCAAAAAAAGTAACGCGTTACCGGTAACGCCGTTACTTGTAATGCGTTACCGCCAACACTGCTCGTAAGCACCCTAACCGCTCATTCACACTGGAAGCGGATTCGCGTTCGCAAAGCGGTTGCGAATGGGGTTGTATAAAGTTCCACTACAATTGCACGCGCATTCGATGACATCAAATGCGCGTGCAATTGTACTGGATCTTTATACAACCGCGTTCGCAACCGCTTTGCGAGCGCGGATCCGCTTCCAGTGTGAATTAGCGCTAAGATTGTGCAGGGTTGAGCAGAGATATCCTAGGGTGCCTCAATGTCCTTCGGTTTAGGGTGATGCCAGCCTTTGTAGTAGCCCGTTGCCGACAGCACGCGCTCATGGGGAAAATACAAAGAAATCGACGAAAACAAAATGTCGCCATAGCACAGACAGCGCCACAAACGCATGCAGGGACACGTTCTTTCACGCGCTTCTGAACAAAAAATAAAAATAAACGTGTGGGACAAAATGGCGAGATGCCACCACCCTAAGCAAAGCGCACATGAAGGCACCCTACTAATATGTATTTGGAAATAAAAAAAGAAATAGTTGAATGAGTTGCAAAAAAGGCTAAAATACTTATTCCGAACAACATTTATTTTATGAAACATTATTTCAGATATTCTCATTCTCTGCAGACCTTGTTTGGTGGCTAGTGAATATGAAAATCAAAAAAGAAGCATGAATTCTATTATTTTGAACAATTACAATATATTTTCTTAAACAACAAACAGGTGCTTACTCTGAGATGCAAATTGAATTTTGACCTTAGCGTTTTGGCGCCCAAAACATTTTTTTTTTTTTTGTAAATTTAACACTTCCCGTTTTGCGGATTACTAAGAAAACCAAACGGACCATGAATAGGTAAAAAATACGTTTCTACCTAAGGTGAGGCGTACGTTTCTTTTTCTTTTTTTTGTCTCTTCCCCTTTTTAATTTTTAGGCAGAATCAAATGAACCTCAAAATAACTTTAGTGTCTTCGTAAGTAACCTCGGGAGTTCACTATGCTATTGTTTGTTACGAACACCTCTTTCAACAGTGATCTTACTATGTCACGGTGGAACGAAGCAGTGCTACCTTACCTGTCTGGAAACAAATTGGGGTGTGTGTATGTTTATACAGCCTAGAACATAGTCCGCCTCAACGGGCGACTTGTCTCCCAGCTGTAGGTGATCAATTTAGCCAGTGCAGTACAACCGGTAGCCTGGGGTCTATAACGTGCATCACGCAATAGTAATAATTACAGTGTTCTAGAGAGTTGTAGTGGCAAGAGCGGCGGCCACCGCGTGAAGGTTTTGCGCGTAGACGACACCGTAGCGCTGCTGTTCTGTGCCCTAGGAACTGTCGCAAGAGGCTTGAATAGAGAAGAACGAAGCGCCGGCGACACACGCGCTTCATGTCTAGAATGAATGAATGAAAACGTTCATTGGCCATAAACTAAGGGATGAGGAATAAGGGCGGTGTCGGTGGTGTCGGCGACCTGGACACTCTTGGCACTATGCTACATACTATATACACTACATGTGAACATCGAGTTTCGCCTCAAAGATAAAGTCAATGAGACTCTTCAGAACGTTTCACGTTGTCTGGTGGTCTTGGAGGTGGGCGCACCCATTCCTCCAGCGATGTGATGTTTGTGGGCTTGTGCTTTGTCCTCAAGTCCTTGTAGTATGGGCAGTTCCATAGAAGGTGGACAGTGTCCGCCTTTGCTGTTCCGTTGCATTTTACGCATGTGCCTGATCGTCCTTTACCCCACCGGGCAATCCGGGCCGGAGTGGGATTGGCGTTGGCTTGTATGCGAGTGAGGATTACTCGTCCTCTTCGTCCTAATCCCCCTGGAAGGGGATCCAAATCCGAGGGCAGGCTTTCCCACAGGCGATGCTTGTGCGACACAGGCGATGCTGGGAGTCCAAAACGTGCAACATAGCCCCCCAGGGGGGCTATGTTGCACGTTTTGAACTCCCAGGAGACTAGGTAGAAGGAAGTGACGTCAACAACGCTCTTTGGATGTTGATTGGTGGAGTCGCTGATGACGGTATATCTGCAGAAGAAAACAAAGATACTTTCATTCACGCCTACGTCACTTCCTTCTCCCTAGTCTCCTGGGAGTCCAAAACGTGCAACATAGCCCCCCAGCCTTGTGTAAAGGTCTGTTCACACGATGCATATTTTAGGCGCGCAACAGTTTCGCGACACTCAAGTTTCGCGAAATGTGCTCGTTCACACGTACCGCTTCACGTGCAACAACGATGACGTTTAGACTCGCGAAAATAGTTTCGGTGTTGACCATAATGTGGCGCTTCAGTTGAAAGCCAACATCATCATCATCACCAATAGCCATTCGGCGTCGTTGATCCGCTGCTGCGGCAACGCGCGTCGTGTTCTCCATCTCTCGCCAGATTCTGGAAACCGAAGCACCTTCTACCTGCGATTTCGTCGTGCGTAAAGTGGCATGTCGGCACGAAAGCGTAGAGTTGTTGCGGCAGATCTAATAGTTGCTCTCTGCGACGACGATGCCCCTCCCTAGAAGAAGAGACCGAGGGTAAAAGAGTACCCACAGAAACGCGAGCAGACGGGAGCGCATCACTCGCTCACAAGGAACCTCCTGAAGGACGCAAATGAGTTCAGGCGGTACCTGAGGATGACGCCTGATGTGCCAACTCCCGCTAATAGACCGATGTCACCAAGCGAACTGCGCAGGCGCGCGCATTCCGGAAGTGGTGCCGCCGCCATGCTACTTGTAGTCATCGCTTTCCGGCTTCCCGGCTACATAGGGCTTTGCGTACATCGTAGATTATCGTTTGGAGCGCCCCGGTATCAGCTTGGATTTTCCTGCATGTCTGTACTGCATAAAATTGTGTTGGTTGTGATGTCTTAATTTGTCAGCAAGCGCAGAAAAGCAGTTCCAGTCGTCTTATCGCTTTAGAATCGCTTTGTCGTCCGCTTCGGCGTCGTCTGCTTCTTCGTCTTCGTGAACGCGTGAGCACACTGCCGTTCACGCAGTGGTCCCACTGCGGCCGCAGGAAAAAAAAACAACGACGGCACTACTCGAGCTTTGCGGCTGCTCGGATATCTCAATTAACTTGGAAACAGAACATCTAGTTGAATGGCAAAGAACAAGAAAATTTGAGGGACCATCGGCTTTGTGTAGCACCGTGGAACAGCGTCAAATGTATTGGTGAAAAACTGGGCTTGGTAGCGTTTCTTTTGCATAACGTTTAATCAACAATGAAGTAAGAGGAGCTAAATAAACTTTCTCGGTGAGCGATAGTTTTCTAAATGTTGTTTCATTCTGGTTGACAGCCTGTGCGACAGGGTACAGATGAACTGCGGAGAGAAGCCTGCACACAGAGAAGAAATGATCTACAGAAAGGCCATGCCTGATGCGCCGTAACAATTGTCATCTCTCAAAAAGAAGCAACCATGCATAATACCTGAAAACTTGGGGTGGAGATGATTTTTCGTGTACAGTTTCTATTCAGTTTCGTTTTGCTTGCGCAAGCTCCGAACGCTAAGAGTCGCCCGACGTTGGAAGCTTTTTTCTGGATCAGTAGAGCCAGCCTAATAGACCACCACAAAACAGGTTAGGTTCGTTTGTTACATTTCTGCCGGTAAGTATTGCGCTTCTAAATTGCATTATGTGGTGTTTTTTTTTTTACGTTTTGTATAAAAAAAAAAAGAAAACCGCTTCCGAACAAAGTTATTTTATTTCCAGTGATGCATATCAAGAATCGCTGCTTTTTTTTTTTGAGTGATTGTCTTGATCTTTTGAAGCACAGTTGTGCTTAAAACATGTCGTCACATTAACAGTTATAACGTTCAAAATTCATTGAGCAAAAAGTGTATTCAAAACGGCCTCATCAAACTTAGTGGAGATAGGCCAACGGATAGACCGCTACGGAGCGAATGCTCAGAGAGATTCCAACGTACGGAACACTTCGGCACGCTGTGTGTCTCGTGCCCTGTAATCTTACACTTTTTAGCTGACCTGCAATAGGTGGATATAAATTATGAAGCAAACCGCGAAAGAAATAGAAAAACGCTATTTTTCCTGCCGCTCTGTCCGGCTCTGTTTACCTTTCTTTGCCGTGCTGCTTTTTTTCGGGAAGACATAATATCCGAGGTCTTTTTGTCTGGTGCTGTTATTGTAGCACCGTGGCATACAACGGGTGAAGCCACCCATTGAAAACCATGAGTAAACACCCGGCTAAACGTCTCGTGCTAACCCGAAAATTTCCAAACGGCGGGCGGGCGTACAATGCGCATTGACGCGGCCGGAAAACTGGGAAGAACTACAGGTACCAGCATGCACCGCGGCAGCGGTGGCGTCGCGCAACTCCTGGTGAGATCGGTCTATTGTCTTCGTCCATCGCTGAATTTTTTTCGATATGCTACTCACTTTTCCTTCAGTGGTGCTTGACGTGCTTGCGGAAGCGCCGGCAGTATTCATCGACATCTTGGAAACCCTGAGATGGGGTTTCCAAGATGTCGATTTCCAAGATAGGTTTCCAAGATGTCGATTAATTACCAGCTCGCCTGCACTCTATCACTGCTTAAGGGTATCCATCGTTCGTGGTTTCGGTTTTTTCGGATTTGGCTCGGCTACAACACCGGCAGTGAAGTGGTCTTCTAAAACAGCTCGCTCCCCCCTCAAAGGCCACGTGAGAGCGTTTCTGAGCGGCCATTGGCGGCGCCCTCAGAATGATTGACAGGACTCGGCAAAGTTTCAGCAAAAGCTCGTTCCAGAAGCGAGGTGTGCGCGCAACTTTTTTTAGATGCGCGCGTCCTTTGTATTGATTTTGCTGGATATAAGATAATGTGCCGCTCCGAATCAGATCGCTATTTATCTGGGGACCTGCTTTGCGCATTTTATGCAGTCAATTCACTTTAATTTTTTTTCTCACATACTGCACTACTTGGAGCGATCTCGCATGTGCGCAAAGCCGATTGAGGCGGCAACCTGTACGTGCAGGACATGTGCCGGCGCCGAGCCCGTACGCAGCCAATTCATTGCCAGCTCCTATCAATGCACATGGTATTCATAGAAACGCTACGTGCCCAATCTGGTTACTTCTCGGCGCCCATGTCTGCCCCTATTTTACTGTGCACTGTTTCAGAGAGCGCAAATGGTTTCACGTTCGCTTGTAAACAAAGCAAACTTGGTTTCAGTTTACTCGATGGTCTCTTATATCCTTGTTACACGGGCGCACTTAACTGCAGTTACGCTAAGCCACAGTTAGCGCACAATACTTGCGGACAACATTCTGCGGCTATGCAGTCAAAGCTATTGGCGAACGTGCGCTTGAGCATTTTGAGCACCCATCAAAGCAGTGCACACGCGCTCTTCACTTCTTCTGAAATAGCTGTCTGAGAGTATAGTGCGGTAACTGTGGTGCCACGTAACAGCAGTTAAAGCTGAGTTAACCACGGTTGAGGGTGCCCGTGTAACCGGGGTATTATCCAGCGGTATCGTCACGACAACAACGCCATGAGCACTATTCTAATCTCGCCAACTCCCGCTAATTGTCTTCGTCCATCGCTGGATTTTTTTTCCGATATGCTACTCACTTTTCCTTCAGTGGTGCTTGACGTGCTTGCGGAAGCGCCGGCAGTATTCACCGTTCGTGGTTTCGGTTTTTTCGGATTTGGCTCGGCTACAACACCGGCAGTGAAGTGGTCTTCTCAAACAGCTCGCTCCCCCCTCAAAGGCCACGTGAGAGCGTTTCTCAGCGGCCATTGGCGGCGCCCTCAGAGTGATTGACAGGACTCGGCAAAGTTTCAGCAAAAGCTCGCTCCAGAAGCGAGGTGTGCGCGCAACCTTTTTTAGATGCGCGCGTCCTTTTCGGACTCGTTCAGACGGCGCAACCATTTCGCGAAACTACATTTCGCGACACTAGATGCGCGAGAAAAATGCATCGTGTGAACAGGCCTTTAGGGGGATTCAACCGCTATTTATTTGTACCCTTTTCCTCATAGATGGCGCAGAATTTTTCCGGAACAAACGAGTTGCATGTTCGCAGCCGCGCATGCAGGTCGGGCGCTCGAGCTGGGCTCGGGCCACGGGCTGTTCGCCGCCGATCTCGAGCTAGATCTTCTTCGCTCTGCGTCCGCCGCTGCAGGAAGCGGCCAACAGGCGGCGCGAGATACGAGCAAGTACATACGTAGATTACAATGGCTTACAAAACGTGAAATAAGCTCTGATTTTCGAATGAATTCGAAGTTCCATCCACGTTCGAAATTATCGAAAGCACAAGGTGCGGCGTTGCGGCCGTTTGAACCACCACATTTAACACGCAAACCAACGTTACTGGAGCAAGCTCAGTTTCACAGCTCCGCCAATGACGTGGGCTCAGTGGCGGTCACGAGAACTAGCAGCGCTGCAGTCCAGCCTTGCTCAGAGCCGTTTATACTGAGAGAGTTTGGCCAATGGGCGGAGCTTGTTGGCCGCTAGAACAAGCGGATTTCGCGGTAACACAATATGGCGTTACTTCTTTGTCTTGTTCATTCCTGAGAAATCGCGTAGAGTTCCTATGAGTCAGAGCCACAATATGGCGGACGGAAGTAGTCATCCCCCGGTTGTCAGACTACGCTGCTGTGGTTGTCAGGCTGTCAAAATCTCCTTAAGAAGGCCAAACTCTCTCAGTATAAACGGCTCTGGCCTTGCTTCCGGATTGTCTAGCCCGCCAAGTTTGAATAGCAATACTTGAACTTGGACGAGTTGTTGACTCATACTAACACTTCACAGCGCAAGGAGACAGACGCACACAAAAATAAATTTCACACTCAAAGAAAGAACACTCACAATGCGCTGACTCTGATCTGTGTGGTGTACTACACTTCATCTTCATCACTAATATTAAACAGCGCACAAAACGTCGGCGGAAGAGAAAAGGACAGTAGAACGAAAGAGCGCTGACTCCCAACTGATTTATTTAGAAAGAAGTGAAAAGAAGGAAAAAGAAGCCACGAAAAATTGAACCCCACGTGAAGCGAATACAAGATAAAAGAAACAAAGAAAACGAAGAAGAAGAAAAGGAAGAAAAAATGAAGAAAGAAAAGAAGAAAATTTAAAAAAAAATTTAAAAAATTACAAAACGGTACTTTCACCCTTGGCCGGCCAACGTTACTGCGCATAGGCGTTGGCCAAAAAAGACACCTCCTTAGCACTCAGCGACAGGGACGGTTGGCTGACGCATTGCTGTCCTAGTTTTTGAATTTGAAAAGCCTCGAAGATCTCTCGAGTAGTCCGGTCTTGAAATCTCCCAAGAACAGTTGTTTCACCAAAAGTCGGTGTGCACTGGCAGGAGCGACAGTGTGTAGGCAAGTGTCCGCCGACCGTGGCTTGAAGTGAATAGAAATGTTCTCTAAGCCGGTCGTTGACGCATCGTTCAGTCTGTCCTATATAGCATCTACCACAGGTCAGAGAGATCTTGTAGACCACACCGTCCGTGCAGCTATTATGTTGCAGCCCTGGTCGCCGGCATAGCGACCACGAAGAAGAGATGCGTACGCCGCGAGCTTCGAACCCGAAATCTGATCTTTATCGCGATGTGAATGCTCTATATACAAAATGACAATGTTGCCGACACAACATATTCCCTCCCTAAAAACAACAACCCAAGAAACTAAATACAAAGAAATAAAAAAAAGGAACAGTGTAACTGATAGTGAAAACAGTAACATAGTTAGTTCATTACAAAGTCTCTCTGCCAGGCAGGCTTTCTCCTCAGCAGAGGTGCTCTCGTTGTTCTTGTATTGACCTGGGCCGAAGCTGCCTCCGACTCCGAACAAGCCACCGAGGTCTCGGGTACCGTCGGTACCGTTGAAGCCGACACGGAATCCATCTCCGCGGTCTCGGTTGTCGCCGAAGAAGCCACGGGACGAGTCTCTGGGATCTCGGCTGCAGCCGCATCAGCCGACTCCAGCGCTGACGCCGCTTGCTGTGATGCTGTCGACAGGCGCTTCCCCGCTTCTCCACAACCGGAAAGCTTCGACGCATTCCAGGTCCGGTTGTCACTGAGGATGTAAGAACTTGGTCCATGTGTACCAGTGATAAGCATTGGGCGCGTATAGTGCGATGTTCCTTTCTTCGGTATGTTTGGCTTGCGGACCCTGACGAAATCGCCCGGCTTGAAGGTGGGCGCCCTTGCTGCCCTCTTGGAGTCCGTGTAACTCTTGCTGTAAGCCTGCCGCTGCTGTACTCGCGCTCTGAGGTCAGCTAATTCAGAGCCAGGGTTCACAAAGAACTTTGATGACGGGAACCCCACAATGTCCAGCCTCGACCGAGGAACTCGACCATGCAGGAGCAGAGCAGGCGGCACCCCCGTTGTGGCATGAGGTGTGCACCTGTAAACGCCCAGGTACTCCAGGACGGCCACTTCAAGAGGCCGATGCTCCAGTGCTGCCACCTGGATGAACCCCTTGAAGACCTTGTTAAACCGCTCCACCTGCCCGTTGCATTGTGGGTAATACACCGACGAGCAGCGGTGACAAATTCCTCGTTCTTTCAGGAAGTCTTCAAAGGCTGCCGACTTGAACTGCGACCCATGGTCCGTCAGAATTTCATCTGGGTAGCCTTCTCTGCTAAACGTAGCAGATAAAAATTTAATCACCGTCTGTGTTGTCACAACTGATGCGAAGCATACCTCTGGCCACTTTGAGTAAAAGTCTACCAAGGTAATGGCATACTCGTGTCCACTCCCAGTTCTGGTGAATGGCCCAACAATATCCAGGGCCAGCTTCTGCCAGGCCCGTTCTGGAAGCGGAATTGGCTGAAGTGGTGCGGTGACGGGTTTGGCAGACTTGTCTGCAGACTGGCATTCACAGCAGTTCCTGATGACTTGCTCCACCTGTTGGTCGAGACCCGACCACCAATATCGCTCGCGCAACCTTTGCTTGGTCCTGACAATGCCAGGATGGGTCTCGTGTGCCAGCTCAATCATGGTGGCCATCAGCGACGCTGGGATGACCAGTCGTTCTCCTCGCAGCAGCAAGTTGTCCACCACTGCCAACTCGTCTCTCACTCGGAAGAATGGAAGTAACTTGGAAGCCAAGCTTTTCTTGTCTGGCCACCTGGTTGAAATGTACTTCATGACAAGTTGTAATGTCTCATCCTTCTGTACAGCCTCTTGTAGTTCATGCTTTGTGATGCAAGATGACACGAATGATACAATTTCTTCCTCTTCTTCATGTCCGGTAGGTAATGGCAACCTTGACAGAGCGTCTGCTACTTTGTTGTCGCTTCCTCGGTGATATGCAACTTCGAAGTTGTAATAAAGAAGGCGAGATGACCACCTTGAGATCCTCAGTGGCCTTCGGCCATTCCCTTGAGAGGACAGGAGAGTTACTAGCGCTTGATGATCCGTGCGTAGCTTGAACCGCCGTCCCCAGAGAAACACGTGCCAATGCTCGCACGCCCACACACAGGCAAGGGCCTCCTTCTCTCCTACGGAGTACTTCCGTTCAGCCGGCGAGAGTGTTCGTGAGGCAAACGCCACTGTTCTCAAGTCATCGCCAACACCCTGCTGAAGCACAGCACCGAGGCCATGCATGGATGCATCTGCAGTGACAACTACCGGTAGTGCAGGATCAAACATCTTAATAGCACCGCATGTAGAGAGCGATGTCTTGACTTGCTCGAAACTCTGTTCTGCTTCTTTGTTCCATATAAATGGGACCTCTTGACGCAACAGCTTCCTTAGAGGCTCTACTACTTCTGCATAATTTGGCAAAAATCTTGCGTAGTATCCGACAAGTCCCAAGAACGACCGCAAAGCAGCTGCATCTTTTGGTACTGGAGCTTTAGCCACCGCTTCTACTTTGGAGTGAAGAGGGGTTAGTCCTTCTGCACTCACGGTGTGTCCCAGGAAGTCGAGCGCTTGCACGTTGAACTCGCATTTCTGGTTAAGCTGAAGTCCAGCAGCAGAAATGCGATGTAGAACTTCCTGCAAATTCCCCCTGTGCTCTGCTTCGGACTTGCCGAATACGATCACGTCGTCAATGTAGCATAGCACCCCCTTACAGCCATCCAGGATGGTGGTCATCATTCTCTGAAACGCCGCCGGAGCTGACGCCAACCCAAAGCATACTCTTCGAAAACGAAAAAGTCCGTCATGAGTGACGAATGTCGTCAGCTCCCGGCTGTCTGCTGTCAGTTCAACTTGGTGATAGGCCGAGGCCAAATCTAGCTTCGAGAAGTGAGTCGACCCTGCAAGTTGGTGAAGAAGCTCCTCTGTATGTGGGAGTGGAAATCCATCCACTAAAATGGCCTTGTTTGGCTCGCGCAAATCTACACACAGCCTGATAGTGCCGTTCTTTTTCTTTACGACCACAATTGGAGATATCCATTCGGAGGCTTCGACCCGTTCGATGATTCCAACTTGCTCCAATCGGCGCAGTTCTACGGACACGGCGTCCCGCAATGCTAAAGGCAGCCGCCGCAGTTTTGCCGCCACGGGCTTAACCGTTTCCCGCCTCTTGACCTGGTGAGCGAAGCCCTTCACCAGACCCAGATTGTCGGTGAATAAGTGTGAGAATTGTTTCTTCATGTCAGCAGGTAGCGGGTTCTCATCGGTTTGCGTGTGCAGACATTGCAAGGTTCCTCCTTCAATCTGAAGTTGCAAATTGCAGATCGCATCTAGTCCGATGAGGGTCGTCCCCTTCGCCACCACGTAAAATAGAACGCAAGTCGAACGCTCCTTGAAGCGAACGTTGGCGAGGAATCGTCCCTTCACTTCGATCTTGCAGCCCGAATAGTCCAGCAGGTTGACAGACGGCGGTGCCAGAGCCAGTCGCTCGCGGAACCATTGCCGATAAATGTCATCGGTGATGATTGACACTGAAGAGCCTGTGTCTACCAGAAAGCGCAGACTCACTGTCTCTACTTCCAGATCGGCGTAGATGCCGCGTTGTCCGCTGTCCGTATTCACCTGAAGAAGTACGACGTCACAATTCGTATTCTCGCTGATTTCTTTCACGTCCAGGCCCTGCGTCGTGGTGCTTTTACAAACCTTCTCGAAGTGCCCGGTCTTTTTGCATTTCCGGCACAGAGCCCGTCGCGCTTTGCAGCTCACTGAACTTGCCACGTGACTTGCCGACCCACAACGGTAACAACGACGCTCCGTCACCTCCTGTTCGTCTTTTTTATACTTTTCAGTAACGCGATGCACCGCCCCCTCAGCTGCAAATTCTTTCAGGTTGCGCTGGGTGTCTTCGTAATGCGTTGCCATTGATACGGCCTTTTCTAGTGTCAGCGGTGCCCCTTCAAACAGCAGACGTTCCCGAAGTCTGCCAGATGAAATTCCTGAAACGAGCTGGTCCCGAATCATCACGTCGGTGGTGCTATCGTACTCGCATTTGGCGGCTATCTCGCGCAAGCTCGTGATGTATCCTTCCATCGGCTCGCCTGGCTGCTGTAATCTCTGCTTGAATCGATGTCGCTCAACGAGTACGTTAGTTGTGGCTGCAAAAATCCTCCTTGCGAGCTTCAGCGTAGTAGTGAACTCGTCCGTGGTATCCCCACTAGCAGGCTTGCTTTGTTCCGTCGCACCCGCAGTCGCAGACTTGCCTTCCGCCTCTGTGGTCGGCTGCTGCTGAGGTGGTGTCGACGTGGCCACGACGTTGTACTGCCGTTGTCCTTCCACTCCAAGACAGTGCAGCAAGATGGCTGCACGCCGCGACGCCTTGAACTCGTCTGCGCCAGAAGCCTCAAGAAACCTGAGGAACGTTTGTTCCCATTGCGGCCATGGAACGGGAGGCTGGCCTGGCGTTTGCAGAAACGGCAGCGGCGGCGTAAGTCCGAAGTTCATGGTGGCTTTTTATGGTTTTCACCTCGTCGCCAATATTATGTTGCAGCCCTGGTCGCCGGCATAGCGACCACGAAGAAGAGATGCGTACGCCGCGAGCTTCGAACCCGAAATCTGATCTTTATCGCGATGTGAATGCTCTATATACAAAATGACAATGCTGCCGACACAACAGTAACTAACTTGTTCTTGTGCCTCTTGTTGCATACGGCTCGTAAACGGTTGTCAAGGACGGACCCCACTTTTGCGCAGATCTTGGATAACCTTAGGGGGGCCGAAAACACCACGGGGACATCATACCTGTTGGCGATCTGCTTTAAATTGTGAGACAATTTATGCAGGTACGGTACTACTAGTGTCACTAAATAAGCTACGCTTCAGAGTAACGACACTTGGCCATATTGTGGCTTAAAATCATGGTTGCCACTTATCTGAAGCTTTTTCTGAAATCACAGGAAACGCTTTTTCCGTCCTCCAGAAATGTTCAAACAGTCCGCGACAGAGAAAAGCAATATTACATGAGCTTCCTAACACCGATTCGAATGCTGAGGAAGTCCACACTTTTGAATCATGACGATCTGCAGTTACGTCTGTTCTGCACAAGCCCCAATATGGCGACGCCCACGACAATGTCGGGGAACGGAGTGCCGATACTCTAAGCGCAGCTCATTTAGTGGCTCTAGGTACTACCACTGGGCGCTTCTTTTGTATATTTTTCCGGCAGCTACTATCCCCTTTAACCTTCTTCAACAAAGACCCCATAACCCCAAATCTATAGATCTAGTCTGTACATATTTTCTTCCTTTTCTTCTTCTTCGTTTTCTTTGTTTCTTTTATCTTGTATTCGCTTCACGTGGGGTTCAATTTTTCGTGGCTTCTTTTTCCTTCTTTTCACTTCTTTCTAAATAAATCCGTTGGGAGTCAGCGCTCTTTCGTTCTACTGTCCTTTTCTCTTCCGCCGACGTTTTGTGCGCTGTTTAATATTAGTGATGTACCAACTAGCTCAGATGACCACTTTACTACATCTTCATCATCTTTTTTTTTTTGCTATTATACACATGGAAGTAAAAACAAAGGAAGAAAAGGAAAAGAAAAGGAAGCTCTCAACGCGGTGGTAGTAGACGACGCGCGCGATAGGGAAGCAAGATCCGACTGCAGCGCCGCTAGTTCTCGTGACCGCCACCTGGGCCACTCGCCTCTGCAGGTGAGAATAGGGAGCTGTGAAACTGAGCTTGCTCCTGTAGCGTTGACGCAAACATTGTTTTGCAATATATATATATATATTAGTGATGGGCCGAACTTTTGCCGAATCGAAAGTTCGCGGTGCCGAATCTTGAGATTCGGCAAAGCCGAACTTTTGCCGAACTTTTCTAAAGATTCGGCAAAGATTCGGCAAAAATACATTGTTACCAGACTTAACGTTGATATTTAGTTTTTCCTGGCGAAAAAGGGTTTTATGTTTGTTTTTTCCTTGACTTAAATGCAACATGTAATGCGTATTGACACAGTTATTGCTAAATAAGGTGATATTCTACAAGATGATTGTATCGGTGTCGTTTTCGTGTATTTACTGGCAATTTTAATGACTCCTTGCAGAAGTGGCGTAAAAACGAGGTTGGGTAGAAGCGAGTGTCGCGCAGTGGCGCAGTCACGAATCACGCTACGAGTGTTTCGGTTTTGAGGCATTTTCAGCGCAAGCCTGCATGTGTGTGTACATTGTTAAAATGAAGGCAATATCGCTGCGTTCTAGCTTTCTCTGACAGTCAATGGTTTGTGCGCGCGCGAAAATGAATGCAACGGTTGCTGAGCCTTCATCAGAAGAGATAATAATATTATTGTAAATATGCATGTTTTTTTATTCGATTCACTTGACGTTTGCATGGAAGTGTGCGTCCCATATTCACAACGTCTCGTTTTGAACCTTTAAAGGGACCATGAAGGCAATTTAATTTTTTTTTTAAAAGAAGGTATTTTCAGAAGCATTGGGGTCCTGGCATGCCACACAATTTTTTCTAGAACTTTGTGACTCTTATTTCTGTACCTGCAAATAAATCTGCGAAACCGAAACAAACATTCAGCTTTCTTCCCTTTTTCGCCTCTGGAAAGAGAAGTGACGTCAGGGTGCACTGTCGGCATCGGTAGGATTTAGTGCACACTCAGTGTGGTTCCCGTGGTTCGCTATAGTGCACGGCGGTGTGTGAAGAAAACCTGGAAGAAATGGGCGACAACGCCGCGCCAACCCCCGGTCACAGTCCCAGTTTCGCGGCGCTGACATTAGCGTCGCCACCATCGGCGGCGCTGTGAATAGCGTCGCCACCGGCAGCAGCGCTTCGGTGGTGGGGGGCTCTCATTAATATAAAAATACAAATATGGAACTTGGTTTGCTAACAGTAATTTCAACAAAACGTCTTCATCTCGCCATGAAAATAAAATGTAATTTATTTTGTATAATCATTTCTGTCTGTTTCTCTTTCAGTCTGAAACCAAAACTTTAAACCGACCGGACGGAGGTTGCATGAGCAGTCAACTCGCTCGCCTCGCCGGCGCCGTCGCTTCCCCTCTCCCAAATTTGAAACTTCGTAACGGCAGTGTCGGCGTACGGCTGCGCGTTGCGCGCGGTCGCATGGTTTTGTTTACCCGATGGTCGTGTGAGCGTGTTTCCGCTCTCCGGCGTTCCGCGCGCCTGTCGAACTCGATGGATACTTTTGGTGCAAACTTTCAGAGACTGTTGAGGGATGCGTTTGGCGTGGCCATATCCAAATGGTGCACGAACAGCGCAAATGCCAAGACCTAGAAGTTTCTGTTTGTTCGTTTTTTTTCAACAAAAGACAGGTGAGTATGTATACTTCCCGTACTCAGTTTTATTTGCTCAGCGAACTTACCGTTGAACTTTTGCTGCCCATAGCTGTTGGTTTGCGGGTTGACCGTACTAGAGGCAGGCTCATTCTCGCAGTAAAAACAAATGCTTTCTGATATTCTCCACGAAGTAAATCCCCTAACTAATACGGTTTTAATGAAGCGAAAGGTATACACTTAGCCCAACTTTGATTAAAGCACAACTTCATGTTTAAAGTATAACAATAGGGTTTAATCTTGAAAATGGTCTCTGGCGGTCCTCGGACAGACGGAGGATAATAAAGACAGAATTCGACTCCCTATATTTTTATTTGAAGTTTCATTTATTTCTGGTCCCGGGTGCGACAAACTGCATTCTTTGTCATTAGTTTGTTCTCTATAGATAGATGTTTGTTTTGTGTCCTGACTATTTAAATAAGTATACAATTCTAAATATCATGACCACATTGTCATTACAGCTGCTGGGACATGGAACGAGCATTTGAACAGTTTTCTCACGGAGGAAGAAAGCTTTGGACACTTCGTGGTACCCAACCAGTTCTATAGCCTCTTGAGTGCCAAAATTTCCGAAGGTTTATTTCACCACCTTTCCATCTTGCTTGCGTGAGAAGCTTTGAATATGTAAAAATGAAGCTAATGATTGATGGAGGCTACCTAGTGGCTTATCAGTGAACAGCTGATCCAACTTGGCATGTTGAATGCGTAATTATGTGGGTCAATCTGTACACTTGTATAGATATATATGATAATTCCCAAAAGTGATAATGTGATAAAATTAGTGATAAAGTCCATTCCCAAGAAGGTGTGCGGCGCCGCATGTAATAATGAAGTTATGAGATCGTGCACAGATGAGAGAGGTGCTGGCGGTCTATAACTGGAGCATGAGGGCGAGGGTAACGAAGTGATTTTGTCAATGTTTTATCTTTTCGCGTATGGAGATGCAGTGCTGTACTTGATTCGTTTTAGCATGTGCGCAATAAATATGCCTCGAAATATTTCGGTCGCAGATCTCGATTCGTTACTGGACGGCTGGACGTCTCGAAACAAAAGAACAACGAACACACACGACTACGCACCTTATTCAGCTGAAAGCGAAATCGCACATAGTAGGCGTGTACTGCGTTAGGGGCTTTTAGCAAACCGTGACCGTGTTCCGCGTACCGTACTGTCGGGGCCTTTGAAGCATGCTTTTTAAGTGCGCGCCCGAAGTGATACCGTGACCGCGGGGCGCGCGCTTAAAACTATGCTTCAAAGGCTCCGATAGTTCGGTACGCGGAACACGGTAACGGTTTGCTCAAAGTCCCTATAACAATACTACCGGGACCGGGCGTGATGCAAAGGAGCCTGGCCCCAGCGCGACCCCGAAGCGGTCGTACGACAACCGCCCCACAAAAATAGAAGGGCGCCATGTTGGATTCTTTATGGCTTGGCATAGAAACGACTTCAAAGTAGGCTACCACGTCCCAAAAGTTCCATAAAAAAGCCATTTGAAAAGTAAGCCAGGTATTTTATTGATAGCATGATTAGTTGTTGATACGATTTTATAATTTACTGAATATGAAATGATATGTCGACTCGTCCAAGTAATGAGAGCCCCCCACCACGGACGAGGAATTCGGCGCTACTGTACAAAGTCGACTCCATTGGCCCTATGGGAAATGTCCGTGGGTTGGCCGCGCTCGCCAAACGAGTTTGAGCTCCCGTTCAGCGACCTCACGCCGACCTGAACGGGAGATGCTGGTAAGGACGCAGAACTCTGGATTGGCGCTTTACGAAGGCGCCCCAGACCTACCACCAGCTCCTCGGTCGCCGCCTCAGAGCGACTCCGGCTGACGTGAAGGTGCTGCTCAAAGTCTTCTGATCGGAAATGCAACGAACAAATCCTGACACCGCTGTCCACAGCTCTACGCAAGACGACGGCGCGCGACCAATGCTGCGCATTGCTGCATCGGTCGGCAGTTTATGCCAAACTAACGTCGCCCGATCGACCACACGTCTTTAGCCGACCTTTCGCGCAACCTACTACTGCACATAAACGCGGCATGATTGGTGAGACACCAGCTCGCAAAGCGAACACGAGACGACACACGAAACCAGAACCAAAAGTCCGCCGCCCCCGGCCGCTCGTACCTTTTTCTTTTTTTTCCATGGTTGCTCGATGCTTGTTACGCGCCCGAGGTAGCAGTGCGGGATGCGTTCAACCAGTGACAAACGGAGGGATCGCTTCAGATATGCTTTTATACACGGTATGAAACCTATTAATTCCCACTACAACTTTAAAAAGATTATCCAACGTTCAAATGAACTTTTTTCATCACATCTCACCACCCGAAATCGAAACCAAGAGCGCGTCTATCGTTGAACCAATCGCCAGACGAGGAGCCCGTTGTCGTCACGCTTCAACGGCGCACTTTAGTTCACCTTTCTGCCGCCGCCTCGGTGGGGTCTCAGGCATCGTTCCCGGCGCTATTATTACCGCGCCTGTTTGCTCGATTGGTGCGGCACCCAACTTCTGTTCGGGCTAGAACTTGGCCAACAGTATCTGAGACGTGCCTGACATCCATTTCAATCGTCGAATAAAACTTCGAAACTGCCTTCATGGTCCCTTTAAAATACCGGTTTCTGGTGTTAGGACACACACGGAACGTTTAGGAAGATAGGGAGAGTTAGGCATGTCGGATGTGCAACGTCGAGCATTATAGTTCTGTGTTTAGTTTTATGCAGGTACATGAAAAATCGCGAAATAACGCTAATGAAAGAGCAATATTATTTTGTTTTGACACACACTACTTCTGAGCCGAAAACAGAATTGCTATAATTGCGAGGAGTGCTTTAAAGTAACTGTCGGCCAATGTTTCAACTACCTCGTTGCATCACTGGAAATGTCAAAAGAAAATCACGTTATCCAGAATGCACCGCATCATTTGTCATTTGCGCGGTGGACTGCGTCAATTACTGGTCGATCTTCTATTCTTGAGGCAGGGAATATTGAAGAGAACCACACAGGCTCACAAGCGCACAGTTACCGCGTTGCCTCTACTCCATACCTCGCCGTAACCGTTGGTTGTACTACGCTGCACGACGGTAACCGCACGACTGCACGGCGTCCATTTGCAATCCATGGCCCCGTCGCGTTCTCGCGCGTGCGCAGACATTTGCCAAATTTTTGCCGAATCTTTGCCGAAGTTTCCTTCAAAAGTTCGGCATTTGCCGAACTTTGCCGAATCTGAAGTTCGGCAGATTCGGTCCATCACTAATATATATATATACATATACAGGGTGTTTTTTTTTAAAGCTTAACAGAATTTTTAAAAACAAACCATGAAAGCTAGATTAATGCGGTCTGCGCAGGTGAGTTATACGGCCAGGGGGACATAGTATAGGCGGCTAATAGTAACAATCAGACGGCTAATTAGTTAAAGTGTGTTAATTAGCTTTTTAATTAATGAACATTTACATATAGTTTCAATTAGAAACTTGCTCAGCGTCATCGAAAACCACTAAATCAGTAATTTTTAGAAAGACTTTGAACGCGTGAGAAGCGTAGTAGTGCACTAAAGTTACCGCTCGTGGAGCAGGTACAAGGCTGGGGCTAGATAAGAGACGGAAAAATTGCGCGGGCGCCTTATCGCAACCGCTCGCTTTGTACTTGCTCCACGAGTGCTAACTTTAGTGCAATACTACGCTTCTCACGCACTCAAAGTCTTTCTGAAAATTACTGATTTAGTGGTTTTCGATGACGCTGAGCAAGTTTCTAATTGGAACTATATGTCTATTTTCATTAATTAAAAAGTTCATTAAAGAATTTTAACTAATTAGCCGACTGATCGTTACGATTGCCTCCTATATTATGTCCCCCTGGCCGTATAACTCACCTGCGCAGACCGCATTAATCTAGCTTTCATAGCTTTTGAAAAAAAATTCTGTTAAGCTTAAAACAAACACCCTTATATATATATATATATATATATATATATATATATATATATATATATATATATATATATATATATATATATATATATATATTTAGAGCTTAATTTAAAGCTGGAAAACAAAAAAAAGAAATAAAGTGGCAGTTTTGCACTTCCCATGTCCTATATCGGCCTGCTCTTCGTCTGAATACTGATTTGCAAACCCGCTCCCAGGTTGTGTGGAGTAAAGCCCATCTATCCTAGGAAAAGTGGCGCCAATCATTTTTGTGGGAATGCTCGAGACACGTGCCGCACGCCACTTCTGGGAAGAACTAGATCCACTAAATGAGCTGCGCGGCACTCTGTTCCCCAACATTGTTGTGGGCGCCGACATTTTGGTGTTTGTGCGGAGTAGACGCAACTGCCGATCGTCATGATTCAAAAGTGCGACTTCCTCAGCATTAGAATCGGTGTTAGGAAGCTCATATAATATTGCTTTGCAGTGTTACGAACTGTTTAAACATTTGTGGAGAACGGAAAAGCGTTTTTTGTTATTTCAGATAAATCTTCAGATAACTGGCAACCATGATTTTAAGCCACAATATGAACAAGTGTCGTTACTCTGAAACGTAGCTTATTTAGTGGCACTATATATAGAACATGGCGTCTGAAATCTAGCTCAGTGTTGCGCTGTTCCGCCATGATCTTCCCTAGTGCCACTAAATAAGCTACGCTTGAGGGTAACGACACTTGTCCATATTGTGGCTTAAAATCATGGCTGCCAGTTATCTGACAATTTATCTGAAATCACAGAAAACGCTTTTACGTCCTCCACAAATGTTTAAATGCTTTGCGACAGAGCAAAGCAATATTACATGAGCTTCCTAACACCGAATCAAATGCCGAGGAAGTCGCACTTTTGAATCATGACGATTGGCAGTTGCGTCTGCTCTGTATAAGCACCAAGATGGCGGCGCCCACAGCAATATTGGGGAACAGAGTGCCGACCCTAAGCATAGCTGATTTAGTGGCGAGGTCCACACTCAGGGCCGGCCTTTGGGGTGAGTGACCTGTGCAGCTGCACAGGGCGCCATTCATAGGGGGCGCCGAAAGGGCCGCCGACTGAAAATAATTTGTGTTAACCACTTTTGATCCGCAGATCTCCCTTTTTTTGTGTGTGAGCGACCAGCGACGACTCCGGACTCGTAATGCCGATCAGTGTTGCCAACTCAACTGTTGGGGGGGGGGGGGGGGGGGGAGAGAGGGGGAGGGCACGGCCGCAGTTTGCCCAGGGCGCTTGCTGCTCTAAGGCCGGCTCTGTCCACACTTCTGCACGTACAGAGGTGTGGACCTCGTCGAAGAGGTCCACACTTCTGCGCGTCGAGTCAAAAGCAACAAGAAGCAACCGTTTCCCACCCGTGAACTGTACCAAGGAGTTCTCTCCCCATGCGGCGCGGCTGTACTACTCGTCGACAATCGCGCGCCAAGTGCACAGCGGCTGACAAGATTGGCAAAGGGTATGGCAAGAAAGGACACTTTCCGTCTGTCTGCCTGTCAGCGAAAACGAACCACTGAAATACACAAAGCCATGTTGCACTCGAGTTATCCTCGTAAATTCCATAAGTTGAAGGCTCTGCCGGCAAGTGCGGACTAAATTCATATGATAAAATTCACGCTTACAAGTACCGCCAACCATTGTTGTGGAAACGCGCAAGACGCGTGCGAGGAGCGGGTGCTCCGCTGCCATTCGCTTCCAAGGGCCGCTCATTTCAGTACTGCGCCGACAACTGCTTCCAAGGGCCGCTCGAGACACGGGCCTCGTGCACTGGCGCATTTGACGCCTCTTGCAAGACAAACGCAAACACATCGAAGGGCTTTAGTCCAGACCACGTGGTCCAGACAGATAAAGAGGGATCGGTGGCCAAGTGCAATAAAGAAAAAAAAAAGATCGGTGGCCGAGTGGGCTGGAGGACACCAGCTCGGAGCACGTGGAGCGAAAGCTCGCGCTGTAAAGAAGAAGACTGGGACCCACTAGAACATCAATCGGTGAGCTGTATCGTTTCCAAGAATTTTTTCTATTATCTAGCACAATTAGAGTTATTTTATGCTAACGGTTGTGAAGTCCGAATCATAGCGATCACGTGGATACCCGATATTCTGATTTAAACCAACATTTTTTCTCAGAATTTCGATTTTGAATTTCCATCACTGAACATCCAATTCTAACATGGCAGCTGTGCTTCGGATGTGAATAACTTAGCGAATTTTGCACACAACTAGTAGAGGCTGGTCTTGTTTTGACCGCTTGAATGAGCGCTACAGAATAGGCCATATTTCAAGAGTAAATTTTGTAAAACATCACGTAAATTAACCAATTTAGTTGATTTAGAATGCAAGGACTGAACACCAGATTTTTCGTTCTTCTTAGGTTCAAAGAGTAAGCGCGCGCTGTCTAATTCATTGCCGCCGGTTTTTCAGAAAGAAATTTGATCTAGACACCAGCAGGATTGTAATTCTAGATGTCTCGGAGCGAAGGAGAAGTTATGACTGTACCAGGCAGCCAAACTAGTGAAATGTCGTTCTGCGATAGTGCATGCGACATTCAGTCCAAGGTAATCGCGCTTGTCAATGACGAAAAATCAAAAATTAGTAAGGACACGGGAACAAAGATCCTACAGTACTTTACAAAGATGGTATGTATTACAACAAAGCAAGAGATAGAGACTGCGACGCTGAGAGCGAGGCTCGAAGAAAGGGAGAAGGTGCCAACGTTCGCAGAAGTGGCGAAGGCGCTGCCGTCGGCGGCCGCCGGGCGTCCCCCTGCCGGGCGGGCTGCTGAGGCGGCTCGTCAGGCGGGGGGGGGGGGGGGGGGGGGGGGAGGGCGCGGCGGCGGTGCCGGTGGATCGCCCGAGCCACACGCTCCTCATCTACTTGAGGGAGCCCACTCCCACGTCATCGGGTGATATTCAGACCATGCTTAAGAAATACTTTGAGCCCCAAAGAGTAGGCCTACAGGACGTGGTTATGAAACCAATTCGTAACGGGGTTTGCGTTCAGTCGCAAACTTTGGAGACGTTGCAGCGTCTGGCAGACGCTATAACAGATCATCCGAGCACGAAGGATGCCTTCGTGCTCCGCAAACCTGCGAAACGCAAGCCGCAGTTCAGGGTGTCGGGAGTGGACCCCGACACATCCTGCCTGTAGAGCTGCTAACCACACTCCGGGCCCAGAACCCGGAGGTCCAGCTGGAGGCCAGTGAGTTCTACCTAAGAACCACTTACAAAGAAAAATCAGGAAATAATACTCACATTTTTGATGTCACAAGTGAGGGGTACAAAAAGATGCAAAATAAACAAAAACTAAACTTGGGTTGGACATCTTGCCCAGTAAACGAGAATTTCTACATCCCACGATGTCAGAGGTGCTCGCAATACGGGCACATAAAAACATTTTGTGGGTCGGAAATTGAGTTCTGCCCGCTTTGTGCGGGGACCCACTCTCGGGGAGAGTGCACCATCAAGGAGCCACAGGCAATGAGGTGCCGCGCATGCGTTGCCCGCAAGGCTGACGCGCGGCATGAATTCGGTCATGCCGAGTGCGGTACGCTTGCGATAATGATGGCACGCATAAGGGCAGAACTGATTATCCAAATTAGAATGTTTTTTTTTATTTAACTTTTGCCTAAATATGGAAATAATTACAATGTATATTAGTGTAAAAAAGGGTGGGGTTTTCAATAGAGAAAATGTAATAAACTTTGTAGATATGAGTAAAGAACAAGCATCGACAGTGATGGTGGGACAAAACAATGAACCAGAGACTTGAGATATTACAGATTAACTTAGGAAAATCAAGGGCTGCCTCCAACCAACTTGAGCAGGTGTGCCAAGATATCAATCCAAGCTTTGTATGCATACAAGAACCGTATACTATAGGGGGAAACATTTCAGGAATACCTATTAAATATATGACAATAGCTACAACTAACCCAAAATGTGCAATAATAATCCGAGAAGAAAACTGTACCATATTTCCCTTAATAGTTAAACAAAACGTTGTTGCCATACAGTGCTCTTATAGCAACATGATGATCGTAATCATTAATTTATATATACCTCCATTTTCAGAATTTGAGAGGACATTGTTAGAATTAGATAACATAATAAATAGTCAACAAGGTAAATATTTATTAATAACAGGAGACTTTAATTCAAAAACTGTTATATGGGGGGGAAACATTAATGATGAAAGAGGAGAACACTTAAGCGAATTTTTCTTGAGACACAACTTATTTATAGTTAATGAAAAAAACTCTGAAGCAACTTTTGAAACGGTAAATGGTCGTAGCTGGATCGATCTTTCGGTGGCCTCTGGGGAGTTATTCCCAAAGGTCACACATTGGGAGGTCATCGAAGAGGAATCACTAAGCGACCACAAATACATTTCCTTTGGCTTTTTTGATATAAATTCAATCAAAGAAAAAAAGCTAACCAAACATGGCCTTGCAAAACTATTAGATATTATTAAAAATGATATATGGTTATCTAACACTAAATTCGGTCATCACACAGCCAATGACATAGAAGACAATTTAAATTATTTTTACTGTAGATTTGAAAGATGGTTGAAAAAATGCGAGAAAAATGTAAAAATATATGGTCGCGCAACTCCATGGTGGTCAGGGGAATTGCAAAACACTAGATTGAGAGTTAACGCCTCCCGTAGAAGATATCAGAGATGTTATAACCATGAGATGAGACCAATATATAAAAGAAAATACTTGGATTTCAGGAATGAATATAAAGACATGATTGTAACAGCTAAAATAAATTCATGGCACGAATTTTGTTTTCAAGCCACAAAAAAAATCAATTTTTGGTATACCGTACAAGATTGCTTTTAATAAAATAAAAACACCTATAATAATTCCTCCCATAAATAAGACTAACAACATAACAACAACATCACACATGGAATCAGTTCAATATATACTAGATACAGTCTACCAACAGGATGATACCCTGACTGACTCACCACTGCTAACTAATATAAGAAAAAGCATAAACAACTTAGATCTGGGTTCTCCAGACTTAGATTTTACCTATCAAGAAATCGAAACAATCATAACATCATTGCGCAACAAAACAGCTCCGGGCATAGATAAGATCACAGTTCCAATACTAAAACAACTATGGGCACATCAATATCATTTTATATATGACATCTTTAATTCATGTCTTCAATCAGGGTATTTCCCCAAAATCTGGAAAATAGGTAAAGTGATACTACTAAATAAACCAAATCGACCCACTAATCAAACTAGCTCTTATAGACCCATATGCTTAAAATCAATTTTTGGAAAAATTTTAGAAAGACTAATTCACACTAGGCTATATTATTTCCTAACAAAATCTGAATTGATACATCCGAATCAATTTGGATTTACACATAACAAATCATCAATCCTAGCACTATATAACTTAGTCCAACATTTGCAAACAATAAAAGAAAAAGGAAATATTTCACTTGTAATATCTTTAGATTTCTCAGGTGCTTTTGACACTGTCCTGCTTCCCCATTGTTTTGTATTATCTGCAAATGCATAAATGCCCAAATAACCTATATAATCTTCTAGCTTCCTTTTTTAAAGATAGATATATAACATATATAACTAAAGACAAACAACAAATAAAGAAAGAAATAACTTTGGGATGTCCTCAAGGTTCACCCTTAAGTCCATTGTTATGGAACATTTTAATCAATGATTTATTAACATTAAATTTCCCATCACGAGTGCGCATTCAGGCATTTGCAGATGATATAATTCTAGTAATAGAAGGATTTTCTCGTAGAGATATTGAAATTCGTGCAGAAGATACACTTAATCTAACACATAAATGGGCCCAAGAAAGAAAACTTAAATTTAATTACGACAAATGCTTTTGCATGTTAATAGCGACTGGCTGAAAGATATCAGAACCGTAATCCAATTATTAAATTTCATAAACACAAACTCAAGATCAAGTCAGAACTTAAACTTTTAGGCATTATAGTAGATTCACAACTTTCCTTCTTACCGCATGTAACAAATCTAAAAACCAAGGTCCTAAAGCATACAACTAATCTCGCACGATTTTCAGCAACTCAGTGGGGTATAAACCAAACTCAATTTCGGAAAATATATTTACAATCAATTGAACGATATATTGTATATGGTGCGCCAGTATGGTGGAAACCGACAAAGAATTCTCATTTATTAAGAAAAATAATTTCTGTCCAACGGGTCCCACTACTAAAAATATGTCAGGCATACCACACAGTTTCCAATATAAGTCTTCCAATTTTATGCAATATTATACCAATAAATATAACATTAAATGCAGAGGTTTTCATGTTTAATCTTTTCCAAGCAAAAATACCGGCACAGTTCTCTAATTGGAAAGTGTTGCCATCTGAAGTAATATATCCCATTGATATATGGGATATACATCCAAGTAATAAAATCTCAATACCCTATAGTAAGTTTGATCCAAATACATTTCAAACAGCTGAAAATTCCCTAAGTCTGTTCACTGATGGATCAGTATGCCTTGGGTTGGTTGGAGCAGCCTTTGTGTTATTAAAACAAAATAATAGAATAATTAAAATAGGTAAATATTGTCTGCCTAAGCACACCACGATTTTCGATGCAGAAGCTGTTGCTCTCCTGAGAGGTATTGAATATTTATTAACGCTAAACCCTCAAAATCATTATGATATATTCACAGATAGTCTTTCAACTCTTCAGGCACTTAATAATACAATGAATGTAAACCCAGTAATATTTAAACTGAAACAACACATACACCAGTTAAACATGAAATGCCCAGACTATTTCAGCTGTGAGTGACGAATGCCTCATGCATTAGCTTAACAGAAGCAACAGAATATGTTATTGGATTTTGACTTATGTTTCCATGAGGCGAGTTTCGTGCTGTGTCAGGCTGCAACACTGACTGATGGTGTCTCATGCAATCTTGCACGAGGCCGACTCCGAATTGAAAAAAGGTCTCTGGCATGGAACAGAGATGTCAACAGCATACCAAGTCCACAATATTATAGGTCACCTGTGCTTCTTTCAAATCATATCAGTAAAAACATCTTAACAAAAGATTAATTATTGCTTTTAATTCACTCGCATAATCTAGGTAAATACCAAAGGAACAAAAATCTCACTTATCCTCGTTACACGCACTCACTTGACTCTCAGAATGTAAAAATAAGCTTGGAACAGCTGTGGCTTTCAGCCTCCTCCAGCCGTCAGAGCTCCTCGTCTGGAACTGGGAGAGCTCAAAGTGGTCCTGCAGCGAATAACGTCATGGTTTCGTCAAAACTGTGAATTCAGTTGCTCAAGTCACAGTACAATTATTCCGCTGACGAGAGGCTCACGCTTTCGAATCCATCATCGCAGGACGCCACAGGCCTGAACCACTCGTGTTTTAGCGGTTAAGCGAAGGCGCACAGGACGCTTCCACGGCAATAGAGAATAGATCACAAAATACACGGTTTTGTCACAGTGCACTCACGTCCACCGTGCTCGCGTCACAATATTAACAATGAACAATACCTCACCTCGCAAAGGTACGTCCTGTCGGGAGGTTTCCACCCCGCGCCACGCTTGATTCCTAAAAGCCACAGTTTCCGTCTCCTCGGGGATTTCGGCAGCTTGAACAAGCGAACTCCCCTCGGAGCTCTGTTCCGGCACTTCAAAGCAGAACAACTACCCATTTTTTAAATAAGACCGGAACTCCCGCGGCTACAGAAACTTTTTTTTGCGTTATTTATTTCAGCGCACGCGTCCGCGTGTTCGATCCGGAGAATCGCTCTGGTGCACATTCGTTTATTCTACCATTAAAGAAGGCTATGACGAAAAGCTCACATGCACTAAGTTTTCAGTCACCAGGCGTTAACTTTTTTAACTCTAGCGACGCTAAAATGAAATTACCGAACCCCTGCTTTACATGTGAAGCTCACGACCGCCGCTAGGGGAGGTTTTGCGGCTTGTGATTGGTCACGAGCGGCCTGTCAATCAACTTTCCGGCCAATAGATTTTCGCCCCATTTGATACCAATGAATGGCCAAACTCTCTCAATATACGGCTCTGACAATCACGGTCTCGCACCCCCTCATCGCGGAGCCTCCTCGCTACGAGCCGAGAGGGGCGGCGCCTGTGGCACTAATGTTTGTTTCGGTTTGTTCCTAGTTTTTCTTTTTAGTTTTTAACATTGAGCCAGAGGCATCCACGCCACGCAAACACCACAGTGCTACTAAAAAAAAAACTATTTATACAAAAAAGTCAGCCCCCGAAAGTGTTTTCTTCTTTTTTTCTCCTTTTAATTGCACCGAGCGCGAAACCCGCTTTCCCAAGGTCAACCAGATTCGGGACGACAACGTCCTGTTGTCCCCGGCCCCCCATCCCACAGGGAAAACCGCTCCGGGACAAGCAGGGAGCGTGTGCAGCAGCCAGCATGGTTGCAGCGCTGCGGACTCGAAAGTCGAGACCCGGAACTCTCGTTTGTCGTCTTGTTTCCGCCCATCGAACGTCTTTTCCAGGCTGCAGACCGCAAACTATACGCGTTGAAATTTTACAAGGAGCGGACTATCCGCAGGCTTGTTTAGTATTGTGGGGTCTTATCAGCCCCCCTCTGGTCAACAACCGGATGCCGACGCCGGAGGACTCCTTTTCGGATGCCGCCATGGCGAAGACGGCGCTTTTGAAGCTTGGTGCCCGGGTACCTCCTCCCCCGGGACCCATCTTGAAGATTGGCGGTGTCGGTGGTGGACATCTTAGGACCCCCCTCCCGGACGGCGTCGGCGCCCGAGGCCCTGCACGTGCTGCGGCAGAGAGCCAGACAGGGAGCTCCAGCGAGAGACCGCCCACGATGGGAGACAGAGGCTCCCGCCTGTCTGGTGCGCGGGGGCGGAGGGAAGAACGAGGAAAGCTGGGACGACGAAAGACGGGAGATAGGAAAGGGACTCTTGCGCGGGGAACGGGCCAAGACGGACGTTCGCGGGGGTGGCGACCGGGACGGGGCTCGGGCGACGGACCGGTGACATGGTCCGGACTTAGGCCCCGGATTCGACCCTCGACGGCGACGTCCCCAGGATGCGGTCTGGACTAGCACCGCAGGGACGATCGGCATGCAGCAGACAGTGGCGGCGCACCCTTTCCAGGCTTCCTCGATCACCTCTCCCGATCCCCAAACCCCCCAGCAGAATGTGAGTGGAATAAACCCCTTCTGCCGAGAGCTATGCGTTTGCTGTGTCACGTTCATCCGGAGACAGGGACCCGGGGAATCGGACGAGAACCCTACATAATTGGCGCCCAACGTGGGGCCCGATTTACAGTAAGGCTAGAGTTCCGATTCCTGGCCTGTTTCCGGTTGGATTGGGGCACTGCTTTCGCACTCCTTTTGGGGGCGATCCTCGTTGTAGCAACGCCGCACGAGATCCGACATGATCGTTTGCTTGATGAGGAAGCGTGGACCTAGACGTTGTCTTTGCTGACAATCCTTTGTCCCAGGCAACCAGGAGTTTATCCCCTGTGGCGAGGAGCGCCTTAATCCACTGTTTAGCTGTGCCGTCGGATGCTGGCAGGTTTATCCTTCAGCCTCTTGATGCCGCGCAAGTGTTCAGTGTGCGTGGATATTCCCGCCCTTTTTGAAGCCTGCAGTGTCGGGTGTTCTGTCGCCCCAACTACGCCTCCGGCCGTCCACGTCAGATGGGTGAGATGTCAACTCATTTATTAGGCGATGTGACGCGCGCAACCGCCTTTGTTCGCGTATCGTTGCAGTGTCTTGGATTGACTGTTTTCGATTGCTCGCGTCAGAGAGGGTTCGCTGTGGGAGTATCTCAATACTACTTCCATTGCACACGGCGGTTGCACGGACTGCATTGGGAAATTATTCCCGAACTGCAGTTTGTCCGAGGGGAGCCTAGCGTTCTAGTTTTACTGCACGCTCGCTCCCAGCTGGCTTTGTTTGAGCTGTCGGCGCGGTTTTGAGTTCCGTGCGTCCACAGCGTTTGGGTACGATATGCGCTCTTGTGGTTCCGACCGCACTGATGTAGTACCTTGCGGCCAGAGGCGACACCTTGGACTAATCCCCCCCAAGAGTTGCCGGATGCGCGATGCCTGGTGTGAATGCATCGGAATTCCCGAGAGCCACCGAGTTTCCGTGCCCACCTTATCAGTGGCTGTGTGTAATGCTCCGTGGGGTCCAGGTTGACCCGATTGTTATCTTTTGTTCGTCCCTGGCTGTAGAGTCGTGAGGTTGATCCCGCTTAATTGCGTGCAGTTTTTGTCGGACCCTCACACCGCCATATCGGAGTTTGCGCTTCGGGCGGAGATTACTCTCGAGTTGTTGTCCCCATGCCCAAGGAAGGGGAGGGGAAGTACGTGCCCGGCGTTGCCGCTGGGCATGGTACCGGTTCTCCGCCGTGTTTGTGTACGCGTTGGGAGCGAGGGCGTGCGGAGGGATAACTGGTTAGAGTTAAGGGGGAAAGACGGTTAGGTGGGGAAGGAGCCGTTCTCGTGTAGCGAAAAGCCTCACGGAGGAGGTGGCGGTCTTGCGATAATGGGACGAGTTGTTAATAGTTTTATCCTGTACAGCTGCGCGGGAGGCCTGGGAAAACGTACGGTTCACGTCGGCGGATGCCCGGGAAGCCTAGAAATCATGGCAGCGGCATGGCCGTCGGCGGCCTATAACTGTTGTGCGTTAGGTCAGCCCATCGCTGTACAAACTGTAGCTTTTGCATGAAAGACCAGCGGGTGTTGGAAGCCAGCGGTAAATGCGGTAAACACTTCGACGCTGCGGAAACGGTTAATGCAAAGCAAATATAGTTTATTAGCTCGTCCATTTCCAAGATCGGCCGGTTAGATTATATGACACTTCGGTGTCGCGCTTGTAGCGCGGAAGATAAAAGGCGCGTGCGGGGAGCTTACATTGTTCGAACCTGGTCAGTCTTTTCAGTCACAAGAAGACTTTTGAGTTATGCGCTGTTTTGACTTGGTCTGGGGCGGGCTTTGTGCGTACCCTGCTGCGTTCATCCAAGGACTCGTTGCTTGGATTGAGAATAGAAGAGTTGCGATACGCGTAGATGAGGTACCTCCATTGCTCGATCCTGGCCGACCTTGACAGTCGCAAGAAGACTTTTCAGTCATGCCGTGTTGTGGCTTGGCCGGGGGAGAACTTGAATGTGCATCGATGCGTTGATCGTAACTTTCGAGCTTGTGCTGGGCCAGGACTCACAGTGGTTACTCCACTACACTTCGGTGTGTACCCCCGTTGCACGCTCATCGCTCTTGTTTGGAGATTATCCCCGATCAGTGACGCGGCAACCTCTGGTACACGGCCAGACGTTGCGGACAAAGCCTTGTAAGAAGGACGTCCAATAGACTTGCTGGGCGCACCATCCGGCGTATCAAAACGTTGTCCCCTTGTGCTGGCCTCAATGGCCGGTACCGCGGGACACGGGCCTCTCGGGGTGGTGGTTATCCAATCCGATGACGGCATGCTGCGTAGCGTAGACGTGGCTTGCTTGTGGCGTAAGAGTCGCAAAGGATGTCTGCGTGAATGTGTGTAATGTTAATTGATACTGTTAGCGGCAGGTTTTGTTCCTATGGTTATTGTGTATCGCACCTCACGAACGGTGTAGGATTTGTAGCTGCTTGTGACGTGCAGACGATTATCTTTTGTGTTGATGTTTTGTGTTTTCATCACAAGTGATTTTAGTTGTGTGGAACGTGAATTCTGTCGTCGGAAAAGTGATTCTCTAGCGCTTTCTTAGATTATGTAACATTTTAGTAGAGAGCGATTGGGTCGTCTTGTATAAGAACAATGCTTGTCTAATGACTATATTTCGACAATAGTTTCGTGTTGTTGCATGCTTCCTGAGTTAATAATTAGTTTTATTTTTGGGTACGTCTTTTGAACATGTAGCGTGACGACTTTGATGAGCGTATGCTTAATAGTTTTAGAACGAAGAGCTTCGTTTGTATCTTGTGACATGCCCACTGAGCTAACGATTTGGTTTCGCCACGCTGTCCGATATTCAGTGCCGCGATTTGTTAGTGTTTGTTTTTCTGTCTGGAACACTGGGGTGGAAGGGACTTTCAATTTTGGTGTATTGAGTGCGACTTAGTGACCGTGCGCGTTGTGAGCGGTGGTGCTCTGAGCCCCCGTCTGGACTGTGCGCTGCCTGGTCGAGCTTCCCGGCGAATGAACGGTCCCCGTGGGCTTGCCTCGTTTGGCACCCTCGCCGCGATCATCAAGTGTGATCGCCATTATCGGCGACACTCAGCTGAGCTCCCGTGCGGTATTTGGGTCATCTGCGCCACCTCCACTTCTGACCTTCATGACCCCCGGGCCTTGGTTTGAGGGGGGGATGGTGTGGGGTCTTATCAGCCCCCCTCTGGTCAACAACCGGACGCCGACGCCGGAGGACTCCTTTTCGGATGCCGCCATGGCGAAGACGGCGCTTTTGAAGCTTGGTGCCCGGGTACCTCCTCCCCCGGGACCCATCTTGAAGATTGGCGGTGTCGGTGGTGGACATCTTAGGACCCCCCTCCCGGACGGCGTCGGCGCCCGAGGCCCTGCACGTGCTGCGGCAGAGAGCCAGACAGGGAGCTCCAGCGAGAGACCGCCCACGATGGGAGACAGAGGCTCCCGCCTGTCTGGTGCGCGGGGGCGGAGGGAAGAACGAGGAAAGCTGGGACGACGAAAGACGGGAGATAGGAAAGGGACTCTTGCGCGGGGAACGGGCCAAGACGGACGTTCGCGGGGGTGGCGACCGGGACGGGGCTCGGGCGACGGACCGGTGACATGGTCCGGACTTAGGCCCCGGATTCGACCCTCGACGGCGACGTTCCCAGGATGCGGTCTGGACTAGCACCGCAGGGACGATCGGCATGCAGCAGACAGTGGCGGCGCACCCTTTCCAGGCTTCCTCGATCACCTCTCCCGATCCCCAAACCCCCCAGCAGAATGTGAGTGGAATAAACCCCTTCTGCCGAGAGCTATGCGTTTGCTGTGTCACGTTCATCCGGAGACAGGGACCCGGGGAATCGGACGAGAACCCTACAGTATCACAAAATGAATTTTGTGAATGATGGAGTATGTTAATTTATATTATATATATACACAGCAAATCGCACTTCCCCCCCATTTGTTTTTTATTATTATGTTTTCTTGAACGCTCATTTTCCGCCAAACTGCAGCGCTAGAGGTCCGAACGAAGATAACTAACTGTTATCTCCTGGAAACGTTATTTTTCTAAAGTGGTCTATGGGAAACTGGGACCCGTTTTTGCCCGTTTTCCGTAACTGGCGGCATAGAGCCATGGGTCATGTTTCAAGTAAAAGTATAAATAATTTTTAACACAATATTTTATAAAGGAGAAAACATGAATTAAAGAAAGCATGACGTCAGCCCCGTAGCTTCCGCAAGAAATTATCGTTTAGAAGAGTCCTCTCCTGATATCTTTAATCTCTTCACCTGCGCTGACTGAGCTAGAAGTAGCGGGAATTCGAAATGCTGTGGGAAAGTTGCACCAGTATAGATGCGTCGTCTGCTCGCGTTTCTGGTGAGAATAGACTATCCCTCCCATAATTTTTTTTTTCTTGGAAGGGGGGGGGGGGGGGGGTGGCAATACATCATTTTGCGATACAAATTAACAAGAACAAATTTGGGTAATGTACTTTGAGGTCCAGAGTTGAACATTCCTCCCAAAGTTCAGAGAATGTACTTCAAGTAAAATACACGTTTTTTATACCTACTTGAGGTGGCTTTAAGCACAATATATTTCCCAACACTGCAACAAAGGTTCCGTATTTCTGTCGTTGTGTTTGAGCCTCTCAAATTAGTTTACACCAAATGCCATCAACTCAACAAAAGCTGTCTAACCTTTACTCTGCCGGTGCGGGCATCCAAGAGCGTAGTAGCTATAAACAAATCGAGCGTACCTGTAGTGAACTGATGTCAGCTGTAGTTGTGTCATGGCCTCTCGAATTAAGTTTCCGTCAACGTGCGGAGCTGACTGATATGATACGCACGTTTTCGCAGAGGTAAGAAAACGTACCCGGGGGAATCACCCTCAATATTTCTTTGATAAGAAAACGTTAAATGCAGCTGCGTTCGTTCCGTGCCCGCGCCAGTTTTGATATGGATGAATATTGTACCATCGTGCGATTCTCCAAAAGCTTATCCCCATGCACATACAAGCGGGCCTTCGGCTTTTGTCATGCGCGGCTCTCGTACGAGAAGGACTGAATACCTTTCATTCGCCTCATTAAATCCTAGAATAGATAGAGACAAAATGCGGGTGAAGGTTGAAGGCCTTCGTTATAAGCCGTTTCCAGGAGAAACCGAAAGTTCAACAAAATGTGTCTTAAAACGTCCGGAAAGGGCTGGAAGACGTCACATTTTTTCGGCAGAAAGTTGTGTGCGGCAAAGGCGGAGACCCGCCAGTCTACGATAGGAGAAAGGTTTTGATAAGTACTCCAAGATTCACATAAACATCTTAGATGAGCAGCCGTCCTGTAATTAGCGAAATGCTCATCTACAGCATGAACTGGTGTCATCATTTCTTAACGGCAGACCAACCGCCCCGCTGACTAATCACCTGGCTAGCGCTAAGCAATAATCAATCCGTTGGTGGATACTTGTGTTTACGTTAGTGCCAAATTAGATTGGAGGCGTATTTCGGCAAATATATCCTGTGTGATGCAGTCAAACTAGGCTCATGGCAGTGGTGAGCATCGGGGGCATAAGCCGCGGGCATTACATGTGACAGCTCGTTCAGATCGCCGTGTTAGGAGGGTGGCACTGCTCAATTTTATTTCTAGTTTGCTTTAACAGTCAGCGGGTGACGCTAAAAGCAACGCATGTCTCATATATCGTAAACATCAGAGATCACATCAAAACAGATTTGTTGCAGCACTGCTCCACCATTTGGTTCCAAAAGCCGTAAGGGCACATGCCTTATGCATTCTATAATCCACCCCCGGGACAAGGCCTTTGCACTGTTCTTTCTCCACAGTATGTATTGTATTAAACGAAACGTTAGTTGTCCGGAGTCACAGCTGGCTATAGGCCACGCCGAGAAATACACGCGGATATAACAAGCGTGAAAGAGGGAGCGAACCGACAGTTGTGTCGCCCGTTACCGCATTCTCAGTGTTATGGCATAGGGGAAAGTAAGCAGACGTTGTAAGTATAGAGAAAAGAATTTTGATTGAGAAAAATCAAATTTATTTAATAAAATCACATATTTTTTATGTAAATCAGGTTTAAATATTTTTAAATATATTTTTATCCTTCATAGTTTTATTCGACATGGCATATTTGTTATATGTTTCAAGGGTCCTTAAACCTCAAAACAACTGTCCACTAAAAGTAATGCATTCTAAATTCAGTTACGCATTTAGGCACAACTGAATGAAACACACTCTGGATTTCGTTATAAACCACTTACTGCTTATTGATGTCGGGCAAACATATTTGGGCTTTAAACGTTAGTGAATATATTTAATTGTCCTTGCCCCTAAGGCACATATCAAAATATGTTTGACTTGAGATAAATATTAAAATCTTGTGAAAACAACACTCTTACCGTGAAATGCTTTCTATAGGTGAAGTAAAAAAAAAATGTCAATGTCTTGTGCCGGTCAGTCAAGGTTATATTAAGTAATATTATACGAATGCCACACATATGAGATTTACCGCGTTAGATAAATAATGACAAAACTGATGAACTGAAGTGGCTTGCCGGTATATTCTACCCGCTGATGAGGCTGAAAAAAGGTAAAAGAAAGAATGGGGGAGGGGCCCTCCTCTCTTCAGCTTTTATTTAAAGTTATTTAATTTCAAGTTCTCAACACTATTGAGCTCCCGAATGCAAAGCGAAAAGGTAAACCCAACACTGATGACTTCGATGGACTAACTGCTGACACATTCCTTTCCACTCTCTTCGATGGCAAGTACTCGAGGCACTTGCCATCGAAGAGAGTGGAGAGGAATGTGTCAGCAGTCCGTCCATCACGCTGCACAGAAAAGAAAAACAGTCTCTACGGTGTGTTGCAGCTTTGGGCCAGTGACTCGTGAGCAACGTTACTAAAGCAAGCTCAGTTTCGCAGCTCCCAATTGGCGACGTGCGCGACCAAAAGCGTCGCTGTGGTCGGCCTTCCACGATTGGCCGAACGCTGACTATGACGTCAGAAAAGGATTTATCATCGACGGAAATAAGAGGAATGAAAGAACTTTAATTCTGACGGTGTTGGCAGTGTTCCTTTGAGAGCGCAATGATTTCAAGCTTCCACCATGCTATTTACAAACACCATCGAACTTGTGGTTTGCAAAGTAATGACGTCACAAGGGGGAACCAGAGGAGGGCGCCACCAAAACATCTCGCCGCTAATTATCGCCTGCAGAGGCAAGTGGCCCAGGTGGCGGTCACGAGAACTAGAGGCGCTGCAGTCAGATCTTGCTTCTCTGTCTCGCGCGTCGTCTGCTATACTCCGTGTCACCTTATGATGTACCTCAGGAAAGGCTACAAGCGCGAGCTCCTTGCTGTAGGGTTCATCTCATCGGTACAGGCTCTCTTGCATTAAGGACAGCTGCCGACGCTATGAGCTCGCGCTTCTAGCCTTCGCTGCGGTACAACATAGGGTGAAACAGAGTATGCCACCGCTACAGTGTTTGTACCACCGCGTTGAGAGCTTCCTTTTCTTTTTCTTCTCTTCCCTTTCTTTACTTCCATGTGTATAATAGCAAAAGAAGATGATGAAGAGGAAGTGTACAATACACCAGAGATCAGAGCCAGCGTATTGTGAGTGTTCTTTTTTTTTTTTTTTTTAGTGTTTAAACTTATTTTTGTGTGCGTCTGTTTTCTTGCGCTATGAAATGTTAGCATGAATTGCCAACTCGCTCAAGCTCAAGCATTGCTATTCAAACTTGGAGGGCTAGACAATCCGGAAGTAAGACTGGACTGCAGCGCTGCTAGTTCTCGTGACCGCCATTGAGCCCACGTTGCAGGCGGAGCTGTGAGACTGACCTTGCTCCAGTAACGTTGCTCGTGAGGGCAGTCATGGGAAGGATTTCTCAAAAAACATCCATGGGATAGTGATGTCAGTGGCTCGAAAGTGGAAATGTATGGGATCATGCTTGGGGCATCTGCAGATTTTTTTTTTCTTTTTTTTTTTATTTTCGTTCATGTAGTATATTTTTCTTCTTTTTCTTTCGTCTATGATTTATTTTTATATATGTACCCCTTATTATGTTTTTTTCTAATTCTAAAAAGTGCATTCTATCTCGCAATCGTGGAATGCTCGAAGGGACTAACAGGAAGAGGAGGTGGAGTAAGAAGAAGTATTAAATAGTTGATGGTTAGCTCTGTGTATGTCCTGTCCTGTCTGTGTGCTGTTTCCTCATAGACTGATGTGTGCTCACCTCAGATGTGGACCACTTACTTTTTTTCTTCGCCGTGGCAAGAAATGATTCTTCTCTTTTGATTATTCAATATCAGTTACAGATAAGCGTTTAAATTAGAACTACCAAAAGACGGAAACTCCAAATCGAAATAAATTCTGTTTTCCAGAATAATATTTGGCGGAAAGGGTTCATACAAAGCAGCAAGAAATTATGTGATTGAAATAAACTTCTTATGTTTTTCTCCACCCTGCTTGAAGAGCTCCTCAATGATGCTGTGCTGGCGCAGAACACAAGCAACATTGAGGCACCACTTTAACCCTCGATGTGCTTCGTCTGTGTTATATTCGAAAAAAGAAAAAAAGAAAAGGTGACAATGAGCAAGGTACACGCTTCGTGGGCTCTTGGAAACAAATGGCGGCGCTGCACTGAAATTGTATTGAAATGAGCTATCGATCGAGACAAAATGTATTCGTTCTAGCACGTACTGCCTTCACGTCTCTCGCACGTCTGAAGAATAATGTTTGTCGATTTTTAGTAATCACGAATCGTTATTTATCGAAGGATATAGGCGTATGTGTCACTGCTTGTACTTCTGGCTAATGTGAGAACTGCATTCGTCCGCGTGTGCTGCCAATGCACTGCTCAATCACGCGCTTCAAATTAAAAAACAAAAAAAAAAAAAAAAACATGACGTTTACGAGTCCGACGAAGGGCATCTGGTACGCCCCAGCGGAGAGCTGAGGATTAATTTCGACCATCTGGGGATCTTTCGGAATGTCTCCGAATTAAGCCCTTTTTACGTTGTGCGATTGTGCCTGTAATATTTGTACTCGTTTGCATAAAGCCAGTGAAGACAGCACGCACTTCAAGTGCCATCCACGGTTTAATATTATTATTTTTTGCCGCATGAGTGACCTTGCAAGTCAAAATTGCAAGCACCATGTCAAAAGAGAATTGAAACCCAATTAATATGATAAGATTTCGCTTGCATTGTCTCAGCTGTAACGTTAAGCACCGTAGCTTCTACCGCACTTTTATGGCCGCACAAGCGACGACGCAACAACAAAAGCTTACTTAAAATCGTACGTGTATCAAACATCAAGCATGATTGTGCGAAAAAGACATGTACAAAAAAGCAACCGCAAATTGCACGCAACCGGAACATGCGAAAACTATTTCATGACACCTTAAGATACTAAGGTGTTTGATGCTAGCAAATGAAATATATCGTTGTGTTAATAGCTTTTCAGAAGGGAGAGAGTACAGTCAAGCTAGATAGGAAACGATTGTGAACCCATTATCAGGTTCACAAGTATGTCGTTAAAAGAATACAGTATGCAAGATTTCTGTACGATAAATACATCGGCCGCATGAGCACCCAGTAAACAAGTTCTACTCATGTTCTAGACAAAATACGTACTTTGTGCTCGACGTTTACTTGTACTTGGTACACTCACCAGTTCGTATTCTTTAGACGGCAGGCATCTACAGCCTGGAGAGTATCCGATGATTCAACGACCTCGGTGTCTCAACCTTCAGCAATGCGATCGGGAGTGTCTTATGCTAGCAATCCTAATTTCTGCGAGCGTTCTAATTTTTTTTTTTTTCAAAACTTGATAGCTTGTTTTGCGCCCAGTATAGCCCTGTATCGTCGGACTAACGGCATGCACTTGTACACTGGCTTGTACTCGCAACGCTTTCATCATTGACCTCCATCACGTCGATCCACTGACACTTCGTCCTCAAATTTTACAGCACGCAAACTAACCAACGGTGCAGGGATAAAGAGCTAGTGGAACTGAAACTTCGTTTTCTACGATCGCTCGTACGAAGAGCAGAATAATAAAACGAAAAAAAAAAAAAAGTCTTAGGCGCGGTCGCGGAGAGCACGAGGAGTGAAACTCACGCGACTTCCGGTTAACCCACTATTAGTGACGTAGCTCGATGCCTCCTTTCTGACCGCCCCGACACCTTGCGGTACACTGTTACGTCACAGTGCACTGCGGGAACTTTGAATTGGGCCTCGTATTTCTATTTTTTATAAAAAAAAACTACGCAACTCTATAGTGAAACAATTTTTTTCTAATGTCCTGATATGCCACTGCAACGTTTAGCATGAAAAAAATTTTTTTTTTGGCGTGTCAGAGGCCCTTTAAGGTGCAAGGCGGAGCGCGTTTGGGAACGGCCAAGGTGCCACTGCAACTGGCGAACATATAACAAATCGTTTTTTGTGGAAGGCAGTCTATGAAGAAAAATACCTCGATTGGGAATACATGAAGCATTAAAATACGATATGAACACAAACTTCAACAGCCCCTAACATGAAAAAAATTTATTCTCAACTGACTGCTTTATGACTTCTCAAAAGTGGTAATACACTTCATCGACATGCACAGCAAGCACATGACAGATATCCAGCAACATAGTACGCAAAAAGACTACAAAATAGTCATAATATATTGCGGCATAGAATCCTAACTTCTTCGCCATTGACAATGTGCACATAGTCCCGAAGGATAAGGCGCGGTTCAAAATGTCTCGCACACCGCTGATGTCTCGGCGAGGCGTTTATCTTCTCGATTAGGATTTTTTTCCATACTGTAGTCTGCGCGACTCCTCCTTTGCCGCACGAAACAGCGACGGCTTACGATCGCTGGTGGCTGCTCTTGTTGACCGGGTAGCCCGACTTGCATCCCGGCGCGAAGCAGTGTGTGCGTCCGTCTTTTTTCTTGCATTTATGACCGAGACGGCAACGGAACGGGGAAGACTCCCCACCACTACACCACAAAGAAAAGTGCTACGGTGCTAGGTTCGGGAGAAGCGTACCACCTCAGCTTTGTCGTCTTCTTCGCTCATCGCACATCTGCCATCTGCCACAAATTCTCCTAGGGCACGGAACTCCAGCGCCACTCGCGGCATCTACATTGACCGTCTTCACGCGGCCCATTGTAAGCGGGCGCCGCTCTTGCCACTACACCCTCTAGAACACTGTAGTAATAATACACGACCGCACGCCGGTACGATGCTCATCTAGATCGAAACGGGCAGGGGTGGGGATTGAACCCAGGATCCCTGGGTTATACAGCGCGAGCTTCCGCTCCAAATGCTCCGAGCTGGTGTGCTCTAGCCCACTCGGCCACCGATCCTTCTTTTTCTTCTCTTTATTGCACTTGGTCACCGATTTCTCTTTATCTGTCTGGACTCAAGCCTTTCGATCAGAGCCGTATATTAGGAGAGTTTGGACAATAGGCGGAGCAAAGGCCGCCGCCAGCGCCGAATATTCCCCCCACGCTTAGAGCGTAAACTAAATTTGTGACACAGCGTCGACCAATCAGGAGACCTCTACTCCATCTCACAAATGTCTGCAGTGAAGACAAAGGCACAGGCGCGTGAGCCTAGCTCAGCGAAACGCTTTTGTTTGCACGAGACCTCGTGCATAGGAGGCACTTTCCAAAGCCACGCGCTCGTGCCCATGCCTTTGTCTGCACTGCTAGAACAGCGTCCTGAGACTGGCTGAAAGAAAGCAGTGCAAAGGGTGGGGTGCGCGAGCGTCTTGAGACGCGGAGTTCCGCTCAGCACGGCTCCAATTATACTTCGTTTCACTTTATCTGCGAGCGAAGCCAAAGCTAGAAGCACGAGACCAGCGCTTTTTGCATTTCTCCCCAGCTCGCGCGCTCGAGCAAAGCCTGAACGCACGGAGCTTCCGTGCTCGCGCTTCCAGTTTTGCCTTCGCTCGCACATAAGGTGAAACGAAGTATAGTCGTGTCACAAATTTAGAGCACACGACCACCGCTAGGGGCTGTTTCGCGGCCTGTGGTTGGCCCCGAGATGCTCGCCTATTCAAACCAATGTATGGCCAAACTCTCTCAATAAACGGCTCTGCTTTCGATGTGTTTGCGTTTGTCTTGCAAATGGCGTCAAGTGCGCCAGTGCACGAGGCCCGTGTCTCGAGCGCCTCTTGGAAGCAGTTGTCGGCGCAGTACTGAAATGAGCGGCCCTTGAAAGCGAATGGCAGCGGAGCACCCGCTCCTCGCATGTGTCTTGCGCGTTTCCGCAACAATGGTTGGCGGTACTTGAAAGTGTGAATTTTATCAAATGAATTTAGTCTGCAGTTGTCGGCGCAGTACTGAAATGAGCGGCCCTTGAAAGCGAATGGCAGCGGAGCACCCGCTCCTCGCACGTGTCTTGCGCGTTTCCGCAACAATGGTTCGCGGTACTTGAAAGCGTGATTTTTATCAAATGAATTTAGACTGCACTTGCCGGCAGCGCCTTCAACTTATAGAATTTACCAGGATAACTCGAGTGCAACATGGCTTTGTGTATTTGGGTGGTTCTTTTTCGCTGACAGGCAGACAGACGGAAAGTGTCCTTTCTTGCCATACCCGTTGCCAATCTTGTCAGCTGCTGTGCACTTGGCGCGCGATTGTGGACGAGTAGTAGAGCCGCGCCACTTGCTTGGACAGAGCTCCTTGGTTCAGTTTACGGGGGGGAGAACGGTTGCTTCTTGTTGCTTTTGACTCGACGAGCAGAAGTGTGGACCTCTTCGACGAGGTCCGCACCTTTGGACGTGCAGAAGTGTGGACCTCGCCACTAAATGAGCGATGCTTAGGGTCGGCACTCTGTTCCCCAATATTGCTGTGGGCGCCGCCATCTTGGTGCTTGTACAGAGCAGACGCAACTGCCGATCGTCGTGATTCAAAAGTGCAACTTCCTCGGCAGTTGATTCGGTGTTAGGAAGCTCATGTAATATTGCTTTGCTCTGTGGCGAAGCGTTTAAACATTTGTGGAGGACGTAAAAGCGTTTCCTGTGATTTCAGATAAATGTTCAGATAACTGGCAGCCATGATTTTGAGCCACAATATGGACAAGTGTCGTTTCCCTGAAGCGTAGCTTATTTAGTGGCACTAGGAAGATAATGGCGGAACAGCGCAGCACTGAGCTAGATTTCAGACGCCATGTTCTTCAATATATAATGCCACTAAATAAGCTACGCTTCACAGTAACTACACTTGTTCATATTGTGGCTTAAAATCATGGTTGCCAGTTATCTGAAGAATTAACTGAAATCGCAGGAAACGCTTTTCCGTCCTCCACAAATGTTTAAACAGTTCGCGACTAAGCAAAGCAATTTTATATGAGCTTCCTAACACCGAATCTAATGCTGAGGAAGTCGCACTTTTGAATCATGACGATCGGCAGTTGCGTCTACTCTGCACAAGCGCCAAAATGCCGGCGCCCACAAGAATGTTGGGGAACAGAGTACCGATACTCTAAGCGCAGCTAATTTAGTGGCTCTAGTTCTTCCCAGAAGTGGCGCACGACACGTGTCTCTAGCATTTCCACAAAGGTGATTGGCGCCACTTTTCCCAGGATAGATGGGCTTTAGTCCACACAACCTGAGAGCGGGTTTGCAAACCAGTATTGAGACGAAGAGCAGGCCGATATAGGACATAGGAAGTGCAAAACTGCCACTTTATTTCTTTTTTTGTTTTCTAGCTTTAAACTAAGCTCAATTTTTTTTTTCTTTTTTTTTTTTTGCGAAACAACGTTTGCGTGTTAAATGTGGTGGTCCAAATGGCCGCAACGCCGCACCTTGTGCTTTCGATAATTTCGAACGTGGATGGAACTTCGAATTCATTCGGAAATCAGAGCTTATTCTACGTTTTGTAAGCCACTGCAATCTACGTATGCACTGGCTCGTATTTCGCGCCGCCTGTTGGCCGCTTCCTCCAGCGGCGGACGCAGAGCGAAGAAGATCTAGCTCGAGGTCGGCGGCGAACAGCCCGAGGCCCGAGCCCACCCCGAGCGCCCGACCTGCATGCGCAGCTGCGAACATGCAACTCGTTTGTTCCGGAAAAATTCTGCGCCATCTATGAGGAAAAGGGTACAAATAAATAGCGGTTGAATCCCCCTTAAAAGATACGCAAAAATTAAAATTTATTCCCTCTCCCCTTCTCCCCCACCTTCAAACTGAACAAGGAATCTGAGGCCGGATTCTCAAAGCGAACTTACGACGAAGAAAGTGCGTACGACAAGTTTGAGAGAAAATCCGTATTCTCGAAACGAAATTGTCGTAACTTTTGCGCAGGTTACGACAGAATCCTAAGACAGCTCCGAAGCTGTCTTACGCGCTTTTTTTAATCCAAGATGGCTGCTTACCTCGCTTGGATGCTCAGTCGCGACGACGAAAGAAGTTTGAGGCGTGAGCGAGTGTTTCGCAGTCATATTACAGTGAACGACGTGCCAGAGCACATTTTAGAACGGTACTACCGGTTACCGAAAGAGGCGATACTCCGGCTTTGCGACGCGGTAGCCGCTACCCTTGTACGGCCGACGGCGCGAAATATCGCGCTGCCGGTAGCCGTGCAAGGGCTGGTGGCGTTGCGTTTCTACGCCAGTGGAAGCTTTCAATCTGTTGTGGGCGAAGTGGGCCACCTAAGCCAGGCGAGCACATCGCGTATCGTGAACGGTGTGAGCCAGGCCCTCGTCCTGATATCCGGCGTTCTGCTTCCCCACCACGCAACGAGCAGCGGCCCTTACCTCGACCGGTGAGTACCACAGCCTGAGAATACTCAAGGATGTCGATCCGCCCGCGTAAATGTAGTCGAACAGTTTTATTGGTTTTCTACAAACCCGCTAAATCACAGCGGTAAGACAGTGTGTCGGCTTACCGTAACTTCATATCAATACCGGCGCGATTGAGCAAAGTCCGCCGCCGCTCATGTGGCGAGCACGCACAAACACACAACATTCCTAGAATGGCTCACGATCATAGATCTCGACGGTCAAAGCGAGTTGCAATAGACCTCGCTGCCTATCGCAGTCAGCCGCATACATCGCCGGAATACCACATCTCGGGCAATTCACCCCCTTCAGAATAACACGGAGGTCTGTGTTCCGCAGTGAACGATTTTTAGCTCCAGGCTTGTGGATGTTAAGATCGTGCACATGGTCACCGTGCTCTAGACACTCCCTGGTAAACAAGAACAACGACGGTGTTTGGGTAAATTATGCCGCGGCAGAGGATGATGAAAGGCAGCGCTTCATAGAGCTTCCAACAGTGTAACAAGTGCTGCACAATTGTGGTTGAGGGCCTCATTTCAAAGCACCAAATTTATGGGTTGGTGAGCGCAGATTTTTGCATGTACAAGAGACAAAACTGGCTTACTCAAGCATGTCGACATTTTTCACCATTTATGGGCATACCAAAATGTTTATAGCCTTTATGCAATATTGGTTTTTACATGCTTATCATGCTATTAGTATACTTCGTTTACACATAAGGTTGTAAAAAGCGAATGCTACGGCTTCCTCAAGCCAACGTATACGCGACGAAGCGAAGCATGCAACAGGTCTCCACGGGAAGAGCACTCTTCGACGATACAGTGTCACACATATGCCTTGCTTCGACGTTCTGATCGGCTTGTTGGGGTTGCACCATGAGCCGTTTGCCAAGTTAAGGTAAAATGGAGTGTACTATGATCACTGTTGTATTCTACTTGAATGCCTGTTTGCTTTTCAATCATTCTTCAGGGTTTGCTACAATCGCCGGCTTCCCCAGGGTGCTAGGCTGCATCAATGGAACGCATGTGGCCCTCAAACTTGCCAAAACGGACAAGTCAGACTACCTGAACCGCAAGGGCTACACGTCAGTCAACGTGCAGGCAGTCTGCAACGCAAGCAATCTGGTCACACAGCTGACCGTAAAGTGGCCATTGAGCACACATGCTAGCTTCATGTGGCCAAACTGTGATTTGTACGAGCAGTTCGTCGCAGGCACCGCACCTGTTGGTTGGTTTCTTGGTAAGTTTCTGATGAAAATATGTAGTAAAGCATTGTTACACGAACATAGAGAGCCTAATGCTAAAACAGGAGTGCACAACATGTGGCCCGCGGGCCGCATGCGGCCCGAGGGAACTTTCTGTGCGGCCCGCGGACATGACACTGCGAGATGTGCTCAAGACGGCAACCGGTGCGACGATGCCAGATATTGAAAGCCTATCTGCGAGATATTGGAAACCCACGCAGTTCAAAATGAACATTTTTTTTTTTTTTTGGTACGCGTCATGTTTTAGCTGTGCACCCCTGTGACAAAACAACAGTCAGCAATATGATTGCAAGAGGTAATTTCTATTTGTCTCTCATGGCTGGGAGAGACCAAAGTAGTACTGATAAAAATGCCATTCTTTACAGTTGTGTTGTCCCTTGGCAAGACTGTTGCTTTGCCACACAATACATGCGGGTCCGTCCATTGCTGAAACCATGAAAAAACATATTTTACAGATTTTACAGCTTAACAATCGAAAAGCTTTAATAAAATCCAAGCTGCAAATCCTGGTTGATTATAATTCAATTAGGCTTTTATTTGGTAGATTCAAATAAAGGCATGATTGTGGTCAAGTACTCTGCCAATGAAACTAGCTGTGCTGTCGTGTCACCGGCACAAAATATTGCTCCACAAAAAGTGGGGAGCTCGAATTGCGCAACACAGTTTGTTGCTTGTTTCTGGATGCCGAAGACTAACGCACTGCAGGTACATTGTTATCCATGGTGTGCTGCTGGTCCCGCAATGGGAAAGGATTGCAAAGCAACAGAGCGAACGTCCAACGAGATAAGCGGCTCTTTGGTGAACATGTGTTAATATTGTTGCCGTCTTTCCTCTGCGCCAACGACAGGAAAAACAAAAAAAAAAGGTATCGCGTTTCCCTGCTTTCCCCACAACGTGGTGCGCACTTGGTTGTCTTCGGCCACAGTCGGCACAACTGTATGAAGCGACCTTTATACGTAGTCTCGGCGTATCTTGAGTCTTGGGCTCGTAAAAGATGAACTCTCAGGAGCTTGTCTCGCTTAAGTGAAGCAACATGAAATGACCATCCAAGTCCGTCTTGGATAATGCAGGGGACGCTGGGTATTCTGTCCAGCCGTGGCTCATGACCCCAATTCGAGCACCCAAGGACCAACCAGAGTTGGACTACAATGAGGCCCTGACGAAGACTAGACAAGTCATCGAGCGGACGTTCGGGCTCCTGAAATCCCGCTTCAGGTGCCTGGACAAGTCTGGAGGCTTCCTACAATACAGGCCTAAGATCTGCTGTCAGATTATCGTGGCGTGTGTGGTTCTTCACATTTACTGTATGCGCCACCACGTGTCTCTCAACGAAACACTAGGTAACATAATAGACCTTTTCCAGAGTGGAAGTGCCCCTAATGGAAAGGCCTTACGCAGCGCATTTTGCTTTTCAGTTGGTCAACCTCAGTTCCGTCATCACGTCGCGACCAAATACACTGCCACATATTACACATACTGTCGCAATAACTTTGAAAGCTCGTAGATCGAAACCGAAGCCCTGGCACCTCATTTCATGGCCAACTCGCTGCCAAAACGCAGTGTGCGCAGTGTCACATGCAGGGGTTTATAGAAGTAGGCTATTACAAGGTTGCTTTTTGGTAGGCGTTTTTGCACAATCTCTGCATGTATCGGACCGCATCTGTTCACCTGACACTCTTAGCTCTCTGAAAATCTACCTTACATGTGAACAATTAGCGTAAGTCAATAAATAATTTATATCACCGGGTATCTTCTTTTTGTTTTTGTGCAGTGAAAAAGTTTTTTGCAGTAAGCAAGCTATCTTTCAGAGCTGGCTCAGGAGAATAATTGGAAGACATTTGTTTCTTGCTAACCACCTTTAGCTTACAAGTTCTGTACGAGCTAACATGTAGCGGTCATCATATACAACTGGTATTTTCTGCCTTAAATTTTTATGAGTGGGAAAGCTCTCTAATGAATATTCTATTGTGTATACAGTTGACCTGTCTGATGATGAAGAAGAAGAAGAGGAAGAAGAAGAAGAAGAAGAAGAAGACGAAGAAGAAGAAGAGGAGGACGAGGAGGAGGAGGAGGAGACACCCACACCAGCACCAAGAACTAGGAGGGCACGACCCATGGTGGCGGGTGCGGCTGCGAAAAGTGCAGTTGTTCGCCACGCTTTTACTTAAAAGTGTACTCTTCCACAAGGGGCAAGTAAAGGTGCCGGAGACAAGCAAGTGAGAATGCTCCAATAGAGTTTACTGCAATGAAGTATTGTCACATGCTTCGCTCGGACACTCTTATTGACTCACTTGGCCAGTACCTTTATTTGTTGGTCAACAGATGTTGAAATGGGGCAAAATACATAGGTTTATTCAGGAAGAACAGGAGCATTAACAAATTGCACTTCATATTTCTCTGCCTTTAGGGCCACTAACTGTTGCTGCGGCGCTAATATGCCCTGCTGCGCTGCAACCAGTGCATCTGAGCCGCTCCAGAATCGCCATCTGCGTCTGCAGGATCCTCATGTCCCACATCTTCGTTGCCGCCTGAATTGGTGGAGTAATGATTTGTTATTTTTTAAATCGGCTATGGGATATGTATACAGACATGTGCCAGAGATCCTCAAAATACCAGCTCGAAATGACGAACTTTAATTTTTATTTAAATGTTTTCTTTCTCATGTGATTTGAAAAGTGCCTGTACATAAATATCCCCTTTAGCTTTGTGTTTTGAAGTGTTTCTGAAAATAAATTTGTTAGCTTTGAAGTGTGGTCATGTTCAGGACTGAAAGCATGGAACACAAATGATCATCCAGTTTTCTTTTCTGCTATCATAGTTTGTACGGCTACATGTTGTATAGATGAGTGACATAACCGCTGTCATTCGCACTTTAGACGTTGAATAATACAGGTGTTAGCATATGATGCAGGAGAGCTTTAGAATTTCGTCTGTGTAGTTTAGAGGTCTTCCAGTGATGTCACTGGTTCACGTTTAAGTGTTGGACGTTCAGAAGCTCTTCAAAAAGTGACGCCCAGCAAAAACGTTAATCTAACAACGACAATGCAAGAATGTTTAATCATGTTGAATATGTGTTTTAAGCATACTCACTCCGTCGAACTGTGGGGGTGTGCTGGCAGCTATCTCAACAGCAGCCCTTGCTGCTGCAGCCCTTACTGCTGCAGGTTGTGCTGATGCAGGCTGTGCTGATGCAGGCCGTGCTGATGCAGGCCATGGTGTTGCAGGCCGCGCCGACGCAGGCCCCGCTAATGCAGGCCGTGCTACTGCGGGTTGTGAAGCCACGGCTTCTGCAACTGCACCTCCACCTAATGAATAAAATATGTGGCGCTTCATGCTTACAGACGACTGTGTGATGGCTAAAGTGCCCGACACGGCCGAAACGACCTCATCATCGTACAATGCGTCTGAATGAAATTAGGTGGGATCAGAAGCAAAACAGATGGTAGTGTTTAGACAGGATGAGGTCAGTCTGCCAGTGTACAATACTGCTGGTTATGCTGTAAATGAGGAATTTGGCCAGTGCAATATGACTGCTAGCCTAGAGTCTACATGTCTTGCGCAGTAGTGATGTCCGACAGCATGCCAATACGATTTTAATCCGGATTGAAGCTGGCACAAATATGGAATGAAACCAGGACCCCTGGATTTTGAATGCGTGCTTGGAGCTGCGGAACACTAACATACCAGGCCACCGATCCTCCTTACGGAATCCCTGATCCGAGTAATGGTGTGCACTGTGCGCACCAGCAATCTAAGGTTTCCCGACATGTCGTGATGCTTGTCGGATATTTAACTGGCTGTGTAGTCGCAGTGGTGCGACTAAACCCAAAATTGTTCGCTGCAAACATCGGGTTTTGGATAACTGGAACAGGCTTCGACAGTTGAGTGACAACTTTGACAAAATGTTTCATTTTCTATACATGGGCTAAGACGTGAAACATGCTTACTAAATATTTCAGATGCCGAATGTAAACACTTGTACAAGAATACCCATAGCGTTGTTCATAATACTCACTCTGATTGCACAGCATGCCCTCTGAGGTACTAGGACTGGGACAGAGAAAAAGAAAGCACTTGTAATTTAACTGCAGCTGTATATGTAGCACTTCACTCGTTGATCAAGATAAAAACTGACCTTGAGTGCACCGACCAACTTCTGTCCGGTGCAGTGCTGGGTCCAGCGCCCGGATCTATGACGAAAACTGAAAATACAATGTAATATTTTCACGATTTTATAAGAACATTGATATATCGTGAACTTACAATCGGGGGAGATCTCCGAATCGCTATCGGCAGTCGCTTGGGTCCGGTTGTGACGCTCTAGAAAATTGAAAAAGGAAGAATCGCTCAGTTTTTCAGTCAGCCTTTCCATGTTTCTAGTGCTAGCAATACAAGTTCGACATCATCCACATAGTGAAGCCTCCCAGTGTGTGCGAGGGGGGGGGGGGGGGGGGGGGGCACCTCGCGCATTGGTGAACATTTAGCACTTACCCAACTGCCGTGCTCCGATGTCGAAGGCCCCTTCGATTCCTACTAGGGAGGCTTCGCTGAGGAGGCCGATCACCCGCTCCTCGGCGTCCGTCAGCTCCGGCTCTCCCGGGCCACCACCTGTCGCATTCTGGCTGCGCCGGACTGCAGCTTCTATACACTGCAATAAGGTGGGAAATGGGTCATTCCATCACGTGATTTATCACGTGTAGGTCTACACTCAAATAGTTTAACTGAGTAGAGAACCAAGCCTTACCGCGGATTTTATTAGTGCTCTTGTAATCCGTCCACTTTTTTTTAACGTCGTTGACGTTTCTCCGGAGACCGCGAACAGCGACGCGGTAATGAGAGCCCACGCTCGCTGCTTTGCTAAGGAGCCGTGCGGGTCACCTGTTTTGCTTCAATGGCTAGCTTGTGGTTCTCGTAACCGTCAACCAAAGTGGTAATCTCCGCTTCCGTGAAATTTGGCATTCGCACTTTTTTACACTCCGGTTCCGACATATTCACGCGCACGTGTGTTGTTGTAGGCGTTGTAAACACGGGCACGTGTTTGAAACTGCGCTCATTGGTTGTTGGAGTCGCCGAAGACGCCGTCGCCATAGCAACAACAAGCTCTCGCGCTATTCGGGAAAAGGCGAGACACCGGAAGTCGTCGTCTCTCCAAGAAAGGTCTAACTTTCCTCCTCTCACTTAAGAACGCGTTTGTGAATATCGTTCTCGCCTCATCTTACGATGATCGTAACTTTACGAACATCATACTTGCATCATAGCTAAGTTGTCGTAGGTAAGAGGTTTTTTTTATAAATCTGGCCTCTGACCTTCACGAAGAAGAACCTGTAGTTTTTGAAGACTGACCTCCAAAAAGCCCGACCTTCATTTCCACTTGCTCGTCTTGCGGACAGCAACATCGAGAAGCAACTGTTGTTAAATTCGAAGAAGGGATTTCGTTAGATTGAAACGTGTGAGGTTGATGTTAAACGCTCGTGCAATGTGGGGCAACAATGCATTTGGCCCGTCTGAATCGCCCACGACAAACATGAATATGGTTAAACGCTGAGATTTTTCAAGGTAAATATATAAAGAAATGAAGCCTTGCTTCCGCTTGTTTTCGACTCCTGGTGTCCTTCCATCACGGCATTAAAATTCTTATGTTGCAATTTGACAAAATAGATAGATACAAAAAACTTCGTTTGATCTAACTAAATATGGTAATTAGCACAATACAAAAGTAACGTATATGTAACGTTATGTTCCATTTTTTTTAACTGCAACGGGAACGAGTTCCTTTCTCACAGACGGAACTTGTAAAGAAAATACGTTCCAAAAATCAGAGGGAACGAGGAACGAGCTTTCGGTTCCTCTTTTTGAGGAACGTGGACAACTCTGCTTGATAGCCGAGTGGTACAACTTAATAAAATGCCTAATGTACGTGTTACAGACTTTCAAAAAAAATTAATTGGGGTTTTCTTGGCCCTCATGCGAAACGTCAGTGTTTTTTTGTGTTTTTTTCTTAGACTTTAATACGCATTTTCCCTGTTTAATGAGGTATATCTCACCGTTATATCAAGCCCCTCGCAAACGTTGGGGCCGTCTGTTCGACGTCAAAGTGATGTACGTTGAACTAAAGCTTTAGAGTGCATCATAAGGGCACAAAAGGGTGTACGACGACACCCCTTTTTTTTAGATTTTGGCATAGACCTGTGGGTTACAAAAGCTTGTGCAGCAGGGTCTTGGGACTTCTTAGGCAAGTTCTTCGCAGTCTGAACTGCACGCTCCGCTTCGCCATTGCTTTTTGGGATAGTAAGGACTCGACGTTACGTGTGCATTCTCACTTAACAAGTAACCGTTTGAATGCGCTGGCAGCAAACTGAGGTCCGCCGTCAGACCGGTTAACCTCTGGAATGCCAAAACGCGAGAATATTTAGCTAAGCGCCTTGATGACATCTTTTGATGTGATATTGTGAAGCTCCTTGAGCTCCAAGAACTTTAAAGAATAATCAATAACGACCAGATTGGTTTTCCCTTCCAACAAAAATACTTGTTCTTGCCATGGACGCTCAGGTAAAAATTTTTGGAGCAGTGGTTTTGCACCTGGTCGTCGGAACCTCTGGCAGGTAGGACACATGCGGACGTGATTATGAATTTGTTGACTGATGCTTGGGCATCAAACCGAGTCCCTTGTTGTTACGATGGGACTTCGTCGTCTTCATTCAACAAGTGCCAAGACGCGTGACCTCAGCTCGGACCACGCCTAAAGCACTGTTCCTGATCGAGCTAGCGACATGTTCGCCGGGCTCGCAGCTCACCACCAATCTCTTACAGTCTTCTCTTGTAAATAATATCACGTAACACTGGCGACGATGATAAACCTGGATAGTTCAGCGAGGATGGCGCAAGGTCGAATTCTGGACTACACTCATGGTACGAGTTGAACATCCTGAAGGGAACGGCTCGAATTCTACTTCGAGGCCAACGACGTCACAGAGCCGTCAAAGAAGCGAGAGCTACTCTACAGCCTATGTGGGGAGAAAACATAGGGCAAGGCTCGTGATTTACTTCACCCACAAGCACCATGTGAGGTCTCCCATGACGACGTTATGCGACGACTATTATGCCACTTCGAGTCTGATCCATCGGAACTCCTCGGGAGATGGCGATTTCACAAACGTGGTCAGGAGCCTCACGAAATCATCCCCGAACACGTAGATGCTCTGCCAGATCTTGCCAAAGATTGCAACTTCTGCACAACGGTCACGACCATGGCACCTGCCACGACAAACGCACAAGCGCCGAGCGGATTTACTATCCAACAATCAGCTTGTGTCGCCGGGAGCACCTTGCGGCAAGCATCGGTGGCACAAGTAACATCTACAGTTATTTCACTGAAAGCTATGCTACGCGACCGCTTCATATGTGGCCTTCGAGACGTTCACCACCAGCAACGATTACTCTCCGCAAGAGCCGTTACTTTCTAGAAAGCGTTTGATTTGGCTAAGGCAATATAGTCAACAACGACCCATCTATCAAAAATTAGAGTCGATGTCAAGAAGATCCATCAAAACTCCTCCAAACAACGCGATACTGGATCAACGGCAAAGTAAAAAAACCGAGCCCAAAGTCGGTGCTACAGGTGCAACAACAAAAATCATCGACCGAAGGACTGTCGCTTTCGCGAAAGCACCTGCAATAACTGCAAAGCGATTGGTCATCTTGAGAAGGCTTGCATCTCAAAGAAAAAACAAGGACAAAGCAAGAAGACTCATCAAGTGAGTGAGTCGAGTGCGGACCATGGTGCAGAACTTTCTATTCTCTACTAAACGTGCGAGGGATCACCAAGTCCACCACATTTTAAGATTACCCTCACCATCAACTGTAAAACCTTGCAAATGGAAGCTGACTCGGGAGCTACGATCACACTCGTCAGTCAAGTAACCTTTCGCAGACTATGGTCTAAAGGAACAACGAAACTGCAGCCTGAAGAGAAACAACTATATACCTGGTCAGGACAAAGGATGCTAGTTCTCGGCAAAATTCAGATAAACATCCTGAAAGCAACCACCGCAAGAACGCAACCAGTCAAACTCACTCTGCGTGTCGTAAAAGGACAAGGAGCTAGTCTCCTCGGCTGGGACTGGCTTGAACTATTGGGCGAATTTTCCTCTCTGAAGTGAATGCCGTGACCTTCACCTCATTGCAGAAGGAAATACCAAGATGTTTTCACCGAACTGCAGAACGGTCATAAATGGTCACCCATATCTATTCCAATGCAGCCGGACCCACCGGAAATGCCGTCCAGTTCCATTCGCTATCCGGGATCCTGTGCTGAATGAGCTGGATCGCTTGGAAGAACGAGGAATAATAGAACCTGTCCTATCTTCTGAGTGGGCAACTCCATTAGTGGTAGTAAGGAAGAAGGATGGATCGCTAAGACTTTGCGGTGATTACCGCAGCACAGTGAACGCATCTGCAAAGCCTGGGACCTACCCACTACAGACTGTACCAGAGCTCCTAACACAATCAACCAAGAAAATAACTTTTCAAAAATTGGCTTGACACAAGCCTACCAGCAGTTGCCACTCGACGAAGCTATGTCTGAGGTATTGTGCATCAATACGATCAAGGGACTGTACCGCGTGAAGTGTCTACACTTCGGCGTATCTGTAGTCCCGGCTATCTTTCAAAAAATTATGGAGGTATGCCTTGCTGGGCTACCGGGCGTCGCTACATACCTTGACGACATCCTCATCACTGGCTTCACCAAGGGTCAGCACTTAGGGCCCGTTCACATCTTGCAACTTGGGACAGTCGCTGGAACGACTAGCGACAAGCGACTGGCGACCACCAGTGGTCACACCTGATTGAGCGACGGACAAGTCGCCAGGCTCGCTGCCAACTTAACGGATAATGATCAATACCTTCCCGAGCCGGCTGAACGGTTTTTCTGATCAAAGGCGCCGGCAGGAAAAAACACAAAAACTTAATGCTTAATGGTGCTTCGGAACGTAAAACAACGGCTATACGTGCGCTCCCTCAACCTTGATATTGTACGTACAGTACGTACCTGCCATGCCGAAAATGTCGCCGATCTCGTTCCAGGCCTGCAGCTTTTTGTCCTGATCCTTGTGGTCGGGGTGCCGCTTATTGTAAAGAAACGGATAGTCTTTGACAGCATTAATAAGAGCTTCCGCGGAGAACTGCCGTGCGCGCGTCGCTATTCCCCGCGGGAAGCAGTGCCGGATGTAAACAAACGCACGCATCACTTCCAACGAGACTGTGATTGGCTCCGCCGTCCAGCGACTCGTTTTTGCGACTTGAGAAATCGGTCAGGGAGCGACTGCCCAAAACCGGTCGGTAGAAAACTGTTTTGGTCGCTCCGCGACAAAAAACCAGTCGCTAGTCGCTGGTCGGTCCAGCGACTGTCGCAAGTGTGAACGGGCCTTTAGAGTGACTCGAAGCAGTTCTACAACGTCTGAGCCAAGCAGGCCTCAAGGTAAAAAAAAAAAAAAAAGTGCCATTTAGATATGTCAGAGGTTGATTTCCTCGTGTTCCCAGTAGATGCTCCAGGCATCTGGCCGACACCAGAAAACGTCAATGCGATTGTAGAAGCGCCAGAGCCGAAAGACAAGTCGGAACTGCAATCCTTTCTGGGAGTGATTGCCATCGAGCAACTCGAGCAACTGTGGCCGAAAGCTTGAATCGCTTGCTCGACAAGAATGTGCCATGGAAATGGGAGTCCCGACAGTGCAAAGACTACCAAGCGCTGAATGACTTGCTCTCATAAGCAGATTTCCTGGTGGACTGCGATCCTGAGAAGCCACTCTCCTTGTCATGCGAAGCCTCTCCCTACGGAGTAGGAGCCGTACTTTCCCAACTAGGCAACCAAGGTCGTGAAGATCTGATAGCTTACGGGTCTAGAACGCTATAGGAAAGCGCAAAAGGAACTTTGCCCAGCTCGACAAAGAATGGTTGGCCATAGTGTTTGGAGTTAATACTTTCATCAGTATATTGCTGTCAGGTCCGTCACGTTGTACACGGATCACAAGCCCCTGCTAGGCATCCTCAATTCAGGCAGATGCCACTGGTACTGTCCCCGAAAATGCTACGCTGGTGCCTGCATCTCCAAAACTACTACTATCAGCTGGTATGCCGACCCGGTGCACTTCACCAAAATGCGGATGCCCTGAGCCGTCTTCCACTGCCCAGTAACGTGGACGAACCACGCGGTCCAGCAGACATCCTCATGATTGAGGCACTTGAGAAACTATCCCTCTCAGCAAAGGACATAGCACGTCTTACAGCAAAGAACCCTTTCCTGTCGATGGTCTACCAAGCCGTCCAGTCCGGAGCCCCCAAAGGCTTGACTGGAAAACAGTTCGCAACCTATGTGTCAATTTAACGAACTGTCGACCACAAGGGATGCGTGTTATGGGGATCACGTGGGGTTATTCCGAAAAAGGCACAGCCAGCAGCCATGAAACTCCTGCACGCAAACCATCCAGGAGTAACAGCCATGAAACGCTGTGCACAGTCACCTTTAGTGGCCTGACCTCGACAAAAAAATCGACACGTGCGTCCAATCCTGCTCCAAGTGTCAGCAGCATGTACCTGCTGCTGTTGCAGCACCAAGTCTAACTTTGGAGCGCGCTCATGAGCCATGGAGTATTAGCCCCGAGCGCGACCGAAAGCGTCGCTGTGGTCGGCCTTCCACGATTGGCCGAACGCTGACTATGACGTCGGAAAGGGGATTATCATCGACGGAAATAAGAGGAATGAAAGAACTTTAATTTTGATGGTTGGCAGTGTTCCTTTGAGAGCGCCATGATTTCAAGCTTCCACCATGCTATTTACAAACACCATCGAACTTGTTGTTTGCAAGGTAATGACGTCACAAGGGGGAACCACAGGAGGGCGCCACCTAAACATCTCGCCGCTAATACTTCACATGAACCTCGCCGGTCCTTTTAAAGGAACAATGCTGCTGATAGTTGTTGATGCATATTCCAAATGGTTGGAAGTCCACGTCTGCTTGTAAGCAACTGCTGCCACCGTCATTGATGCCCTGCGTTCCATGTTTGCCACATTTGGCATCCCGAAAGTTGTCTGCAGCGGCAATCACCCACCATTTTTAGCAAAGGAAACCTATAAATTCCTGCAAGCCAATGAAGTCCGGCATATCATAAGCGTCCCTATCACCCGACTATCAACGGCCAAGTCAAACGAATGGTTGGGAGACCAAGGAGTCGCTGCGCAAACTTTCGGAAGTCTGAACTGCCGCTTGGCACATTTCTTGTTTAGGCACCATACAACACTAAGCTCAACAACTGGGAAAACACAAGCAGAGTTGATGTTCGGACGACAACTGCCTTGCCCATTGGACAACAACTATCCACGGGGTAAGTAAGGTGAAGAAGGCTACAAAGATGCTAAGTTTAGCAAGTCACAAGCCGTCTTTATTAAGGAATTCGCGTGACAACCGAAATGGATAAAAGCTAAGGTGCTCCGACAGGTTGGTTCCCGATCATTTGAAGTAACGACTTCAGATGGAAGAATACAAATAAGACGACAACATGCGAAGTCGGTTAGCCCAACATTCGGAACATTGCAGTTCAATATCATCTCGAATTTCAAGTTGTCCAGTGTTCGACCCGGGTTACGTTGAAACAAAAGATGTATGTACCTCAGGCCAAGCATCTTCAGAGACGGAATCCTCAACAGCGAACACCTCTGGTGCGTTTTCACTTCCAGAGCCTACACCGCCCATCAGAGGGCAGTGCTCTGTCATGAGAAATACTAAATCGAGATCAGAAGGCTTTCCTGAACCATCCTCCTCGTCTGTTCCGGTTCCTCTACCCAGAACACGCCCCAAGCACATTACAAACAAACCAGTGCGCTTCCGAGAAACTGATTAGTTTTATTGAGAATGGGGAAGTGCTACCATAGCCTCCTCTATTGTGCTACGATGGGACTTCGTCGTTTTCATTCAGCACGTTCCAAGATGCGCGCCCTCAGCTCGGGCCACGCCCCACGCACTGTTCCTGACTGCACTAGTGACATGTTCGCCGGGCTCGCAGCTTACCACCAATCTCATAGTCTTCTAAATAACATGTAAATGGACCAGCAAGTAACACTATTGCTCTGGCTCTACATCGACCAATGAGGGGGGATCGGTGACCGAGTGGGCTAGCGCACATCAGCTCGGAGCACGTGCACTCTAAGAAAAAAAGGAGGAGAAAGGTAGCAAAAGTGATTGTTCCTCCTTGTGTTGGACACGCCCCCCTGAGAAGGGAGGAACTGAAGGTAGGACGAACGGAACAGCGCAAGTTCCTCCTTGTATAGTTGGTGCAGAGGTAGAACATCGCGCTGCTGATCAAGCGGTCGCGGGTTCGATCCCTGAAAAGAAGCGCCTTTTTTTTTTTTTCTTGCTTTATTAGTTTTCTTTTTTTTTTAATTTATCAAGACAAAAATAAACAAAACCCATACCGATGGAAGGAAAATTAAAGTCCTTATTATTCACTGACGCAAGGGAAAACTATATAAATACCATTGCTACAAGCTTCATCGGCACGCTGTTTGATAAACAGGATTTGGGCACCCAGGTTGGAGCTAAGCTGTTGACGCAGGGGCAAAGACGACGAGGTCGGTCCTTCAGTCGTTTCTTTTCCGGCAGAGTTTTTGACATTCATAAAGAAAAAAGCGCACTCTAAGAGAAAATAGAGGAAAAAGCTAGCAACGGCGCGTCTTCCTCTTTTCTACTGACGCGCCTCCAAGCGGACATGAGAAGAAGAAAGGAACGAGACGTTTTTCTCCTTCTCCAAGCAGACGGGAGAAAGCTTTCGCCCTCCCAACTCATCTTCTTTCGGTTTCGTTTTTCGAGCCCGTCGCGCGCGTTGTTTAATAAATGTTGTTAAGTTGATTGAGCTTCAGTGGCAGCGAAGGCCGCCTGTAATTTCGTCTTCTATTCCAAACGTGTAGAACATTTCGGTTGCATTGACGTTTTCACCACTAATTTTATCAAACGAGCACACGAAGCCGCTAGAAACAGCGAAGTTCCGGAGCAGTGCCAGCAGCGCTACGTACACTGGTTAAGATGGCCGTTTCTGGATTGCCACGCGGAACTACAGTAGCGGAACCACGCGGAACTGTGTCGACGTTTTCGACGTTATGGAAATCGCAGGAACTGCGTCCGAGGCAGGAAAACCTGCCGGCTGCCTGGGTGCCTTCCGTGCTGAATTCGGTTCTGTTTTCCCGTGCAGAGTTCCAACCGGCGTTCAACGTGGTTCTGTATTTCTGCGTGTCAGCAACATAGCAGCAACATCGTGATGGCAGTGTTGTGCGTAATCTGCGTAGTGAACAGAAGACTGGAATTATCGCCGATGTGACCGTGTGTTCGCGTATCAGTGGTGTAACAACAAGATGAGATGACGTGAACTGTCGGGCATTGATGCCGCTGGTCGGGCCTTGATTGGAGGGGGCGGGGTGTCGCAGGTTGACATTCCGCTTTACATTAAAGAGTTTCAGACCACTTGAGGAATTAGGCGCAGTCGATCGACGTGCGGACAGTCATGTTGGAACGCTGGTCTGAACGGTAAGCTCCTATCGTACAGTGGCCAATGTGACTGTCGGTCCCCGGGAGGTTGCGCTCTGGGGAAAAGACTGGACAGTACGAAATTATGACGGAAAGTACGTATATTTACAATGGAATTTTAGCATTAAAAATAAGAAAAAGACTAGCAAAATCGAAAACAAAAAGCTATCCTGTATTGTGCTGTTTAGATACACTACGGTTCCTGGAGAAACTGCCCTCCAAGTGGCGCGCTGGAATGAGCGCTAGAAGTTTTCGAGCTCGCCACGGCGTAGCTGGCGTAGTTCCGTACACTTGCCGCAAGTCGCGGCTTTGACTGCATTCAAGTTGATCGAAAAGCGATATCTCTGCCCGTGAAGCATCACTTCCAGCTGGGTGAATATCTGATCTACAGAGATTAATTCAAGACGGCAATTGCAGCCGTGCGCGAACAGCACCGAGTAGAAAAACGAACACTACAATATAAATAGTGGCTACGGAGTGCCGTGCGGGGAAACGAACTAATGGCTTGGAACCGCATTGGAGCGGCTCGATTTATTGGCTTTCAAATAATTACGGCATGATCGAGCGTTTTCTTTTTAATAAGAGATTCATCCCCTGAGCCATTAAAAATACTCTCAGATGTATGACATTGCTGGAAAAAAATCAACATGCTGTGAATATTTTTTTATTGCTTATGGAGTCACCGAAAAATTCCGTACGTTCAAAACGACCAGTATAAAACACGGAAACGCAGAGCTCAGGAGTAGTGATCGGGTTAGTGTACTGTTGTATTGATATTTGTATGTGTGATGCATGTGTATGCGCTCTCTTTACGTTCAGCTGATGCTTGTGTATGCATAATCTGTCTACATGTGTGTATAGGGCTCCCGAAGATCCCGCAGCGCTATGGTGGCGTGAGAAAATAAAATATTTTTTTTTTTTTTTTAGAACATGAATTGGGCGGTACCTAGCGCCCCCTAGCCTAGCTACTTGCAATTACTCTGCTTTACCCTGCCATCTGGTGGCAAGTGATTTAACCTCCTTTTACGCTACGCGGCTACGCCATAATTTCGTGTTACCGTGCTGAAATGAGCCAAGAGGCTGCTTCGGCTTTGCTTTTTTTTAAGAGCGGCGTTTAGTTTCGCGGGCGAATGGTTTATCACTCCTCCGTGATGTGCGTTTGACGCAGCGATTGACGAAGGAATTGTGGCTCGAGGAATAGCAAAGGTAAGACGTGAAGTGCGCGAACTGGGTGCCGGTTGTCTCCGCTTAACATCGCTGTGCTGACGATGAGAAGGCTGAGTGACGGCATGCTTTCGAAACGTAAGTTTCTTCACCTGCAGGGGGAAGCCGGCTTCGGAAATAAATACAGTTCGCGGAAAGCTCGTGTTACGTTTTTATTTGCTGTTCTTCTCGCCCCGTACAATAGACTTAGTGTTCTCGTTAAGCCTTATTGAGCTCGATTTGCTGGATTCGTGGCCGCCATAATGAGATGCAGGCGACGGAGGAACTTTTGCCACCTGCTTTAGGGACGAACGTTTCTCCCTTTCTGAAGGAACATATGTATCAAGAGTGTTCCTCCCTTTAGGGAGGACTATACTGACCCTTTTTTCTAAGAGTGTGGAGCGAAAGCTCGCGCTGCAGAACCCAGGGATCCTGGGTTCAATCCCCACCCCTACCCGTTTCGATCTGGATGAGCATCGTACCGGCGTGCGGTCATATATCGCTACTGCGTGGTGCACGTTAAAGACCCCAGGCTAGCGGTTGTACTGCACTGGCTAAATTGCTCATCTATAGACCTTTTCTTTAACGGCGCCGCCATCTTGAGAATTGCAGCGCCGACGACGCCGTCTAGCGGTTTAGAAAAAGAAATACCGGCTAGTTCTGGCAGCACAGCTATCTGGGTAGGCAACGGTGTGGGTATGGGGGGAACTTGGCTAGACTTGGCTATGGTGGGCTGCAATAACTTGGTTGGAGGTTAGTATGTATGATCTGTATGGGTTGGAGCTTGTCCGGTTGAATCCAGCTGGCTACTCACAGACCATCACCTTGCCTCCTCGAGAGAACGACGACGAAGACGCTGGGGTGTTTTGATTGAGTTTCCACAGCGAAGTATATATATGAGCAGCTTAATGTAGTCTATTCAGGTAAGCTCTCGGCATTTGATAGCTCCATCTTGAGTGGTGGCATGCAGACTTTTTCATAATTTTCACATACCATGGGACTTGCAGTGATAACCTAATTGGACCACCTGCACCGGGAATTAAAATCGGTCCTCTTGTCGTAGACGAAGTGGTCGTGAGCTTAAACATGACGTTGAGTCTGATACGAATCTCTCGCGATTCAAGCTCGCAATCGACTGACTTCATACATAAGGATCCTTGGGGAAAATGCGAAGCTCAATAACATTGCAGCCACACCCGCGCTGCAGCTTCTTGTGCTCATGGCACACTTTCTGCTAGTGTTCTTATGCTTTTTAAAATTATTTATTCATCCGACGACTGTGCAGTGGTAGCCAGACAACCGTAGATTTTCGGAAATTGCAGCACGGTAAAAAGGAGCACTCGGAACTACCTCATGCACGACGTCCGTTTTTAAGCCTTTTCGCCCATACCCTTGGCGGTTGCATACCCTGTGTCAGCGGGCAATCCAAAAATGCACCAGGTCGAGGGTACGTCAGTTAAGGTGTATCCACACGACGGACCAAATTGCTGTTTTGGTCCGCGGGCCGCGCATCACGTGATCTTACGTCACCGGTTTTCGAGGTCCGCCGGTGGTCCGCGGCCCGCGCTTCTGAGAAATGCCAAGCGACTTTTCTCGCCCGGATTTTGGTGGCGGACCGCGACGTTTTTAGTATAATTGAAGTGCTAACCGCCGAATTCAGAAGCCTCACTCAAGCTACACTCACACTTAAGGGCCCCTCCACTTCCTCGAGGAAGGCGCGAGGGCCGGCGCTGGCCAATCGCGACGGCGGGTCCGTCCTCGCAATTGGCCAGCGCCGGCCCTCGCGCCTTCCTCGAGGAAGTGGAGCGGCCCTTAAGTGTGAGTGTAGTTTGAGTGAGGTTTCTGAATTCGGCGGTAAGTCTGGCAACAACCAGACTTTAGTTGTTTGGATTGGAATTCAAATCCAAAGTCGTTTTTTTTTTTTTTTTGGCGCAAACTGTTAAAGACGAAGAAGACGAACCTTTTGTTGTGCGACGAAGAGATTTGACTATGCAGACCAAGATCTTTCCTGCACATCCAGGGCTTCATCCAGCATGCCTTTTCGGTTCACTTAAGTCCTCCTCGTCCTCAATAGTCAACGCCAGGGCCACCGCGGCCAAACGTCTCTTTCGTTCAACCTCCATCTTGGCTCCTTACAAATAGCCTCAAAGCAGCTCGCTGAGTGCGTTTGGCGGAGCTGTGAGGTCGAGGGTTAGACCGGCCCGTTCGCTCTGTCGTCTGCTCTTTTGGTCCGCCGTGTGGATGCTCATTGCAGCCGGGCGGCCCGCGGGCCGCGCATCACATGATCAATCGGTCCGCGGCCCGATCCGTCGTGTGGATACACCTTTACTGGCTGGTTTGAGGTTATGCGAAAAAGGTCTATATCGAGTGACTCGTCACAACTTTAAATGGCTGACCAACTACACGCTGTATAAATATCCCCATAACCCAATTTTTTTCAACCAATGCCCTGATGTCCACCGTGCAGGCGTTAGAGGATGTCTTGTCGCAACAAAGGTGGAATAACGAGCCAGCCGTTCCTCATGAACAACCTTTGAACTGTCTTTGATTCAGAGGCCACGCTTCCATACCTTCTGGCTCCTGGTGGTAACTGGTTGTGAACGCGGGCCTTGGTTTTCACAGCAAAGCATAATCCGCGCGGTTGTTATATCATTCTACAATTCTAACCTAAGTCGGCCTAGCAGTTCACATGTCGCGGGCAGGAGTTTAACTGCTAGGAGTTAGTACTCCTTTACATAGGTTTCCTCCTTGCCTGCTTGACTAGCTTGTGACATTCTGGAGCTTCCCCGATAGATGTCGGCGGTGTGCACCTCGTTTCCTGGTGTGAGAGAAATTGTGAAGTCGAACTCAAGGACCCTCATCCGCAAGCGTGGGAGCTTAGCGTCATCTCGTCTAGTCTTTTTGTAAAATAACGACACGCCAGCGGTTTGTGGTCCATTTTCACGTGAAATCTCAGTTCCAGTAGGCACATTCAAAGGTGTTCGCGTACCCATGTGACAGCGGGCGCTTCCTTTTCTTTTTGAACATACTTCCTTTCTGCTTCCGTCGTGGCTCGAGAAGCGTGAGCTACGATAAGGCTCTTGCCATCTCGGTCTTCCTGTAGCAGGACGGCCCAAAGTCCATACCATGATGCGTCTGAAGCTGTGTTGGCAGTAGCGCGCTTCAAGTTACGTGTTACTTTTTTCGGTAACGTGTAACGTACTTACGCTACTTATTTCGAGTAACAGGTAACGGAGTTACGCTACTCGTTACTTTTTCTTCCCAAAGACTTAAAAGAAGTTGCACTTCCATTTTTTTCGTGTTTCTAGGCGCCAAGCTATGTTAATTGATAAGTGTTTTTGTTTTTTGCGTTCTCCTTTGCATTTTTTGTGAATATTTAGGTGAAACCGTAGAAAATATAAAAGTCATTATGTTCAGTTTGTGCATGGACATAATGTTTCTTGAAATGTGGCGCTTATCCATGCCTGTAACATCAAAACAGTAAAACATGTTAATTCATAATTAAAAAAATAACGCAAAAGTAACGTGCGTTACTTTTTATCGGTAACGGTATACGCGTTCCTTTTATTTTGAAGTAGCATAGGACGGTAACGCGTTCCTTTTATTTGCAAGTAATGAGTAACGTATTTCGTCACTTTTTTTTCGTTAACACCTACAACACTGCATGGTCTAAAGAAAGGGTGATGTGCGCCAGAGGGTTGTAGTAGGTGAGGGTGAGGAAGGCTAGGCTGGACATTTACATGTACATTTTAAAAGGTCATGACCTTTTAAATGTAAATGTATTGGCGTCTGATTGGAGGATGCAATTTCCGCCACCAGTCAGTAGATACGTCACTTCTGTGACCTTTTAAAACATACATGTAAATGTCCAACCTAGGTACCCTGGTGTCCTACAAAGGTCGGCCTTGATTCGTTGAAAGGCGCTCTCTTGTGGCGCACTCCAGTACCAATCTGCGTCGATGTGTAGCAAGTCCCACAGCGGCCTTGTCTTTTCTGCCATCATGGGAAGAAATTTGGTCAGATGGTTGACCATTTCTAGAAGTTATCTTTGCTCTTTCAGGTTTTCGAGAGCTGGCATTTTGATGACATTCTCTGGGTCGGCAGCGATGCCTGTGCTATTCATGATATTGCCACACGCGTCGCCGACCGATCGCGTGTGTGGCCGAGTGGATTCCGCTTCTGGCAGCCGTGCTGTTCGGACGTGTGATGGAGCGCTCTTCAGGAGCGGCGATAATGGCCAGCGACGGCCGTGGTAAATCTGTTCAGGCGGCGGTTCCTCAGGATTACGCGGTGGTTTTACCGCCGCTATCAACAGGCGTATCGATGAAGTGCAGCCTTGTGCTGCACTGTGACACTTTAGGGAGGCCTTATCGAGCGGAAGATTTTGTGCGTCCTCTGCAACAGGCGGGTTTGCTGCCGGACGTGGCTGGGCTGGGCGTGTACCAGATGAACCACTTCTGGCTGCTCAAGCTGCGTTCGCCATAAGCGAAGGAAAAGCTGCTGAGAGCCGGGACAATTGAAGTCAAAGGCAAGTGCTGTCTGGTGATAGACCCCAACCGGCGTGAAATTAGGGTCAAGATACACTGGGTGGCGTTTGACGCCCCACTCGATGCCATTCGTCGGGCCTTCGAGCCCTACAACGTCGTCAAGGGAGTTGTCCGGGATGTGTGGAAAATTAACGGTCTCCTGAACGCTGAATCGACGACCCTAACTGTCGTCATGACGCTCCGTCTCCCTCCCGTACCAGCTGCGTCTCGCACCAGCTGCGTTTATTCGGAGGTATGGTCCTGGTTGTTGTGCCCGGGCGTGCGCCCATATGCCTTCGTTGTCGACGCAAGGGGCACGTCCGGCGCGACTGCAAGACGCCTCGGTGCACTGAGTGTCGTGGCTTCGGCCATGAAGATAAAGACTGCGCCAAGACCTTCGCTGGTGCTGCAGCAAAGAACGGCGGCAACGATGTCAACGACATTGTGATGGACGAAGCGGAGGCGGAGGAGGCGGCGTCGTCGGCGACGACGGCGGGGAAGGGAGATCCGTCCTTTTTCAGAGCCAGTGGTGGGGATGCAGTACGAGCAACCCCCCCCCCCCCCCCCCCCTCAAGAAGAAGTTGGAAAGACCCAAGAGCAGGAAGATAGCCCGTCTCTACAGGACCCAAAGAGAGCAGCAGAGATACCCGCAGTGCCACCAGTCTTCAACGTCGGAGATGAAGACAATGATATGATCCTGGACACGGCGACAAGCAAGCGGAGGCACGAAGAATCTACCGAGGCATCCGATGGAGAGCCGACGTGGAGGCGCATCGAAAAAAAGCGAAGCACACTAAGGAGTATGAAAAGCGGGCCAAAGTCACAGCCAAGGTCGTCTTCCTTGCCTCGCGAGGATCGTTTCGCCGAATGAAAGGTCCTGCCGTGTCATCGTGCTCTCGGTGCCGAACTCAACCTAAGCTTTGGACGCCCTCGAGAGGCCACTCAACGTTGCCACTCTAAATGTGCGGGGCCTTGAGGCCAGGCGTAAGCAGTGCCAGCTATACCGCCTCCTAACTGAGAAAGAGCTGGACATCGTGGCAGTGCAAGAAACTAAGGTAGGGGGCGACGACCGGGCCGAGGGTATGATGCGACTTTTCGCGAGCCGCTACGAAGCATGTGTTAGTCATGCGGTTGGGATTTCAGGCGGTTGCTGTATTTTTCTAAAAAAAGTCAATTGGGATAACGGAAAAAAGTGTTGTTGCGTGTGAATCGGGCAGATTAGTAATGTGCGATTTTTCGTTTTCCGGCATTAACTGGCGTGTCCTGTGTGTGTACGCCCCAAATTCAGTTCGGGAAAGGTGTTCTTTTTTAATCCATTTGCAACTATCTGAAGTGCGATAGGCACGTAATTCTTCTCGGGGATTTTAATTTTGTCTGTGCCAGTGAAGATAGAGTAAGCACAGTGTGGTATCATGATCAGAGTGCTGACCTACTTAGGGAGATACTAGATGAGTGTGAACTTGCAGACGTGGCGCAGTGTGCGTCGAGCCCGGTCTGCCTTCTGTTTACACATTTTCAGGGAGCCAGCCATGCGCGACTGGATAGAGTGTATGTGTCCCTGGAGCTCCTTACTTGCTGCGAGAATTATAACATCGATCATGTCGCGTTCAGTGATCACTGTATAGTTTCGGTACAGATAAGAGGAAAAAAAAATAATAAAAAAAAATTTAGCTGGGAATTAAGGAAGTTAAACGCGAAGCTGTTACAAGACAAGATTTTCAGTGAGACGGTAAACAACTATTTCAGCAAGTATAAAGATAAAGAGGGCATTAGCTGGGGAGAAAAGTGGAAACTTTTTAAACAAGATATCAAAATGAGCGCAATTGAGAGAGCAGGAAATCTAAAACACATCGAAAAAGAGAACGAGCAAAAACTTCGTTCTAATCTTGGAAAGTTACCTAACCTTGAATGTCACACGCCCGGATTGTTTCGAGATTATATCGCAGATATAAATAGTAGACTGGAGGCAATAGATAAGGAGAGATACCGAGGGGCTACAGTGAGAGCACGCGCTGAAAGGCTATTGGTTGGGGAGATGCCTACAAAAAGAGCATTGAGTGATGAAATGAAGCATGCGAAGGTGAATGAAATCGAGGAAATTGTGTGTCACGGCGTACTTACACCCAATAGGATATGCGTGGAAGAAGCGTTCGTAGACTATTACAGGAGCCTTCTCAGCAAAAAGAGTACGAAAATAGACATCTTTAAACAAAGATTCCTTCCAACAATGCCCCAGTTAGAGGAGGAGACAAAGCAAAAACTAGAAGAGCCGATCACTGAACGAGATACATAAAGCGATTGGCGAATTAAAAGTGGAGAATCGTCGGGCCCGGACGGCATAACTGAAGATTTTTATAAAGTGTTTAGCGACCAAGCCGCCTCTTTTTTTTTTTTATTTTACGCGTTTAAAGAGGCCTATACTAAACAACTCTTGCCACCATCCTTTTCGCGCACGTATAGGGTCTATTCACGTGCTGAGTCATCGCCCACAAACATGGCCACCAAACGATAAAGCTAGCAGTGAGCTTTGAGAAAAATAAAAACGGCAAAGCAAACCCGCCAATCGGGTAATCGCTTTTGCCTTCGGCGGCCATGCTTGTGTGTAGTGACTGGACATTAAAAGACAGTCTGACGTCATATGAATACACTCTATACGGTTCTTATCCCGAAAAGTGACGACCGGGTTAAGCTTCAGTCAGTCACAGGATACCGACCAATCACGCTAGCGAATGTCGACTACAAGGTACTCATGAAAGTCTTGGCCAGGCGTATGCATGGAGTCATAACTTCGATCGTTGGATCGCATCAGACGTGCGGTATTCGTGGCAGGAGTATCGTTACGAACATTCATGTTGCCCGTAGTGTTTTACAGTGCTGCGATTTGCTGTTTCGCAAAGTGGCAATGCTTCAAATTGACTTTGAAAAAGCGTTCGACCGTGTATCCCATGAGGTTCTTTTTTGTATCTTACAACATGTAAACATCGGTGACGTCCTCTTTGCTGGAATACGTATGGCGTATCAGAACTGCTCGACGCAGCTGATAGTGAACAAAAGTGTGACTGAAAGAATACCAGTGTTGTCGTCTGTTCGGCAGGGATGTCCCTTGTCGCCGCTTTTGTTTTGTATTTTCCTGGAGCCCTTTTGTTTGAAGATTATCCAGAGTGAAAGTGTGCGAGGTTTCAGGTTGCACTCCAGCGAAGTACGACTTCTGACGTACTCTGATGATGTGGCTGTGTTCTGTGAAGATGCAGAAAGTGCAGGGTTGGGCAGAAATACTCAAAAATGTATTTGGAAATACAAATACTGGGATACATTAAAATAGTAGCTAAAATACTGATACTGAAATATATCTGTAAAAATGTATCGCGATACCTATCGGAAATACATTTTAAATACACGAAAAAAGTATTTGGAACTACAAATACAGAAATACTGATACTGCAATACATTTTTCAAATTTACTTGAGACGCCAACTTAGATGAAGCTTGAAGTTCGAAGTCGAAGTTTTTGATCCCGAAATTACTTTCCCGTAGGCTTGGCACTTTGCCTTGAAGGTAGTGGTTTTGGACGACGAGGAGTCTTCAATGGGCTCAAAAAAACGTTCCAACAAGGACTGACAGTGGTCTCTTCCCTGACATCCTGTCTGTCTGGCGAGGGATGCAAAAAGACTTCGACCTCTAAATAAGTTTTTTGTAACCCTAAATTCCATCAAAACGTCACCACGCCCCTGTCCAATATGCACGCCCCTGTCAACATTGATCACATGACGTTATACGGTGGAATTAACTGGTATTCTTTATCTGTAGGTGTGGCCTTGAACATAAAACTTTACCACGCTGTTGTATGAAACTACAATACGTGCTTTCGTTGGTGGTTACTTCGTTGAAGATCGTGCAGGCAGCGCCATTTGGATTTTTGAGAATAGTGGACAACCTTAGGCATCCTGGAACACGTCTTATCTTCTGTTACGGTTGAAAACACGATACGATGGCATCCATGTTCTGAAGGTTCTTCCTGCCGACCCTCCACCACCGACGCATGGATTGCAGTCCTCAAGTTTCGCCTAGCATCATCCAAACCAGACTTGTGCCTATCTCAAATATTCTACTCAAGATACTGTATCTTAAATACTTTTTGGAGTATCTTGGTATCTTGCAAATACATTTGATGGAGAGTATTTAATACTCTATTTTAATTACAATTCCGAGTATCTTGTACTCATTATCTTAAATACATTTTTGACATTCCGCCATTTTCCGAGTTTTTCGGTAGGAAGTGGCGTGGGCGTGGCACGAGCAAACGTGAACATTCTTTCGAGCGAATCCCGGAGAAAAGCTCACCGGAGAAAAGCTCACCGGAGAAAAGCTCACCGGAGATAAGCTCACCGGAGAAAAGCTCACCGCAAAACCGGCGGATGCGGAGAAAAGCTCACCGGCCATTGAGCGTATGCGGAGAAAAGCTCATCGATTTTTTCTTCTTTTTATATGGAGGCTGTTGGATCATGCGTAACATATATCAGTTTATTATCATTAAAATTCGTCAGCTTTGTAAAAAAAAAAAATGTCCTTTTTTGTATTCTTTGTTAAGCTTATTGGGTATATTGCTCCCAAATTAATAATTGCGGGCGAGTGTTTTCTGTGGCTTACTCTGTAGGCAACGAAAGCCCAACTCAAATTTTCATGAACTTGAAGAACAGGAAAAAGTTCGAAAACTTAATAATGTCTGCCTAAAACCTAAAAATCAAAACTGTAAATGCCGAAAATCCGAAAGTGCATGCGCAACAACGTGGTGCCTGAAATTCTCTTTGAAGCTTTTGTTAACCTTTGAAAATAGGACAAAACAGTCAGTAGGATATCGAAACTTTTTTCTTTTACGGAGAAGCACGTTTTCTAGCCGTTCGTGCTGGTGTTTCCACACGTTGCCTTTGTGTGATAGCGCCTTTCTACGGCGAGCCACCCATGACCTTCAGAGCTGCACACTGGCACCGTTGTTACTCGTGACCTATTGGCGACTCCAGCGAAATCGACGCCGCGTAGCGGCAACGCCGCGAAGCTCATGAGAGGAGGTCGTTTCAACTCTGTCGTCTGCTATCGCTGCTTGGTACTCGTAGGCAGCATAGAAACAAATATCGTTTCCAGTAATTAATTTTATGCTTCCGCCGTGTCATTCCTACGCATTGACTAGAAGAAGGTATCTACCTTCGAAAACTCGCTATGCTTTCATGTGTAACACCGATTTTACGCTACAGTCCAAGAAATTTATGGTGATCCGCGTGCTGAACGACGAAAACGACCTCCTTTCGTCCGCCATTTTGCCTGACCAGCGCGCCCCTATAGTTCGGTGGAGTCGCAAATATATAAGAACTGGTCTTTTGTAAGGTAGCAAATAGGGCGAGTTGGTAAACGTTATACATGATAAAAACCACTCAAACGACGACGACGAAGTGAAGACAACAAACACGACAGGACGAATCTGTTCTCGCAACTAAAGTTTGGCTAGTGAAATTAACAGAAAAAAAAACAGCGTAGCCGACACTGATTACATCAACAAACACCTACTTATATATTAGGCACTACACAATATTTGAAACTGAAACGGTTCACACACCGCTATTCATATTAGCTGGCAAAGAACAAACATCATTATTTGACAGAGCTACCGACGGCACCCTGCCAGTTGTCAATAAATTGTTGTCTTTTTTACCGGTGTACGATGTTCTGATTTTATACTTGCGGTTTCAATAATATACAGAATGGGTGATTACTAATTTCTGATGAATTAGTAAATATGCCCAATAAACTTCAAGAATATTGCAAAAAAGTGGACATATTTTTAATGAAGTGACGAATGCGAATTATGTTAAATTGCAATGTTTGACGCAGAGTCCGCTAAGTTAAAAAAAAATCGGTGAGCTTTTCTCCGCATCCGCTCAAAGGCCGGTGAGCTTTTCTCCGCATCTGCCAGTTTTTCGGTCTTTTGTAAGGTAGCAAATAGGGCGAGTTGGTAAACGTTATACATGATAAAAGCCACTCAAACGACGACGACGAAGTGAAGACAACAAACACGACAGGACGAATCTGTTCTCGCAACTAAAGTTTGGCTAGTGAAATTAACAGAAAAAAAACAGCGTAGCCGACACTGATTACATCAACAAACACCTACTTATCTATTAGGCACTACACAATATTTGAAACTGAAGCGGTTCACACACCGCTATTCATATTAGCTGGCAAAGAACAAACATCATTATTTGACAGAGCTACCGACGGCACCCTGCCAGTTGTCAATAAATTGTTGTCTTTTTTACCGGTGTACGATGTTCTGATTTTATACTTGCGGTTTCAATAATATACAGAATGGGTGATTACTAATTTCTGATGAATTAGTAAATATGCCCAATAAACTTCAAGAATATTGCAAAAAAGTGGACATATTTTTAATGAAGTGACGAATGCGAATTATGTTAAATTGCAATGTTTGACGCAGAGTCCGCTAAGTTAAAAAAAAATCGGTGAGCTTTTCTCCGCATCCGCTCAAAGGCCGGTGAGCTTTTCTCCGCATCTGCCAGTTTTTCGGTGAGCTTTTCTCCGGTGAGATTTTCTCCGGTGAGCTTATCTCCGGTGAGCTTTTCTCCGGTGAGCTTTTCTCCGCCGCCCCTTTCGAGCAACCGAATCCTGTTGCTAGCTCCGATTAGCTACGGTGACTTTAGCTGAGCTCGTGAAAATATCGCTTTTTTGCCGACTGTGACTCATATTTCAGCCCAAAGTTCGTACAATGAAGGTTCTCCCCTCGCCTTCCCAAAGGCGCCTTTTGTTTCTATAAAGTTTCCCCCCAAAAAATCCTCAAACAAAAGGTGTGGTTTTACGGAAGTAAAGATGCCACAATGACCCTGAGGCGCAGGCAGACCGGGAAACGACCAACGAAAACAATGCAGACTTGAGTGTCAAGAAAATAACAAATAGAAGAAAATGAGAAGTGGACACACACAAAAAAGTAGACATTTTTGTTTTTGCATTTTGTATATTTGACCCTGCTAAGGCAAAACGTCGAGGTTTTTTTTTCTTTTCTTTGTGTTGTCAGTCCGGCACTTATTGCTCTCGCGAACACTGTCTGTAAGCGAACATTGATAAGCAGAGAACAGTACAGGAAACGAACTAGGAGCTGGGTGACTCAAAATGCCAACAAAGTGTCCCCCGACGTTGAGTGCTTTTCTGAACGCAACCTACTTGAAGAAGGTGCGACCACTGCCGTGGTTATTATGTGGGTTCTTTTTGTTATTCATTCACTCATATCCGTGTCCCAAGTTCGTTTATAGTGAACTCCCCGTATAGGGAATAGGGATTGTAGCTAAACGATGCGTCTAAGGTGCGCCGCAGGATGTGATATTCAGCGATGTCACTATTGGCGAAGCGCTCTGACCCGTTTGTCACCCCCCCACCTCGGTGTTTACCCAACACAAGGCCTGTGAACATGCCCACAGGCCTTGTGGGCATGTTCGTGTCATCTTTTTTAATAGAGCGCAAGGCACAGTAATGAAAAAATAAAAACAATTAGTGAAGTGACGTTAGGTGCCGGATCTCCCCCGAAAGCAGTCGTCAAGGGATGCGAACTTGACCCACTTGGGCTTTTGTGCTGGGCTGGGCACTGTGCATGCTGCTTTGTTCATGCAGGCCGGAGTGGTAACAATAGAGCCCCTCTTTCCCCTCACCGGAGAACACGAACTCCAGCCGAACGCTGACGGCGCGTTTGGTTAAGTCAGCCGAGCGCTGAACCATTGTATTTGTTGTTCCCATCCATCTAGTTCTAAAGTTAACCACTTGGGGCGCAACGGTCTGATCTCCTCCCCAATAGTTAAAGCGACCTCTTTCTTGTTGTCCCAGAAATGTTTTGTTACATCTATCAGTGATATTGCCACGCGCGTTGCCCAGCGAGCGCATGGCCGAACGGTTACCGCGCTTGGCTCTCGCGCGGACGCTCTCGCGCGGATGCTCTCGATCTTGCTATTTCGCCGACATCGACGCCTGCGACGCTAGCCTTTCTCTATTTTGTTTTGGGAACAAGTTCGCCCCCTTAAATGTTTAGTTTCTTTATTTATTCGCCGCCTCATCATTTATCATTCGTGACAATATGTTGCTCTTTATAGTCGGACTGCATAAAATAGCCCTACGATACTTCCCCCCCCCCCCCCCCCCCGTTTTGTGTTGTTGCGTGCTAATAAACCATTCTGGTAACCCAGATTTGCGTAGCTGCAAAATTGTCGTTGTCAATGACGTCGATGCAAAATTAAGCAATGCGAAGTATCTTCAAAAGTAACTGAAATACATTTCTAAGTATTTGTACTCTACTCAAGATACTTTACAGTGAAAGTAACTTGAGTAGTATTTTAAATACTTTATGAAGCAGGTATTTAGTAACTTAACTTAAATACTTTTATCGAGTATTTTGTCCAACACTGATCCAAACAGAGACCTCGTGGATTGCGACCTGATTTTTACGGCACAGGTGGGAGCTCTCCGAGAAACAGCGCGCTCGAGACGAGTCGCAGGTGTACGAAGTATCGGTCGGCACAGCGAAGCCACGTCTGTCCTCCTTCCTGGGTTTCAGATCACCAGAGCAGCGGGTCACGTTCACGTCGGCTGATGACGTAGCCTTGACCCGTGCAATATTACGGGCGCAACCGCAGACGCATTCGAAAATGTGTTGAACTTCACTGCGTGAGTCATGTACTGTGTACGCTAAAGTAAGAGAGAGAGAGAGTTAGCAGTGGGCATTGGATGCCAACAAACAATGACTTAAGAAATCCCTACCTAAGGACCTGTGGCAGAAGATGCTCTGACTCACCTCCTGGCACGCCACCTGGTTCGAATCCCCGACTACGGAACACTTCTCAGAAGAGAGAATAGGACGCATAGAAAAATAGTTTGGAGAATCGGAAGGAACCTTGGTCAGCATAGTAACAATGCCCAGCATCTTCTCAACCGTAGTGCCCTCAAAATTAAAAAAAAAAAGCGTTTGGAGTTGATTTTTTCTTTCGGGGGGGGGGGGGGGGGGGGGGGGGAGTATTTCTCAATAAATGTAACGAAATACATTTCATCCTGATTGTATCGCGATACAAAGAAACATTCCAAATGTATTTCGATACAGGAATACAGATACTGGTGAAAAAAATGTATCGCGATACAGAAATACAGATACAAAATGTATCTCTGAAATACTATCGCGATACATTTGTATCGCGATACTGCCCAACCCTGAGAAAGTGTGAGCAATGTAATAGCCATAATCAAGGAATTTTGTGCGCCCACCAATAGCTCGGTGAACCGGGGGAAGTGATCTGGGTTGTGGCACGGAGAGCGGGCATCAGCGCCGGTTTTGTTTGAGACCATAAAGTGGTCAACCTCGTCAGTTCGGTACCTAGGTGTGCCTTTGGAATCTTATCGTAATAGTAACGAATACTGGTGCGAAGAAACTTCAAAGCTTAGAGAAAAAACAACCAAGTGGGGTGGACGTGAATTATCAGTGTTCGCTAGAGCAACGGTCTGCAATTTATTTCTCTTGACAAAAATTTGGTACGTCATGCAGGTTCTTCATTGTTCCCGGTTGCATGTACAAAATGCAGTGTTTGAGTGGAACTCAGGATGGGAGCGAACCAGCAGAAGCTGTCTGTTCTGCACTGTTCGTTCTGGAGGTATTAGTTTGTGCCCTATATTTCTGCGGAAAATCTTAAACCGTTTTTTTTTTTTATTTCTAAGAGGCACAACAGATGATTTCTTACGGACCTTTTTCCAAGTGGTGTTGCCTTATGAGCTACCTGAGTTTGTGGGTTCTTCAGTTGATGACGGGTGTTACACTGTCACCGGCTATCTTAAAGAAGTTGTAAGTTCGGTAAGGTTTTTGGGTACGCGATTTTCCTTTGAATATCTCTCGACAGTTTCAAGAGAGTGATTGTCAAAACATTTAAGAGAAATGCTGTTTGCGATGCCAATATACCGATCCCTGTATCAGGAGGGCCCAGGGCAAGATGTTCTTTCTCGAGTTAAGAGGATGGTCGTCCCAGTGACTGTGAAGACGTTTTTCTTCAAACTACACACAGGGACGCTCCCGGTTAAAACGTGGATGGAAAAGAAGGGCTTGTTCGTTGCTTGGTCGACACAATGTATTTTGTGAAAAAAAGTCCAAAGAGCACGTCTTCCTGGAATGCTGGGATGCCATCTTCTTTTGGGATGTTCTCCAGCGGACGTTAAAGAAAGACCTACCGTTGACAGCCCATTGAATCCGGTTTTTGTCTGTAGACTGTGAGGAGAGACTTCCATATGATACAGTGACGCTCCTGGGCCTGCACACAATATGGCGGAGTCGAATGGCTGTAAAGCATGCTGATATTGATGCACAGCCAGTTCGCAGTTATTTCGTTCAAAATGTGTGCACTCTGAGAGACGTTTATAAGATACACTGTCCCGGGTGTGAGTGGTTACCACTGTTAGATAATCTGGTAACCTTGAAAGAATTTTAACCGACCGCGTCAGCCGAAGCTAGTGTTGTTGTCAGAATACAATAAAGGAAATAAATTTAAAAAAAGCGTGTGTGGCCGAGTGGTTAGCGTGTTTGGCTGTCGCGCGGAGGATCCGGGTTCGATTTCAGGGAGCGGAATCTTCTTTTAATTGTCTCCCTACTTGGCATTGTCGTAAGTTCGAGAACCTTCTCGTCTGATCGAGCTACGAATGTTCTAAGCGCCGAACATTCTAGGCCAAACGTTCCAAAAACCCACGCCGGTACAAAAGGTGCTCCGCGTGGCGAGCTGGGGTCAGTCCCGCCCCGGCACTCGATCCTGCTGTTTCGCCGACATCGACGCCTGCGACGCTATCCTTTTCCTATTTCCTTTTGGGCACAAGTTCGCCCCATTAAAGGTTTAGTTTTTGCAGTTATTCGCCACCTCCTCATTCGTCATTCGTGATAATATGTCCCAGGAACAAAATCCGGTTCTTTGCGAACTCGCGTTTTTTTTTTTTTCTTGAGGTTCACGGCAGCATTACGTAAACACTGGAGCACCTGTCCGAGGTTCCTGTGATGTTCTTGCCTGTTAGCCCCGAAGTATCTCGTTCATGTGACACAACTGACCTAGTATTTTTTCGAGAATTCGGAGCTCTCTCTGAAAGAATGGAGGTGCCGTTGAGATGCCAAATGGCAGCCGTTGGAACAGGAAGTGCCTACGGATGTGATGAAGGTTGTCAGCTCCCTAGATTCGGGTGCCAAAGGAACCTGCCAGTATCCCGCGTTCGCATACACTTTAGTGAATATATGCGGGCTCCGGCCAGTTTCGCCAAGTTTTCTTCAACTGTCGGCGTTATGACGCGCTCCCAAATGATATGGTTGTTGAGCTGTGCATAGCAGGGTGTCGAACCGAGATGTTTTTCGTTCCGGTTTTCGTTCCGGTTCAGGGAAAACAGTTCAGCTCCGGTTCAACTCCGGAGTAAAAAAAATAATGGTTCAAACCGGTTCGAACCGGTTCGTACTCATATGCTACAAAAACAATTGACGACAGCAAGAGATAAACTATGCATGTTTTATAAAAGTGTTACATCTAAATAGCAAAGCCTCACATTACTGTGTGGAACGAACGAGCTAGTGCTGGGGCACCTCGGGGCGTGCGTGAAAGCGCAGTTCGATGTCAGGCAGCCGACCGAAGAAGCAGGACGTCGTCCAGCATATCCGGGGAAAGACAGCACCTAGCTCTGAGACGATAAAATGAACTTCAGTGCAGAAAAGGCTCGCTCCACGCTGACCTGGGTCGCAGGCACTCCCAGGGCTACTTGCGCCAATGCGCAGAGTTTGGATGGCGCTCCCGTCTTCCCTCCCAAAACTGCAACAGGTTAGCGTCCCTTGAAAGCCGCGGCTCCTTGTCTAGCATTTCCAGGAGGCATGCTATAGAAAGTGGGCTACTGGTATACCTCGAACGTGCACGCCAGACTCAACCTCTTTTTCCTTGAGGAGCGCTTCCAGGGCGTCTTCCGGATCTTCTGGAGCCGCCGCAGTTTCAGAAGGCAATGTAGAATCTTGCTTGCATTGCAGAGCTGTGATCCGAAATCATGTCTTTGTCAAATGCAGCGTGGCCCGGTACTTTTGCTAAGGGGTGAGAAGAAGGCGGTAGCGGGGGATCCATGTACACTGCTGCACAGAACACATCCGTGTCAAGAAGTTGTCGCTCCCTCTTTTTGATTGACTGGACCATTGCTAACGGCGACAATATATTGGAAGTGTCCATGGAATATCTCAGCCATGCGCGGTAGAAATCTCCTACAGTGAGCTGTTCCTTCTGCAATGTCTTCGTCGCCACTTCTGCCGGGCGAAGCGATACTGCGAGCATTTCGACTTCCGCCCGAACGTCTTCAGTCCACCTGGAGCTTTATTCTTTTGAGAGGAAACCTCCAGTGAAGCCTCCTATCTCAGGTAGCCTGGTGAGCATATGCAGCGTGAACATCCACCGCGTTGGGCAATCAAGCATTGGTTTCTTCAATCCTAGCTTCCTGATCAGGGGCAAAACACATATTGTACACGTTGTCTCTGAACAAGCGCACGGCTTTCTCCGGTTTGCGCGAAAAGTTGTTGTTGTTTTATATTTACATTTTCGGTTTATTTTTTTTAGGTTACTGTGTTTTTCGCCACGCACTTTTCACGTGACCTGACTTCGCGTATGAACCGAAAACCGCATGGAAAACATATCGGTCCCGCTCCAGAGCGGAAAAAATGATTTCGTTCCGGTTCAACTCCGGTTCCAGCGAAAATAACGTTTTTTTCCGGTTTTCGGTTCACGGTTTGGGTTCGGTTCAATACCCTGGTGCATAGTCAACGCAGATCCTCAAGCAGTCGTCTTTGTTCTTAGCGACCACCATTGGTGCGCACCATTGCAATACGTGTTCCACTTGCTAGATAACTTCCATGTCTACCATTCTCTGTATTTCCAGGCGGACTTTGAGCAGAAGCGGAATAGGCACGCGTCGAGGATATGCGATCGCAAAGGGCTTTGCATATGGATGAAAGTAGTTTTGTATTCAATCTTCATTGTTCCCAAACGATCCTCGAGAAACGACTCATATTCCTTCGGACAATGACTGCTGGTGGTACTGACCTCGTGCAAAGTAAGTAGCACGTTGAGGCCTTGAATAGCTGCGCGTCCTAGTAACGCACATTGGTGACCCTCAGCAACGAGGACTTTCTGTTGGGTATCTCTTGTTATTCCCCTGGAGGGTCTAGATGAACTGCCCAAGTGTGCGGAGATGTGATCTGCCGGTCGGGGGAAGCTTCTCATTGGCGACCGTCAGGGCACCCATGTCGCGATCGTCGTATTCCATAGATGGAATCACCGTGACGTCTGCCCCGGTGTTGACCTTGAACGTCACTGACTTTGGTCCAACTTTTATTTTGATTGTCTTTGATTGGACGTTTGTTGATCGGAGTACCTGTCCCACGAATAGCTCTGCCACGGTTAATTTGTTTTGCCTCCTATGGTTACCTAAGCGTGGGGGTGTCGGACGGTCTCTATTCTTGCAAAGCCTTTGGAAATGACCCGTTTTTTGCATCTATTGCACTTCTTATCATTGGCCGTGCATTGCGCCTTGCTATGCCTCGGCGTGCCACCACACTGTCTGCAGGACCACGTCATTTCCGACGCGGCCGGTTGCTTTGGTTAGTCGCGATGCTGCGGGTTTCAACAATCTATGTGTCAGCCTCGAATTTCGTACACAGCAGTGTATGCTCCTGCGTGGCCGCGCAGTTCGCTGTGTTGGCACTTGACCGCTTCAGAGTTGCGAGCTGCTGCACTTCTCCCTTTCTAGCATGATTTTTCCGTCGAGCTGTAGCGTTTCACTTAACATTCTTGTCTAAAAGACCTAAACTAGCCGGTCCCTGATCAGGTTTTCACTTAGGTTACCGTAGTCGCATGTGTCTGTCATCTTGTGTAAGTCGGTTATAAATGCCTCTGCTGTCTCGTGAGCCTCTTGTTTTTTTCCCATGTTGAACTTAGCCCTTTCAAAGATGACATTTGCATGGGGAATGAAGTGCGCCTTGAACCTCTATTTTACGGGTGTGTAGACGTTAAGCTCATCGCTTAGTCAAAACAAAACGTATCCGGCTTCTTTTCTCATAGCTTACAGCAATTAGTTCACCTGGGTCGTTTGGTCTCGTAGGTGGAGTCCGGAGATGATGGACGACGACGAGGCTAGCATCCTGTCACAATACCTGCTCCTGATATTAACTAATCTAAGTACTCTGCAGTTTGTTCTATTAACCTTGTTTTATAACGCTGATACGAACAGGAAAGGCCAACAGTCCTCTAGGGTGGATTTTGGATGGCCTAGCCATCTTCCTTCAACCCGGTGAGGCATGTCCATGCCTGTTCCGCTGGGCGACAATTCCGCCTGTTCTATCTCCTGCGCTTCTGACCAATGATGTTTTGGGGAACGGACCGCCTGTCTCACAAGACAGTGCCCAGCCCACTCCAGTCAATGTGACGATCCCGTTGAACGGTGGTCCCAGCATGCCTTCAGCGCTGCCTCATGAAGAGCAATCAAGCGATATGCCGTACCAGGAGGTCACCTCAGGATGGCTAGGTTGGACATTTGAGAAAAGGTACATGGAAGTGACGTAATGGAAAGGAGGAACGTATCCTAGCAACACTCACGTGGTGGGTCTGCCCACTTTGACGCCGCTACGTCATCGCAAACTTGACACCTGTCACCCGTTTGAGCGACGTCCGGAGCCAACCCCCGACGAGCGGAAGGAGCTACGCATTCCCCGAGACGTCCCTACGCGCGGGGTACGGGGTAGGATTTACTACGACGCGGGGAGCAGTTCCTGCGTTTAGTGAACGAACGGCAACCAATCCTGTGCGTCGCTGGCCGTCGCATCTGTTCTAGTACAGGTAAAAGTATTGAAAAACAATAAAAACCTGTTGGGCGTTGTTAAAACAAACCGTTTATTTCTGTCCTTTTGCAATACATTTAAGAGTTAATAGGAGAGAAAGTTGTTTCAATGTTACAAGGAATGCGGGATGCGCGCTTCGCGCCTTCTTTTAAAGCAACATGTCGGAGCAAGCCAGAATCGCGGGGTTGATGGCTGCACATAAAGAGCTCCCGTTTCGTGGTCCCGGCGCGTAATGAAGGCGCGGAAGCAAGCAGACGACCTGAACAAAGACGCCTGCTTGCTCTGTTGAACCCAAGAAACATTCGGTTGATATGACTTACCCTGAGACAGGGAAGAAACAAGATTCGTAAAAGGGACGCGGTCAACACACAGCGTATCCAAAAACAGCTGTGTGTGCGGAGACCTGCCTAAATTTCTTTTCCTTCCTGTCTCAGGTCAAGGTATGTCCACTTTTTACGAGCTCGCCTGCGCCTTCACCTTTTTTGAGACCTACAGTGTAGTCATAACTTGCAACAGCAACTACTTTCATCTTGTCTGGAATACCTCAGTAGCAAACTTCGCCACGTCTTTTTTGTATATGATGTAAACGACTTAATTTTCGCGAATCGCCTACAATTCACAAAAAAATAGGTCCCGCGAACAATTCCGGTAAGATGTCAACACATTGGAATCTATATTGAGATCTCACCGCGTCGTGAAAATTAGAACCCGCGAATTATTCCAAAACTTCAGCTTTAACCTAAATCGCGAAATATTGAGCCCTCGAAAAATAGGTCGCTTACAGTATATTATTGTCTAGCTGCATTTCATCTTGTCTCGAATATGGCAGGCCTTCGTGTATATTAGTAGATATGTTACGAGATACAACCTAGAGGTAGTGTGCTGCAAAAAGTGTTCAAAAAAGAGATCAATGTTTGACATAACATGTGATTTAAGAATGTCCGACTGTTTACGTTATGCTATGCTAGTCAGTGTTCATTTTTACTTTCGAGAATGAAATATTGCAAAACCTGTTTTCATATAATTTTACTTTTTCAAGTTACGGTTTTGCATTCTAAAAATAAAGCACTTTCAAAAATAAACTAGCTGTGCAACATAACATAAACCCTGATACTCTATGTAAAAAAGGACACATACACCGAAAGGTCTCAAACACAGCTGAAATTTTTATTTTCCAAGAAGAGCTAAAATAGGCACCATGACAAAAAGTAAGGGGGAGAGAGAAACCCGGAATGACTTGAGAGATCCTGACACAAATTCCAATACTAACATCAAGAGGCACACCTGAGTGATGTAGTCATAATACAGAGGGTAATAACGGGATGTTTAAAACCACAGGGGATATGAAACAATACCCAAAATGGCAATATCCCTGGTTTAATCAACACCGAGAAATAGGTCGTTACAGGTCTACAAATGGCCTAAAGTATTTCTCGGCTCTTTGCAGGGGAGAGCCAGGTTACCTTTGTCGGTTTGGCAACCCGCAAGCCTTCTCTGTCATTATCCCACTCATTTCATACCTTCTGCTCATAAAATCGAAAGGCTATCAATATCACCGCTATGCACGCAACACATATCCGGGGGCAGTACCATCCGTCTCTAAACACAGCACATGAAATACCTGTGAACAAGTCCATCATGTTCCTCGACCTCACACTGGAATTTAAAGATATAAACATATGTTGGAAGTATGAACCAAGGTCATGCAAAAGATTTCTTTTGTTTGCATCTGGACATTCCAGAACTATAAAACGCAGTGTTTCCTACATCGCTCTTGTATCGGCCTTAAATAAATATTGTCACCAGAACAATAGGCAAAGTTTTGAAAAGCAATTTTTCTGCCTACGCGATTCTGGCTATCCGATTGGTGTCCTGGTACGCTCACCTGAAAACATTTGCACCTAACTAACACAAATCAGCTGACACAGACATGGAACAGAGAAGACAAGAACTAAGCAAAAAATTGTAGTACCCTACATTCATGGCATAACCCATACATTGAAAGGAAGTAGCTGCGAGGCAGGGCAATAAGGTTGTGTGCTCTGCTCCAAACTCGGCGTATTGTATGAACAAAGGTATAAAACGCAGGCGAGCTGGTGGATGACATCCATAGCAACCCTGAGACGTAGGAAAAATAAAAAAAAAACGGACAGAACAATGAAGTCTCTACCACAGCTTGAAATTTATTGAACAACCATTGCCTTATATACATGTCCCAGACCTCTTTTTACAATTCGAACGACCTCCTCGCCCACCACACAGTGTACCCTAACAAGACAAAGTAAATTGCAACTTCAACCAGAAAACAATGTGCGACATTTCTTACAAGACTTTGGTTTTGGCTCATGTGCCCCGTGTTACATAGAGGTTGTTTATTACATTCCCCTACCACGTGGCAAATGTCCCATCGGTCAAACTGGTAGGTGACTAAATGACAGGATAAGAGAGCATGCAGCATCTGTCAAGGAAACTACAGCAGGTCATTGCCGCACCTGTAAATGCAGTGTTGTGTTCAGCAGCATCACCATTCTTGCAAGAAACAAAAGCCTGTATGCACGAGAAATGCGAAAACATATAAAACAATGGCCATCGAAGGAAACAAAGTAGCATGCGTCAGTGTGCCTTCCATTAAACTCGACAAGAAAAGCAATAGTGTTTGGAATGTTTTACGTCCCGCTGAAATGCGGGTCGTTTCAAACTAAATTGTATCTACAGCTCTCAGAATAAAGAACAAAACGAAACAGACAGCTGAGGCTCATGAAGAGGAAGAGGTATTAAACCATAGTTGGTAGTCCAGCGATATGTTTTTCGCTCAAGTTCAAGCTGGCCCTAGCCATGGTGGCTGCGCGATGAACTGTGCAAGGTGTTGGAGCTGAAGAGACTGCATAGATTATGGACGGCCATGATTGCGGAGCAGCGAGCGAAGTGTGCACTTGACAGCTTTCACGGGGAGGCGAGGGCTTCAGTGACGGCAAGGAAACAGATAGGTCCTTGGTGGTCGGGACCGCAGTCGTGGTGGTGAGCGGCTCCCCGTCGCCGGCGGCGTCCGTGCTGGGCATCACCGTGGCGAGGGCAGTAGGGGCTCCCCGACGGCGTCCTTTGGGGCGAGACCACCGTCGTGGCGACAGACTCCTTGATGCCGGCGGCGTCCCTCATGGGTGGGACTGCAATCCTGGCGTGTGTGGCGCTGCGCAGGGGCACGGCTACAGCAGGTCTCGAACCGGGCGACAAGGCGTTGCCTCAAAGCCCTGTACGAGAGGTCGACTGGAAGGTTGGCAGGAGCCAGCCTCTCGCCATCAGACGCTGACCCCTCCGAGCTCGGCTCAGACTCCAACTCTCGCTTTTCAGGGTCGGAACCTGACTCCGGTTTTGGCTCACTCAATACAAGGCAGGCGTTGTCCAGCACTGCACGTGTCGTTATAATGGTGGTGATGGCTATTGATGGATGATAATGGAGAGTCCGGTGCCTTTGCAGACACGAGAATTTGTTTTTCAACAGCCCACTGCAGCGCTCCACAGCGGCAGCAAGCAATGGAGGTCACGTGGATCCCAAGGACAGGGGTGATGAACCATGACTCCAAGCCGTAGCCGTCGTCGCCCACCGTGGCTTTATGCATCTTACCCAGCATTCGGCGTCACGCATCTGCAAGTGTGAGAGAGATACCGACATGAATTTACTTGAATGTTCCACTCATGGTTCACAAAGCAGTCTCAATTCCGGAACCTTCCAAGTTCTTTTGACAAGATAATTAACATGATTGCAACACACCTTCATGGACGCAAGATATGATGACAAGAAACCACTTCTTTCAAACAAACATAATGTGGCGGGCGGAAGGATGCACGTTTTAAAAGTCACGACATACTACCTAGAGCACACTCTCGTGCAGTCGGAGCACAGGGGCGGATTCAGAGGGGGTGGTCCGGATGACCTGACCCCCCTCTTGAATTCTGCATGTGTCAAAATTTAGGGCGTGGAAACGAGTGTGGGGGGGGGGGGGGCGACATATGATACGCTGACCAAAAACCTGACCCCCCCCCCCCCCCCCCCCTCCCCTCGAAATACCTGCGTCCGCCCCTGGCGGAGCACACAAGCCCGCACCTCTCATTTATAAAATGGCATATCCACACCGTACCCGCGTTACGCTGTATTCTTTTTGACACACATGGAACTGATTTTGAGTACGTAATACGAGCGTACTTACCACCGTCACGTTGAGGGCGTAGAAATGCTTGCGGCACAGTGCACCACCTTCATGGCGGTGGGATCGTTCTTGAACGGGCCGACGATGGCGATCATCGTTTCGTTCACGCAACCGATGACGCCGGATATCCTACCGAGCGGTCTGAGGCCCGTCTCCACGTCGTACCTCTCCCTCGGCGTCTCGGGGAAGCGGAGCCAGCCGCGCCGGACCCCGACACGACGCACGATAGCGACGGACACGACGCGGACAGAGACGACGACTGTCTTTAGTCCCACGCTGCATGCTCGTCGCTCGCCACCAAACTTTGGAGGCACTCCGTGGCGTAGAAACGAAGTGTACAACACTTGAAGCTCCACAGTCGTGAACGTCCACGAGCTCCGTTTCGCAGTCTCTTCACCTCCGGTTCCTAGCGCCAACGTTGTCTCTCGCTGCCGGCGCTGCGTCGCACGCTCGCAATCCTCCGGGAGCTCGAATGCTGCGCGGTGCTGTCGGTAAATCTTCCCGGCGAAAACAATAAGTAAATTAGTTGAAAAGTGGCATAATCGCCCGACGACGACGCGGTTTGGAAAATATGACCAACGAAAGACACATACTAAGGAGCTAGTACCTTTTGAAACGTACTCGGTACAAAGTGAAACGTCACTTTGTTGTCACGTCCGGTTGCCGACTCCGCCCAGTTTTGCCGACTCCGCCTACATTTTTCTAGGGAAATTACGTCACTTTTGCTTCCAACCAATCAGACGTGATGACGTCACTTCCGTGTACTTTTAAAAGGAACATGTAGAATGTCGAACCTAGCCATCCAGGTAAACGGAAACGTTGCAGAGACATCGACACGAAGTCGAAGCCGACCACCGGTCTCGTCGTCCTGTTTACCCCAGCCGATCCGACAGTGAGCGTCGAATCCATCAACTCACTGCGCCTCTCGGACACCTTCCAGGAACTGGCGCCTTCCTGCATTATTGAGGTGCGCCCAAACAAGTGAAAAAACGTGATTGCTGTTGACACCCGAAACGGTCAGACCACGCAATTGCTCTTGAAGTTGACCACCCTTTGCGGTATAAAAGTACGGGCTTTTGAACCATGGGGGAAGACCTCCAGTGTCGGTGTTATTCACGACGTTGATCCAAAACTTACTGATGCTGTGCTACTTGCGTCTATGCGCTCAGACGCGCCCATAAAGGAGGTGCGCCGTCTTGGCAAGTCGCGCACCGTTCGTATTGAATTTCAATCACCGACGCTGCCAAAACATGCCTATGTTGGGCTGGTACGACACCAAGTCACTCTGCATTTCAACAGCCCTCTGCAGTGCAAGAAATGTGGTCATTTTGGCCACGTGTCTGCGTCGTGCAAGCGAGAGGTACAATGTCTCCGGTGCGCAAAGCCACACTCCACTGACAAATGCGACGCCCCCAACCCGTGCTGCATTAACTGTAAGAAATCCCACGAAACAACGCCAATGCGTTGCTCTCAGTGGCAGAAACAGCGAAGTATCTGCCGCTATAGTTGCGAGAATAACGTCCCCTTTGCTGAAGCTCGAGCTGAGGTCAACAAGAGTCACGGAAGCACGGCTAATGTATCTAAGCAAACCCTGCAAGCAGCCCCAGCAGCGACTGGGGACCTTGCCTCCCCGGACAAGCCACGGCATCCGAGACGTTCCAGACGTCGCTCGGCAGACCACCGACAACCATCATCGCAAGATCCTGCTGAAGAGAAGGTGAGCTCCATGGAAACAGAGCTGCCTACCAACGATGTCTGTTCTGTGTCGGCCCCGGCTCTGGTATCAATTCCACAACTAAACCTTCCACACACCTACGCCGAGGCACTACGCAGTGAAACTAGGCTGCCTACAGCTGCTACTGCCTCTGCTCAAATACCTCTAGCTCCTGAAGCGTCACATTGCAGAACCGTTTCTGAAGGTCCACGCAGTACAACGCTGTCCACCTTGATTCGCCTTGCGATTTCCACAGCACGGGAATTTATTTCCATCATGACGTTCCCAGGGGCGCGTACACTGCTGCGAATTCTCTCCTTCATTCAGCCACTTGTCGACAGCATTCTGAAATGAACCCAAGTTATATATTTCTTTTCCTAACAACAATTCAACATTTATCTTCATACACGTCCAGCGTGGCAACACAGGTGAAGAACAAAGCCAAGCCGATCATACCTACAGTTCTACAGTGGAACGCTCGTGGTCTTCGAACACGTCTCCCTGACCTCAGACAGCATCTCTTCCTGAATCCTGTGGACGTTCTTGCCATACAAGAGCCATTAACGCAACCTGGGGACTTTAGACTCTCACCATACGTGATTTACAGCAGTGCGCCGGCGCTAGCAAATGTACGAAGCCGAGCGCTACTGCTGGTGAAAGCTGCACTCTTACATAACCACGTCGATCTCTCCGAGTTTTCCTCACACAGCGCAGAATACGTGGCCGCCACGATGCGCGTTCGTGGGGTGGAGTTCACAGTGGTGTCTGTGTACGTGGCTCCGGGTTCCACAGCCGTCTGGGACGCAAGAATCTTGAGGGACATAGCCCGTCAATGTCCCGGCAGACTTTTATTTTGCGGGGACTTCAACGCACACAATACCACATGGGGTGATAATCGGACCACACCAAGGGGGTCAGCACTTGAGGACGTTACCACCTCCCTTGGCCTGGAGGCCCTCAACGACGGCTCTGAAACATTTGTCCGTCAGGGTGTCCACGGCAGTGTTCTAGATCTGACCTTCGCACCACGGGACATTGCAGCCTCTTGGACTGTAATGGCGGACACGTGGGGGAGCGATCATGTCCCAATCATGGTAGTATCACCTCATACGAGAACCAGGAAGTACAAGAAGTACGAAGTTACACACTGGGATCTATTCCGTCAACATCTCAGCAAAGCCCTGGAACATGGACCAATGAACGATCTTGGCAGAGCTATCACGAACGCTCTCAGCCTATCAACGAGAACAGTCAATTTGCCAATCCAAAGGCCTGCACCGGATTTGGAATACCTCAACTTGCGCGCTGCTCGCAGGAGAGCCCAGCGGAAAGCTCGCCGAACGAACATTGCAGCTGACTGGCAGCACCACCGGAAGATTGAAGCGAAATTTCGCCGACATACGACACGACTTCAACGTAAGCAATGGAACCAGCTATGCGCCTCTTTCGGATCCCCAGGAGGCCTCACTAAAGCGTGGAAAATAGCCAGAGCACTCTCTGCGGAAAAACTGCCGACACACCCTACTGCTGGACTCGCCATTTCTCTACAGCTAACACTAGAGGCGACTGCAGAGCTCCTTGCCGACGAATTTTCTAGAAATATCCCGTCACCTGCTGGGTATCGTCCCTTCACCATCTCACCTCCGGATGGCCCTCCTCCTATTTATTTTGACACGGATTTTACAGTTGATGAGCTGAAGACAGCCCTTGCGCAATGCACGCGCCGCAGTGCTCCAGGACCAGACGGTGTCACGTATCAAGCCCTACGCAACATCGACGAGTGTCATTACCCTAATCTTCTTGAGGCGCTCAATCGCGTGTGGCAAACTTCAGAGATTCTAGGCAGCGCCTTCTTGAGGCGCTGCCTGGAAGCTCTCGCACGTGATACCAATACCCAAGTATGGCAAACCGCTCACGTTACCCGAGTCGTATAGACCAATTTCACTGACCAGCTGCGTTGGAAAGCTTCTCGAAAGGCTAGTCCTCAGGCGCCTAACTTGGCATCCAGACACAACAGAAGCTCCACCTGGTCAACTTTCTGGATTCAGAAGACACCGCTGCACAGCGGATGCTATCTGCGATATTGTATCTGCACTGGAAGAGGCACGCGCAACCCGCCAAGTGATGTACTGCGTGTTTTTGGACATACGCAAAGCATTTGATGCTTTACCCCATGACACAATTCTTCACCAACTCAGCAATTTTGGAATATCAGGCCTGGCTTATAACTACATCCGTGCCTTCCTTGAAGACCGATCATTTGTCGTGAAGGTCCTCAATGCCACGAGTACCCCAAGACATGTCACACAGGGACTACCGCAAGGGAGTGTGATTAGCCCGTTTCTCTTTAACTTGGCGATGGCATCCCTTCCTGGAGTCATAACACAAACAGACAACCCTCTGGATCCGCGCGTCAATATTGCAATATATGCAGACGATGTGGCAATATGGGCGGTAGGAACCACAGATAAGGCAAAACTCACCGGCCAAACTTTGCAGGTAGCGCTGGACAAAACGGTGGCAGAAATTTCTCGCCTTGAACTGACCCTATCCGCACAAAAATCAACCCTGCTTTTCAGCCACCCTACCTATGCAAGACAGACTCATCATATCCTTATTGAAGGCACTGAGGTGACAAGAGAGAAAACGCACCTCTACCTTCGGCAGCTTATTGATGAGACGGGAGTTGGCGACCAGCAGTAAAACGACTTCTCATGCAGTGCCGACAACTACTAGGCCTCCTGAGAAAATTCCGTGCCCACAGTCAGCAGGGCCTTCCTCCCAACGGGTTGCTCACCCTCTACAAAGGCCTTATAAAGTCGAAGTTTCTTTATTCGCTACCTCTTGCAAACATCCGCGGTCCACAGAGAGACCAGCTTGAAAGGTTTCACAGAGTTGCATTACGCCTCTGTTTGGGATTACCTTCCAACTCCCCGAATATACCTACTCTCGTAGAGGCAAGAGAACAACCGCTATTCCTCAAGGGAGAGGAGAGCAGCAAAAGGCACCTAATTCGCATTCATGTAGCGCTATCTACTGATTCTCTTCTGATGAATCTCCACTCGAGGTCCTCGTCACACTTCGGCCGAATCGCTGCAGAGTTCACGAATGAGATCGGTGACCCTGGACCTCGGTTCCCCATCCGCCCACCCCACTCGACACAACCACCTCTCAACGTGCAGGGATCACTCCCCGACGTCCGGGCGAGAAAAGGCCTTCATCCAGTTGTCGCACGCACTGCTGTGGCAGTAGCACTTGAGGAGAAGTACGCCAGCAGCCTTGAAATATATACAGATGGTTCCGTAGATAAAAGCGCAGGTACGGCAACCGCCGCTTACGTGATTCCATCCATTGGGAAAGAACACGCCGTCCGTATAAACATTGAAACATCGTCCACGACTGCGGAAATGGTCGCTATACTCTTGGCCCTGGAATACCTTAAAAACACCGAGTGGATGACTGCTGCGGTAATATTAACGGACTCCCGCACGGCCCTGCATAATTTAGCTAATGCCGGCGAGGGATCGCTGCTCGCTCAAGAAACAGCCCATCTTGCAACGACACTACAAGAACGCGGGTGGACATTAGCATTTCAGTGGGTCCCGGCGCACTCAGGAATTGTGGGTAATGAGCGCGCCGACACCCTAGCCAAGAACGCACACGCTCTGCCCTCAGCTACTTACCACCTCCGACCCTTTCATGAAGCGAGACTTCTTATTGCCAGAAATATCAGGAGTCGGCACCCAGACCCATCTACAGCGCGAGGCACACCCCCCATCCCAGTCCCTGATTCAAGACTGACAAGGGCAGACGCATCGCTACTCCATCGACTCCGGACAGGGAGTGCGTTTACGAGGCTAGCACTTCATCGCTACGGCCGAGCCGGCAGAGTTGACAGCCCGGAGTGCACAGTGTGTGGGGACCCCGAGGACATCACCCATATACTCCTAATCTGCCCAGAATACGACGCAGCAAGGAAAGTGCTCTTCGTCACTGTCCTAAACGCAGGAGGACAAACGGCTACAACCACGTGCCTCCTTTTCCCCACTGGTAGCCGGCGGCAAGCATGGAGCATTTTCCGTGCCATGCTAGAGTTTCTCCACCAGACAGAGCTTGGAGAGCGCCTGTGACCCCTGCATGTCTTCTCCCCACACTCCTATCGCGCACGTCACCCACACCCCACACCCTTTCCCCCTCCCCCCTCTCGATCCCCTCTCCCTCCCAACCTTTAAATCCGCCTGGAACTTTGAAATTGTGATTCCTCTTTAACACTAGTATCCCACTTTTAATCCCTCATCCCTTTGTTCATGCGAGTCTTTTCCCCTATAAGGGTGAATAATAGTACGCATGGACATTTGCCCCCTTTTCCCGTATCTCAACTCTCTCCCCCACACCCCCGTCTGGAGATGATTCGATATCGCTCCGATCGGGCGATCCACCTCCTCTACTCGTTTGCTTCTCTGAAGTCGAGCTTCCCAGGAAGTTCCACCGGAACGGATTGAAGTACGGAGTCCTTCCCACTGTTGCCTGGCCATTTCCCAATTGAGAAGTTCCAGGCTGGTTCGCATTTATTAGAAACCTGCAGCAGGAGTCTTCGAGGTCTCATGGGTGATCACTTCAGAGCTGCCGCCATGTGGCGAACCGCAAGCGTACCATATAAATAAGACGAGACGAGCACAGAAACGAACGACTGGTTTCAACGTGAAACGTTCTTTGGCTAGGTGTTCGGTATTTCATGAAGCCCATATAAAAGCGTGGCCTTGAGGCTCGACACTGACTTGTCGACGGGACGGAGAGGAGGAGTGAGGTGCTCGACGCTGATTGGTTAATGGGCATGTCATGTGACCAGAGGGCTAGGCGAGGAGGGTTAGGTAGACGACGAGGAACTCGACCACCTGTGCGCACTGAGGGAGATGAGCTCGAGAGTATGGAAGGCTCTGTAGGATCGCCATGTTTATCAGACCGATTAGCGGTAATATCGCTTCATTCTAGGAACAACTATCAAGTGTACACATGGTACGCGTTAAACTATCTGATGAAGAGAGCCGTGAACGTAGGAATCTAGCGTATGGAACCTCAGAGTATCGCTGAACGTTTGTGATGCTAGTACATTTCACGTATGCAACACAACTGCCTTGCAATTTGCCTTTTGTTTTATAGTGGCGTCCTTGTTCATTCCTCGTGTCCTCGTTACCCGCTACATCATCGTCTTCTATGGAGACGACTGTGGTCAGGGCCCTAAATTTTGTATTTAGCCACCAGTTGACAACTCGGTCGATCTCAAAAAGTTCCCAGACGAGGCGCGGGTGCCCAAAATGTGGAGTGATGAACCAATGCCTGAAAACAGCCGAACCATGCTCAATTTCAAACACGTTTTTTTCAAAGATGGCTCATTTGAGAGGATTTTTGTAGCAGAAGCTTGCAGTCGAGGCACTAAATTTTGTATTTCGTCACCAGTGGAGAACTCCGACGTTCACAAAAAGTTCCCAGACGAGGCGCGTGTATCCGAATTAAAAGATGAACTAATGCCTGAAAGCATCCAAACATGCCCAATCAGAAACAATCTTTCTGAAATATACTTCTTTTTAGAGGATTCGCCATAGCAGCAGCATGTAGCAGCATGTAGGTAGTCAAGGGTCCTACATTCTGTAATTTGTAACCAGTCAGACCTCAGTCCGTTTTAAGAAGTTCATTGAGTGGCGCGGGTGACACGAATTTTAAAAGATGACCGAATGCGTAAACACGACCGAGCCATTGGTATTTCGAGGCAGGTTTTCTCAAAAACGACTCCTTCTGAGGTATTTGTCATAGTACCAGGATGTATTAGAGGGCTTTAATCTTATTTTCCGCCCTTAGTTGGGGACTGAGTTGTTCTCAGAAAGTTCCTTGGTAAGGCACGGGTGCCAAAATTTGAAAATATGAACGAATGCATAAGAACGGCCGACCCATGCCCCCATTGAGGCGATGTTTCTCGGAAAGTAGTCGTTCCTCGTGTATTTGTCATAATACCTGCTTGAAGTAGGAACCCTTATATTTTATATTCCGTCTTCAGTTTAGCACTGGGTTGTTCTCAAAAAACTTCCCCGGCAATCGCGTGTAGTAAAATTTCAAATGACAATCGAATATGTCAAAATGATTCAAGCGTCTTCACATTGAAATTGTAAAAGAAACTAATCAAGAGCCTCGATTTTAATAATACCGCATCGACGTGCTAAAAACGGCAGGTGCTTTTAAAAGGAAGAAACTCGGACGCGACGCTCACGTATTCATTTAGTTCCCAACGGGTACTTTATATTAATTTGGCGGAAGTTTCGCTTTGTTGGTATATAGTTCTTAAAATACACAAAATAGTTTTTTTTTTTTTTTTTTTAACAGCTATAGGTTTGTAAATGCACTTGTTCACGCCGTAAAGTGTTTTGCTTTTTCATATTTATTCAAGTGAATAATTTTATTTCTACCTATTTCGCGATAGAAAATAAATTCCGAGGACACCTAAGCACTTCTTATGAGTTGTGAATGCGAAAGCATTCTGGGCACCGAGAGGAGCAGAAGCGGCCGAAGCGCCGGCAGGGAGTGCGACGGTGCGCCGCGCAGACCGCACTGCTGCGCCGCAAGCAGTGCGCCACGCGTCTTCCCTATTCACACGGCGGTGACATCACGCTCCCCCACTGCGCATGCAGGCGCGGCGAACCCCGCCGGCTCCAAGGCTTCCGTAACGATGCATCTGCGTTGCTGTGCTTTTCTTTGTTTTATTTCTGAGGCGCATCCGCTTTTACCGTGAGCGCCCCGCCGACTTCCGTGACGAAGCATCTGCGTTGCTGTGCTTTTGGCCAATGGGATTTCAGGTGCCGTTTCGCTACTACAGACGGTTACAGACAACGTCGGCTTCGCTCCATGGGACAGTCAATGATTTTACATTAAAAACCAAACTGAGTCATTGAAATGCTTTAAAACAGTTTATTAACGATCGTACAGAAGTTCCCGCACCATATCCTAACAATACAATCATAAATTTAAAGCGAAAAAAGAAAAAGCACGCTAGCATTTCCTGCTAATCAATCATTCATAACTAGTGGTTGTCGTGGCTCACTTCTTGAGGGCCAGAGTAATACCATCCCCGACGGTCAACATGCTGATGTCCACGCGGGTGTCCTTCCCAAGCTTCTCGTTTATCTTTCGAAGGGCAACGGTGTCGAGGCTGTTGTCTCCGGCGTCGTAAACCTTGCCCTGCCACAGAACCTGGTCAAACCACACTCGAGAATTAAAACGCGTTCATATGATCTCGGGTACTAAACTATTTTGTGGCTGCTCACACGGGCGGCATACGCTCAGCATTCCGTTCAGGTGCACGACTTTGCGCGTCGTTATCATTTCCGAATAAAAAAATGGCGTTCACGGAAATTCCGTCTTTCTGCGTTCATTCCGCTCCTGAGTCCTTCTAAGGGAACAGTCCGTATTCTGTACCCTGCTGTGTCAGTAATTGTACAACGTGCTGCTATGCACCACATGCAGGACGATGGTATTTAAGGTAGGATACTAAATACCTCTTTCACAAAGTATTAGAGTACTATTCAAACTAATTTCATTCGGGAGTTCGTTGGGCACCAAAATGAGTTAGCCCATGGAGCGATAAGCATAGAGTAACTATATGCCATCATCTGCGGTGAACTTCATATGTCGCCCTGACTATATAATGGTTTTTACTTAATTTCATTTTTTTTTTCAGCTCAAAGACATCTTTGCGAATGCATTATATGGGCGAGGATCTGTTCAAAGTAAAATAAAAACAAAAAGATATTAAGGTTACATAAAATAGAAACAGAAACGCATTTAACAAAAAAGAGCAGATGTGACACAGTATTGTTAACACTAAAAAATTCACACGTTACAATCATTGTCGCGAGTTCCATAATACAAGTCTTCATTTTATTTTTTAACAGCTCTGCGGTTCTTTTAGTGGTCAAAGAGTCTGAGAGAGCATTCCATTCGCAGATGCACAAAGCAAGCGGAGATAATGAAAATGACACGGGTCATGAAGGGTTGTGATATCAGTGTGTTATCGATTCTGGGTGAAATGTAGGTTGCAGGTCTTCAGAATGAATGTTTCAATGTTAAATCACTGTATAATAGATGTGATGAAATAAACACAAGCGATAAACTTTCCGCGTATCTGTAAAGAGCGCAAAGCCAGATTTCGTTTTAAATTCGTGACACTGAATCGTTATGAGTAGTATACCACAGACGAAGCGGGCGGCTTTATTTTGCAATGCTTCAACAATTGTGCTAATGGTTGTGGGTATGCCAGTTATTATTTTTGTATGATTCCAGTTATGGGAGGATCATAACTTTATAGGCAAGTAGATGCGTGACTTGGGGTGCCTGGCGCAGTGTACACCTAAAAACAATATTTTTTTTCGATGCAAAGCCTAAAGTCAATTTGCAAAACTTGCGCTTGTACTTCGTGCACCTGACTTTTTTCTACGTATTTTAATTGCGGGATTTTACCGGATGAGGCATTTTAAAGCGCAGAAACATCGTTGTTAAAAGATGAAAAGTAGATCATACTTGAGAAACATTTCACTTTGGGTCCGCAAATCTCGGTGTAAACGTTTGTATGCCGATACTCGGGCTGCGACTTCGAACGAGTACGCCATCGGTTCTGTCTATGGTTACGTGATCGGTTACACCAGCCAATAAAGTGAGACGCCGCCCGCGAAAGAGCCCTACTGCGGCGTTGACACCTGCAATGACCCCAAAAGCTAAATTTTGAGGACATAGACCGCCAAATTTAGGGAACGTAAGGAGCTTCTTAGTAACGCTGAAAGTGTACTCCCCAGTATTTTATGCAACCCCCACACCCTCCCCCTACTCCCTCCCTTTTGGTTATGGCCGAATGCTGAGATTTCAACAAAAACGTGAACATCAAAACACATCTTTGAGTAAAATTTGGTAGCAAAATTTTACGTTAATTTCCTTTCAATCCAGATAATTTTTCGTCGCGTCTCACCTGAATTTTTTCCTAGATCTGATTGTGCATGTTTACTTTTAGGCTGACGTTTGTAGTAACAAAATTATTATAACGCACTTAAGCCTTGGTCAGTCATATTTGCGTCTTGATCACGAGGTCGCATTTATAGAGCGTTCATTACGTTTCGCGTCGCCATTGTACGCACGTCAGTTCCCTCTTGATTCGTCGCTTTTCCTTTGCAGCTGTACAGTGCCTCTTTCCGGCAAAACCCGGTGGCGTCCGTACGCAGAACCTCACGTGATCGCGGGGTTCCATCGCCACCACGCTATCTCTTTCTCACCGTCGCCGTCGCCCCTCGCACAATCACGTCATCTATGGCAGGACGCGTTATCGCTCCTTCTCCCCCCTCGGCGCCGCCCATACATCCAGATACAGTAGCAGCTCCAAAGCCGCAGCCGCCGTCCGCGCCGCTTCGGGGTATAGACAAGGTATATGTGGTATAGACGCTTTCAGGCAGCTGTGGATGGGCGCCGCCATAACCGACCTTCAGTTTTTGTGTCCTCTTGATCCGTTCACTTCACTTCATCATTTCCACAGCAGGACAGGTTAGTGCCACTTTAGATGTTACTGCCTCCTTCTCCCCAGCATAGGCCCTTGTGGAGGCTCGTCAACGCCAGCTTCAGTGGCTCGGCATCTCGGTAAGACTAGGGTGCCTCAATGTCCTTCTGTTTAGGGTGATGCCACCCTTTGTAGTACCCGATGCCGACAGCACGCGCTCACGGGGAAAATACAAAGAAATCGACGAAAACAAGATGTCGCCATACATGGGTTGCACGTGACGTCATATCCTTCCTCCTTTCTGGTGGCCAAAACCTGCTGTTATACTTCGTTTCACCTTATGTGCGAGCTAAGGCAAAGCTGGAAGCGCGAGCATGAAAGCTCCGTGCCTTCAGGCTTTGCTCGAGCGCGCGAGCTGGGCAGAAACGCAAAAAGCGCTGGTCTCGCGCTTCTAGCTTTGGCTTCGCTCGCAGATAAAGTGAAACGAAGTATAATGAAGCTGTGTTCACTCGTTTCCGCTCGCTCGCGACGCTCGTGTACTGCTCGTAGAATATGCACAGTAAAGGCTACGCTCGAGGAAGTTCGGCCACCAGAAAGAAGGACCAATTTACGTCAGTGCAACCTATGTATAGCACAGTCAGCGCCATAAACGCGTGCAGGGACACTCTCTTTCACGCGCTTCTGAAGAAAAAAGAAAAATAAATTTGTGGGACAAAATGGCGAGATGCCACCACCCCAGAGCCGTTTATTGAGAGAGTTTGGCCATACATTGGTTTGAATAGGCGAGCATCTCGGGCCAACCACAGGCCGCGAAACAGCCCCTAGCGTTGGTCGCGTGCTCTAAATTTGTGCCACGACTATACTTCGTTTCACCTTATGTGCGAGCGAAGGCAAAACTGGAAGCGCGAGCACGGAAGCTCCATACGTTCAGGCTTTGCTCGAGCGCGCGAGCTGGAGAGAAATGCAAAAAGCGCTGGTCTCGCGCTTCTAGCTTTGGCTTCGCTCGCAGGTAAAGTGAAACGAAGTATAATTTGAGCCGTGCCGAGCGGAACTCCGCGTCTCAAGACGCTCGCGCACCCCACCCTTTGCACTGCTTTCTTTCAGCCAGTCTCAGGACGCTGTTCTAGCAGTGCAGACAAAGCCATGGGTACGAGCGCGTGGCTTTGGAAAGTGCCTCCTATGCACGAGGTCTCGTACAAACAATAGCGTTTCGCTGAGCTAGGCTCACACGCCTGTGCCTTTGTCTTCACTGTCGACATTTGTGAGATGGAGTAGAGGTCTCCTGATTGGTCGACGCTGTGTCACAAATTTAGTTTACGCTCTAAGCGTGGGGGGAATATTCGGCGCTGGCGGCGGCCTTTGCTCCGCCTATTGTCCAAACTCTCCTAATATACGGCTCTGCACCACTCTAAGCAAAGCGCACATGAAGGCACCCTAGGTAAGACAAAATAAGGTCGGCAATGGCGGCTCAACCTAGCGCGCGCCAGAGCCGTATATGTAGAGAGTTTGGCCATTCGTTGGGAAGTATAGGAGACAAATCAGGAGGCGCCATTGGCCGAAAGCGGGCTGGGCGTGTTCCAGGGCGTCTTCAGAAATTCGAATGTGACCAACCAGAAGCCGGGAATAATACCCTGGCGGTGGTCGCGAGAAACAAACCTGATAACTGCATTGCAGTAACTCTCAATGACTGAATATATGGTACACGTGATGTTTCAATCACGCTCATCCAAAATGATGGTGGAAGAGTGCGACTAGCGGAACGATCGAGATAATCCGTACGCCAAGCGCCGAGTGCCGGGAATCTGCCGTCCGAGCGGTCACACTCTGTCCGAGCAAAACAGAGTCGAGCGGCGCATTCGTTTCTTACATCTTTCTGCATGATCATGATGAAAACAACACGTGTACTCTATTTTCAACCATAAAAAGTTACTACACATCACTCTTACGCGCTTATTAAAACCATTTACGAACATAGACCTTTGAGCAGAACTGTTTCTCGCTACCACCGCTAGGGGATTCTTTTCGGCTTCTGGTTGGTCAAGAGAGCATGCCAAGCCCTCTTTCCGAGTCTGCCGCACGCCCTGGCTCTGCCCGCGCCTCCCATTGACCAAACTCTCTACATATACGGCTCTGGCGCGCTGAAAGCGTCTATAGGCTCCCTACATGAGCCAGAGTTGCGCGTCTGTTTTCCACGTGCCGCCGCGCCGCTATTCGCCGAGATCCGATCACGTGAGGAGCCAGATCAAGTGCCGTGCAGGAAAGTAGACGTCGCGCGCGCCCCGGCGTACATTCCCCTGCTTTTGAGCGCGCCGCGCGCCTTGAACGCGCGGCGCCACTATTCGCCGAATTCAGTCACGTGAAGAGCAGACTCTGAATGCCGTGCAGGAAAGCCGGCGCTACGAGGATGAACGCGCAACTCTGGCTCCACTCTACTGGAAGGTACTCCCGTGCGTCTAGAAAAACGATTAGGTCCCGGGCGGCGCTCGCACAGTTTCTCCCACCCAGACATGGCCAGACCACCCAAGATACGCTCTCCATCCGAGGAGCGGGAATGCCAAGCGCACTGCGACGAGCAGACGGAGGGCTGCTTCGGCACAGCAAAGGGCGCGAGACCCCGGCTATCACACACGAGAGGCAGCGCGTAAGCGACAAAGGCATCAAGATCCCTATGTTCGCGAGGAAGAGACACATCTCGTGAAATCACCTATAAAAGCATTCCGCAAACGCCAACATCTCCTAAAGCACACCTCCTACAACTATTCTACTAAAAGCAAAGCTCCTAAAGCAAATATCATAAAGCACATCGACAAAAAGCAAATATCCTGAGGTACATGGACTAAAAGCAAATCTTCTAAAGCACGTCTTTCAACATTGCAATAGCTGCCACTGTCAAGCGCAGCACACTTTCTGTGGTCGTTTTTTATACTCTTCATCGCAATCTCATTTATTCATTAAGCGAAAGTACCTTTATAATAATAATAATAATCTTTGTTTTGTCGTGTCCACAAACATCACATTGCCTAAATAGTGGTACACAGTTCGTCATTCGAAATGAAATGCAGACAGCCACATAGATCCAAATTTATACACAAATTATCGACTCCAGTGTACATCGAAAAGTTGTCACGTCACTAAAAATGTCTATAGCAGATTGGTCAAGCCTGTTAAATTCCAGTTGCCTTCTTGTTAAAGGGACACTGACAGGGTATTTATGCACGCCGAGGTTTTTAGTTGTACTTACATATGAGAGCCCAACTACCCAGAACAGAATTTGCGGCTCGAAATTCGGTTTCTTTCCGCCCGAAAACCGCCGATCAAGAACTGGCCGGTTCGAATCTCGCTCACTCTCTTTTCCGTGGTCACGGGCCGTTTTCTAAGGTTTAGACACGACCACCAAATTTAATCAAAGTCTTGGGTCATTGAAGGCACACAGCCAATACTAAAAATAGAAGAAAAAAATATAAAACCCATTTTTTGTGGCTTCCAAAAAGCTGCAAATACGTTGATTGAAAAAAAAAAAGGTAGCACAGACAACCGGAAGCATTCTGTGCGTTCACTGCATAATTCTCAACATGGCGTCGTTCCGCGTTTCGTAGGACTCGCGGGTGGCAGCGGACGACGGACGTGGGACCTCTACTTCAGAACTGTCGTTCACGGCACAGGCGAATTCTGTCTTCCTTCGAAAGAGAAATTTTGGACCGATCAAAAGAATTGATATTCATCCCGTACGACACGCCCGACCAGCAAGCCGATTGCACGAAGACGTCGCCGAGCCGTCGTCCCTTCTCGTGGCTGAAGACATCGCTCGCTCAAACGTCAAGCACGAAGTGCGTACATCGAGTTGAATACGCACGCGTACGGTTTCTTTACTAGGTGCGAATGTGGCCAATGCGTGGTGCTGCCTGACCTCAAGCCGGGAGTGCATGTACTGGAGGGAAATCGGCAGCGAACTTTCCGACATACAGTCGACCGGCTGCATTACTACGAACGAAAGAGTTCCTTCAGTAGCTCAGTGGAAACACGTCCGCTTCACACGCAGCGGGTACGGGCTCGATCCCTAGTGCAGGCGTACCATTTTTGTTTTCAAACCTTTTGCCATGTTTACATTTTTTTTTTTTTACAATTATCACTGAAAAAACAATTGTTGTGGACGATACGTCGCTGAACTAAATGGTATGGGATTCCATTTTTGACACCTATGCCGCACAATGCCACTTTCAGATGCAGGAAATGTGAGCCAGCTCTTCACGCAACATCTTGGGAGTATTCTTTTCGGAGCCGATCACGGAAATTTTACCACGGGCACTCACTAGTAATTGCCAACACTTAAATGTACAAAATAACTCGTCTTGAAGTACAGAACAGCGAGCGAAACAAACATAACTGCAAAGGAATCGCACGGCGAACGGATCCCGCAACGCATTTCGTCTGCTGCACCCGGAAGAATAAAAAATAAAAAAAAAACAATCGCACGGTTGGGTGTAGCCACGTGACTTCCGCCACTCACTCTCTCCTCTCCACTTCTCCGTGCGATGCAGGGATTTCGGTTTCAGTTTCGAGCAGTTGCGTTCTTTGACTTTATTTTAAAAAATGCGTCACTCTGTAGCAAAATATTAATGGGGTAGTATTCAGACACCATAATAAATCGCCTGGCAAAAAAAGGAAAAACAAATTTTGGGTGGCGTCAGTGTCTCTTTTAAAGTATCGTATAAAGAACGGGGTAGAACGGGCTCTGAACCCGACTAGACCGCAAGGGAACATGGAAAAAAACAGTACTTAACAAAAGTGATGAATCAATACGCCTCGCAAGTGGGCTCATTTTCGTCTTCTGCGCATGAGAAAGGAAGTAGCGGTGACATCAGAACGCCGAGCCCTGATTGGCTGATCGCGACCCCCCTATCTGAGCGTCGTCTGCTCCTTTGCAACGTCGTCTGCTCGCAACGTTGTCTGCGTCTGTCTTACCTTTCCTGCGACTTTCGGAAGTGCAGGTCTTTACGAGCGACCTCGACTTCGCCTTTCAGAGAGGGCAGACGAAATAAATCGAGCGGTACGTTGTTTTGAACAACTAGCAGACGCGCATTAAGGAGAGAAGTCAAAGGACTTACTGGCGAGGTGTCCCGAGGCGCCGAGGTTTGTTTCCTAAGGCCCGCTTCAGACGGGGCAATTTTGCCCAGCAACTTGACGTCGCAACACCAGCAACACGGGCCGCCCGCGTTCATACGCAGCAACCTATTGCTGCAATTTGCTATCATCATCATGAAATTTTATTTTTCTTGCACTATTTAGACCCACAATTACGCGCTATAAACGTCTTTTTACGCATTTAAATCTCGTTAAAAATACTAACTCATCTTTCTGAAACGTTTTATTTCCAAAAACGATCAATTTCAAACCAGAACCAAGTCTTTAGTTGTCATCATCACCGGTAGAAGGTATCACGTGAAAATATTGCGTCCCTGATTGGCTGCAGCCGCTTCAAACGTCTTCGAATTGCTCCGAGTTGCTCGCTTGTTTCGAGCCGGACCCGATCTCAGCAATTCGTGTCGATCTAGGGAAAGCTAGGGAACAACCCGCGAGCAACACCAAAATTGCTGAGAAAGTTGCTCCGTCTGAAGCGGGCCTAAGAACCGAGAGTGAGCGTGTTCGTGTCCGCAAGTTCCCTCCCAAATACTTTTTCCCACGTTTCGTGTGCGGCGAGATTCCTCACTCTTTAACGGCGTCGGCGGATTGGCGCAGTGAACGTCGTCTGCTTTACGTATGCTAGTCAAAGCGATGGCTGCTTTACCTTTCCTGCGTCTGTCGGAGATTCACCGCTTTTTCACCGGCGAGAGTCACCGCTGCCTCGGAAAACAAGGTGATGAGAAGAGGAAGAGATTGAAGAGTTCACGAGGGTCGCGCGGGCATATTCCATTCAGCACGCCAGCAGGTCGTGGGCAGACGGTCTTGGCCAAGGAGCGTCGGAGCACCGCTGTGCCTGCTAGGCCTATCTGCCGAGCTCGCTTACTCGGGGTCGGTGGAATCGTGGCCGTTGGAGCATTTCCCGGGTGTTTGTGGTTCCAGCGTTCTTGTTCGTCGTGGTTTATTTCAAGTACTTTTTACTTTTTTTTCTTGCTGCTTGCAGTCGGGACGCGGGAGAAGAGCACGTACAAAAATAAACGTCCGTTGATCGTCGCGACCCAGTAACTGAGCGACGCTGTCGGCCATGCTGAGTTGATCGTCGTAGGATTCCGTCGTAACCTGAACAAAACTTACGATAATTTCGTTTCGTGAATACGAATTTGTTCTCACGTTTTGTCTTACGCACTCTTTTGGCGTAAGATGGTTTTGTGAATCTGGCCTCTGCACTTGCGCAAGTCGCAGGAAAGGTAAGACAGACGCAGACGACGTTGCAAAGGAGCAGACGACGCTCAGATAGAGGGGGCGCGATCAGCCAATCAGGGCTCGGCGTTCTGACGTCACCGCTACCCCCTGCGCAAGAAGCAGATGAACTTGCCCTCCGCATACTTCCGTTCACAACCTTATGTAAAAACAAAATCATGTAAACGTCTTCTATCAAGCAAGGTGCGCAACCCTAGATTTTTAAGTTTTAGTAACACATGCGCCCGAAATGCCTGTCATAGATTATGCCTATGAAGCATCTTTGAAGACGCTCAATAGAGCATGACGCAGTGTGGTTGATAACACTCCAAACAATTGAAGCAAACTGCAGCTTTGTACGCACTAAGCAGCAAAATAAACGCAGAAGACAATCAAGCGGAGAAAAGTTCCTCGTAAAACGAGATATCGCCCCAAGATTCCTAAGGGAGGCGTTACATATAGCTGAAACATGATTATTAAAATGTAAAGATGAATCAACAAAAATTCCAAGATCACGAATGAGGGACACTCGGGAGATAACACTACTGTCTATTGTGTAAGGGAACACATGTAAATCTCGCTTTCTGGTCAGGGACATTATTTTTGTCTTTAGCTCATTAAGCAAAAGATGGTTCAACGAACACTATCTTGAAATTGCCAACGCGCCATCCTGAAGACGTTTGCACTCCGAGTACGAACGAACACAGCGAAACAGTTTTATGTCGTCGGCAAATAGTAATACTTCAGAGTTTTTCACGCCATGAGAGATGTTGTTCACAAAAATCAAGAATAAAAGTGGACCAAGGTTGCTTCATTGGGGCACTCCGGAAGGCGACAAATATTTATCAGACATGAGCCCTGACACACTAACATAATTTTCACGACATGAGAGATAGCTTTTAAACCAATGGCGGTACGTCAGACACAAACCGTAACTATCTAGTTTGGTAAGAAGAGTATTGTGATCAACCTTATCGAATGCATTCGTCGTATCAAAATATATTGCATCGACTTTACATGGCCACGAAGAAATGGAACAGTATAATCTAAAAAAAGAGCACATATTAGATTAAACCGACTTGCCCTTCGAAAAGTCGTGTTGCTCGGGGTTTATTTTTAGACTAAAGTAACTGTACAAACGTTTGCGCATTACCATCTCAAAAACCTTGGGAAAACTACACTATAATGAAACGGGACGGTAGTTGTTTACAATACTAGGATCGCCTGATTTATGAATCGGAACAACTACGGCGCTTTTCCAGATAGACGGAAATATTCCCGAACGAAGTGATAAATTTAATATGTGTAATAAGACAGGAGACAGAAACTTTACACCCCCTTTCCAATAAAACTTGGAGTGCCATCTGTACCACAAGACAGCTTAGGTTTCATTTTAAAAATTCTTTCCTTAATTTCAAGTTCGTCAAATGGGGTAAAAGAAAGAAAATCTAATGTGCCGTCATGCTGCGCCGTCAGTGACTGCCGCAGACGAAAAACAAGATTTAAAATGCACTGCAAACTTGTTGGCAATTTTACTTGGATCACATGTGTAACCAGAATCATCTCTTATTGGGGCCAGATTATGATTTCGCTTCTTTTTTTTATGGTACATACTTCCAAAAGTTGTTTTGGCTTCGTGTGCATATCGGTCTCAAGTACAGCCATATGCATACTTTCGTCTTGTTTAAAGAGCCGTTTTGCCAAAGCACGACACTCACTAAATTTGGCGTACCACTTATGCAGTCCAGATTTTTTAAGAAGACGATGATAATGAAACGTACGTCAAAAGCAACGCCTGGGCTCCCTTGAAAACCGTGATGGGTACTTGTTTGCCCAAGAAAAACGCTTAGGCACATATTTACCCATGGCGCTCGAAACTACTGTTGTAAGAGCCTCAGCATCTGAATCCGCGCAATTATCATTCAAGATCGGTTGCCAGTCATAGCACTGCAAGTGCTTGTACATATTAGGGTAATCTCCCTTACTGTACAGGAAATATTCCTGGCTGCAGGAGCCTCGTTGATGCAGCGGAAAGAGAAAGGACACAACAAAAGGCGGATGGAAATGATCAACACGTGTTAAGGGGTCCACAATTGGCAAAATACAAACAATTGGCGAGGAAACTAAAACAAGGTCAAGTATATTTTCCGCTGAATTCTGGATAACATTGCTTTGTACAAATCCATAAAAATAAAAAAATAATAAAAAGGCTCGATATTTTCAGGCTGGTGACCTTGCTCGCCCACGAGTCATAACCTGCCAGCCAGTCAATTTCTGGTAGATTAAAATCCCCATATATCTGAACACGGAACTTCGTCACATCAAGCTGTTGTTCTAGATTTTGAAAATGACGTGCAAAAGCCTCTGAGTCAGAGTGTGGTGGAAAGTAATAGTTCCCTATTAGATAATTAGGCCCGTCACAGGACGTAACCCCAACCCATACACATTCTGGGTAAGTCTCCATGTCATATCTTCTACATGCACACAGTGACGCGTACACGGCGGTTAAAACATCTCCTCCAAATCTCTGTCCCGTAATTGCATAATCACAGTCTTTCCAAAATACTGTATATGACGGAAGAAAATATTGAGAGCTGTAAAAGGGTTGATAACTGGGCTAGTTGGTAGTTAGACATTTGAACGGTATTAGCGCACACGTAGGGAGAAGAGAGAAGAGACAGAAAAGAGCGCTACTCACAACTATATTTACAAAGATGAAGAGAAGAAAGAACATCGTCAAGATCCCCATAAAGATGACAAAAGAAAGAAAAAGAAGCAGAAATATAAACCACATATAGTCGGGTGTTCCCTCGCGCGCACAAGCTTGAGTAGAGAGTTTTAGAATAGGGGGCCCCAACGCTTTGGGGAACCCAACGCTTCGGGGTACCCAACGCAACGACACCTCACGCAGCGTGCTTATAGAATAGGGTTTGTGACGACGCAACGCGGCACGCTCTCCTTTTTCGCATGCAGCGCCATTGTGGACAAGGAACGAACTTCTTAACAGTGAAAAATTATTAAAACGGTAACCATTTGCGCTGAAACGATACTTTATTGTGGTTTGCGGTACAAATAATAGGGAGGGTAACACCAGTTGGAACGGCACAGCAAGACCCATCTGCCGACCGTCTCTGAATCAGAAGATTTCCTTCTCTGGTCACAAGAGAGTGCCCGCCCTCAAATAGCAGGCTATCATGTGCGCCAATGGAATTATCTGCGAATTCGACGGGCCATTCCCCGGTCACAGGCACGACGCTGGTAAGCGTAGCTTGCTTTTAGCCCATCCTGTAGCTGAAGCAGCACGACAGTTATAAAGAGTTATATAATAGGGGGTCCCAAAGCTTTGGGGCCCCAAGAAATTGTGGCTTAGCACTGCGCACGCGCAGAATCCAGGGTCTTGGGTTGGCGCGCGCCCCCAACGTGAAATTCGAAAAATAGCGTGGGGCCCCCAAATTGCTTGGGGCCGAATTGCGCCGGCAAACATGGCGGCGCCCTTTCCGCTCGCTTCGGAGCAAATTCCTCATGGTCCATATTTGAAAAACAGCGCGAATAACACACGGACAAGACGGGAAGAGAACACACAGGACGAAGCGCTGTTTTTCAAAACAGCGCTTTTCAGAACACACAGGACGAAGCAGCGCTTCGTCCTGTGTGTTCTCTTCCCTTCTTGTCCGTGTGTTATTCGCGCTGTTTTTCAAATATGGATTCATACCAACTCGCCCAACTTTCCTCATGGTCGCTCCAGCATTAGCCAATTTCATTGCCAATGAATGATGCAACCGGCTTTCGTTTTGCTTTATCTCGCCCAAGTCGCAAAGAATAAGCGGTGGGCTCGCCCCATTTTAAGGATCGTACCTGATTCTGGCCGTTCCTAAGCCTAAACATACGTCGTAACTGTTGACATGGTAACGTATTGCTACTCCATGGCTAAAGACTTGTTCACACAGACCCGTTTTTTTTTTTGTTACGTTAACAAAAGTCACCGGGAAATCTGTGTTTCGTATTAAACTGTGCCAGCAGCAGGTCGACCCGGTCGCAGATGGCCCGCGTGGAGAAATTTCTTCCGATTGCTTGGAGACCCTTTCAGCAATTGAAGTCCATCTCCTGGAATCCTGGAATGGGTTAGTGGCGCACACTTCGCTTAGCAAATAAATGTCATCGTCGATCGAGAAGCGAACGCGCACGGGGGCCTTCTCTTCCGCCATTTTCTTCTGGCATTGGATCGGCCTCGACTCGTTCGGCCATCCCGCTTCGGGTGTAGCCAAAACAATCCAATCCGTAGCGCTCTAATTTGGCGCTAGTTCTCGTAGTAACATAGAGAGTTGAGCTAGCTGGTACTTAGAAGACATACCTAAAACAGCGCACAAGCACAGGAGGAAGACAACAGAACACAGGAAGGGGTGCTGACTCTTAACTTATGTATTGTGAAAGAAAGAAAAAGAGGAAGCTTCAGACATGAAGCCCACGTTGTGTTTTTTCTTTCTTCTTTTTTCTCATCTTTTCTTCGTTGTGACCTTATAATGTCAGTTTTCTCCTTTTCTACTGCAACTTTGTAATGTATCTGTTTTTATTCTTTCTTCGTTTTACCTTTTGGGTGCGCGTGGGCTTCATGTCTGAAGCTTCCTCTTTCTCTTTCTTTCACAATACATAAGTTGGAAGTCAGCGCTCTTTCCTGTGTTCTATTTTCTTCCTCCTGTGCTTGCGCGCTGTTTTAGGTATGGCTCGTTCTCGAATTTTTTGGGCGTTTGTGTGCGCTTTGACCATCTGCAGCCGAAGATTTAGGCCTTCAACAATGCCGAGACTGAGACGAACGCGAGCGCGCATACTCTGCGAGCAGCTGCACAATTGAGATCTGAGCTGGAGCGACTTTGAAGCCTTGAAATACTTGTTTTCAAGCTGCAGGTATCGTGTCACGAACGAAATCCACTCGGAGCCACGGAGTAGCCATACGTTGCCATGTCAACGATTACCGCGTCTCTTTAGGCTTAGGAACGGCCAGACTCGGGGACAATCTTTAAAATGGGGCGAGCCCACCGCTCATTCTTTGTGATTTGAGCGAGATAAAGCAAAGCGAAAGCCGGTTGCACTATTCATTAGCAATGAAATTGCCGAATACTGCAGCGACCATGACGAATTCGCTCCGAAGCGAGCGGAAAGGGCGCCGCCATGTTTGCCGACGCAACCCGGCCCCAAGCAATTGGGGGCCCAAGCGCCAACCCAAACCCCCAAACAGAGTTTGGGTTCTGCGCATGCGCAGTGGTGAGCCCCTATTTCTTTGGGGCCCCCAAGCTTTGGGGTCCCCTATTCTAAAACTCTCTTCTTTGATTAAACACCAAAACCGTTGATGTCCTTTACGTTGCCGTGGTGCAGGGTGTATTTGCATCAGTCTTGGCTCGTGCAGGGTCACCTTTGTCAGAGGGGAAGACGAACACCTCATCCGTGGTCGGCTGTCGCTTTGTCATCGTGCCTGATGTCTCGCGGCACCCGTGACTCATGCGGGTTCTTCATTGTCCGTGCTAAAATGTCTGTTTCCTTGCTTGTTAAGGCTACCGATGCAACACTTATGCATTTATTAGCAGCGGATATGATGTGGTAGGCTTCCACAACCTCGCGGGTCAATTTATCTTTGTGCCTCTCTAGGATTATTGTTTCCCCGAATAGCGGATTGCAATTGCACTCTTTGCAATGTGTTGCAAAATGTCCTCCCACTGTGGCTCTCAGAGAATAATCATGTTCGCGTAGTCTGTCATTAAGACATCTGACTGTTTGACCTACGTAGATCTTGCCGCACGAGAGTGGTATCTTATAAAACCACGCCTGAAGTGCACGGAACAAAAGCTTTGGCGTGTTTTTTAGTGCACCTGTGTCTTGTGGCACCTTCGGCTAGCGAGTTGACTCTAGAGCAAATTTTGCTCATTTTTTGCGGGGCTGAAAAAACCACTCGGACCCCATAACGACTTGCTACGTGTTTTAAATTGTGTGAAGTCTTGTGGAGGTACGGGATTACCACAGGTCTTGTCTTTCCTACATCTGGTTTGTTGGCTTGGAGGCCTTTTGCCTTTTTCAACAAGGTTTCCGCTACATTAGCCAGTAGTGGTAACGGATAGCTGGCTTTTCTGAGTCTTTCAACCTGCATTGAGAAGCTGGCTCCCATTGTGTGGCAACATGATTTCTTTAGTACAAAAGTCAGTAGTATGTATTGGCTCCTGTGTAGCCCCAGTCCTCAGTGACATTTATCTGGGAGCTGTAGACTGTGCCATTGAAAGGGCGCTTGGAAGTCGAGGAGTTAACAAGGTGGCCAGCTATGTGGATGATTTCTTGGTTGTTCTTAAAGATAACACCAATGCGCACACACAGGTGAATAATATTTTGGCGACCTTCACTGAGTATGGAGGGGGCCTTAGGTTCACGTATGAGGTCCCTCAAGAAAATGTTCTCCAGTTTTTAGACCTTTCGCTTCAATTAGGTGACACGCATGTGTGCTGGTCGTACTCCCCACGCTCCAAGAAAAGAATTTTGGAATTTAGTTCTGCTCACTCTAAGATCGTCAAGAGGGGCATTGATCTAACATGTTTGGGATCCGCGCTAAAGAAATCATGTTGCCACACAATGGGAGCCAGCTTCTCAATGCAGGTTGAAAGACTCAGAAAAGCCAGCTATCCGTTACCACTACTGGCTAATGTAGCGGACACCTTGTTGAAAAAGGCAAAAGGCCTCCAAGCCAACAAACCAGATGTAGGAAAGACAAGACCTGAGGTAATCCCGTACCTCCACAAGACTTCACACAATTTAAAAAACGTAGCAAGTCGTTATGGGGTCCGAGTGGTTTTTTCAGCCCCGCAAAAAATGAGCAAAATTTGCTCTAGAGTCAACTCGCTAGCCGAAGGTGCCACAAGACACAGGTGCACTAAAAAACATGCCAAGCCTTTTGTTCCGTGCACTTCAGGCGCGGTGTATAAGATACCACGCTCGTGCGGCAAGATCTACGTAGGTCAAACAGGCAGATGTCTTAATGACAGACTACGCGAACATGATTATTCTCTGAGAGCCACAGTGGGAGGACATCTCGCAACACATTGCAAAGAGTGCAATTGCAATCCGCTATTCGGGGAAACAATAATCCTAGAGAGGCACAAAGATAAATTGACCCGCGAGGTTGTGGAAGCCTACCACATCATATCCGCTGCTAATAAATGCATAAGTGTTGCATGGTAGCCTTAACAAGCAAGGAAACAGACTTTTTAGCACGGACAATGAAGAACCCGCATGAGTCACGGGTGCCGCGAGACATCAGGCACGATGACAAAGCGACAGCCGACCACGGATGAGGTGTTCGTCTTCCCCTCTGACAAAGGTGACCCTGCACGAGCCAAGACTGATGCAAATACACCCTACACCACGGCAACGCAAAGGCCATCAACGGTTTTGGTGTTTAATCAAAGAACTAGTGTCTCAAGCTTGTGCGCGCGAGGGAACACCCGACTATGTGGTTTATATTTCTGCTTCTTTTTCTTTCTTTTGTCATCTTTATGGGGATCTTGACGATGTTCTTCCTTCTCTTCATCTTTGTAAATATAGTTGTGAGTAGCGCTCTTTTCTGTCTCTTCTCATTTCTCCATACGTGTGCGCTAATACCGTTCAAATATTGAGAGCTAGTGATAATGTCCTCTAGCCACGTTTCAGTATAAGGTAAACAATGGTGCATAGTTTGCCTACAATTTCCGACATAAACTCGGAGGACTTCGTTCTAAGGCCGCGAACGTTCTGGTAGTAGAGCGTGCATTCCATAGTAGAAGGTTAAAAGGTTAAACATTTACATTGACCACTGTCGCCGACGTGACTCTAAGAATGCCAAGAAAAGGGCGAAAAAGGCATCCAGTTGGCCAAATGTCCGGTACATTGATATTGTCAAAGTCGTCGTTCTCGACAGCCACGTGAAAGGAGGCATAGCTATCGTGTCTTGTTACAAGCTTGGTGCACGTCACTGACTTGACTCTCCTTATGGTCGCTTTCCGCTTGACTTTCACTGTGTTATACTACATTTACTGCGTTACGCTAAGGCGTATTAACAATATACTGATGGCTTGACTAGGGTGAGTCCCAGAATGGTCAAAACACTTACGTTGTCAAAAGCAATCAAGCCATTCTGCCTAACAAGCTGCAGGCAGCGCTCGTAGTAGTCGTCGTAGCCTTCTTTGTTCGCGTCGATGAAGGCAAAGTCGAAGGTACCTGCTTCCCCGTCTGCGATGGCGCGATCTGGTAAGAGAGCCGACAGTAATTAAGCGATTGTTTCAACGTGTCCGAACGCGCAACAACTCACCCAGAGACTCCAAGGCACTGCCTATGCGAATGTCAATCTTGTGGTCAACACCAGCCTAAAAGAAAAAAAAAATGCGTCACATTATTTTTTTTTTAAATGTAAATCGAACATTTTTTTGAAGTGTGAAATAAAAGAAGACACGGAGCAGAGGCATCAGGCAATACTGATTCCTCCAGGGGTAGAGAATTCAAGCAGATGATATCTCGCTCTGCAAATCAACTGAACTGTTTTAAACAGTATAGTGAACAGACTGCACACGTGGCGCCACGTGCAATACCGGCGGAGACGAGAAACCCAATTGGGTGACGCCATGATGACGTAGTTGTCTCCCGTAGAAGTCATGGCACGGTTGATGAAAAGAGAGGTATCGGAACAAGGCCAGGAAGGGGGTTGAAATTCTACTCAGGCTTCGCTTATTTCCCGGCGGGCCACTGACGGGTTGGGGCTCCGTGCGCAGGCGCCGCCGCGCGCCTCGCGGCCTTAATAATGTGTGAGCGAATAAAGACGGTTCTCAAACTCCTGTCATGCTTCTAAATTTAAAGGCGTTTGTCAGAAATAGGAACGAATGCCCGACACGCTCGTTTGGTGGTACTCCAGGAAGGAACTGGTCCTCCTGCGCAGGGCCAAAAACAGTAGTGCCGTGATCCTCCACGACCGACTCAAGTAGGAACTAAGCAAGGGCAAGATCGGCAGAAGCAGACTCCCAGAGCCGGCCGGCAGCCCGCTGGCCTCCCCACCAGTGGCGTAGCCAGGGGAGAAGCTTTTCAGAACACTCCCCCCCCCCCCCCAAATCAAGGCGACCCTATAATATACACATGCATTTTGACCCCCCTTGTCCCCTCCACACCCCATGTCATATGGACATCCCAGCTACCTCAGCAACCCCCCTCCCCTCCCTCACCTCCCTACCCGAAAAAAATTCCTGGCTACGCCACTGCTCCCCACCACATCAGGAGCAACAGCAGACGCAGCGCCAACGACTACTGGACCAGCCCAAAACCTGTCCATACTGCAAAGAAACCCTGGCTGCAAGCCTGCTCCGCCTCGCGTGGGAGTGCCACTTCGCCGACAGAAGAAAGAGGGCACTCTGCCTTCTACCACTCGCATCGAGGCCAACCAGCCTGGAAGGGTGGATTCAGCGCCGTAATCGCGGCGATCTTGGACCCGCCTCTCCTTTATTTAGAAAACACGGGCCTGGGGTCGACGTACTGAGCCCGGTTGTCCCTCCACGAAGATCGACCCAGCTAAAGCCAGCACTCCTCAAGCCCCGTCTAGGGCAACCGCTCAAGAGGGGGTGCGTGCGTGCGTGCGTGCGTGCGTGCGTGCGTGCGTGCGTGCGTGCGTGCGTGCGTGCGTGCGTGCGTGCGTGCGTGCGTGCGTGCGTGTGCGTGCGTGTGCGTGTGCGTGTGTGTGTGTGTGTGTGTGTGTGTGTGTGTGTGTGTGTGTGTGTGTGTGTGTGTTTAGTGAACTTTTTTACTACTAGTACTACTTCTGTGGCAACTCGGCGCCGGTCGGACACCTCTCCCCAGCGGCGTAAACTCCATTTTCCCGAGGGGGGGGGGGGTGCTGCGCGTTACCTTTTCGTCAGAACTGGAGATTGAAGCTAACGAAAGCACGCTGGGATTCCATTTCCCATGTATTTTGTCAATAAAGGCAACGTGGGCGTTATTTTGTCTACATGCCACTTCTAGAAGCTCGTTACATGGCACGTAAACAGCGTCTTGGTAAGGATCATGGTCCGGGTCCGGGGGGGGCTCTGCCCCACCCCCCCGGATCTCATCAGGGGGGGGGGCACGAGCCCCGATGCCCCCCCCCCCCCCCGAAGTCTACGCCTATACGTCTCCCTACTTCCACCCTGGTAGTAACCAGCTCAGAGTTCGACCGTGAAGTCCCGGCCGTTTCTGTTTCTACGTCTCGGCAGACGTTTTTGTTTTCGGTTTCTAATTTGCGATCAGTGTTTTTGTGAAGAAATTGTTGCTTGAATGGTCTAGCTGACGTTAAATGATCATCAATATTAAATTATCAGCAATAATAATGATAAGAAGAAGTAGAAGAAGAATGCTCTTTTTTTTTCATTTTAAAGAAATGGTGGAGCGGAAGGGTAAAAGCTTCAATACGAAGCTTAACGAACCCTGAGCCCCATCGGCAGTGGTACAAATCACTCTGTGCAGGCAGTACACAATACACACAAACACACATTACTACAGCATTTTAAGCTAACAAATAATTAAGTATGAAATCCACATTATATGTTCAAACATTCAAGAAAAAATAGCGCCACTGTTTGACGGAAAGGAACTCAAGGTTCATATTTCTCTCTACACAGCTGTTGACAAACTTGGGAACTATATACCTAACCATCTGATGTCCATAATTTGATGTGCATTTAAGAACCTTCCAATATGAGAAATAGTCTTCAATGTCCCTTTAACATCGTGGCGGAATTTTCTGAGGGGTTGCGATTTGGTGGGGAATGCAGCCGTGGGAAACTTTCGGACCAAACAAGCTTTTGCAATGAGGCTTTAAATTCGCTTCTGAACCCTGGCAACGATGCAATCTCGAGGACACAATGAACAAGGGACCCAAGTTCTGTCTGAATGTGAAACCTTCATGGTTGGATGGTTTTTCCACAATTCAAAAGTGGTAGATTTTGGTAGAAGGTTGCTTTTGTGGATTTTTCAGCAGACAGTTCAATTAATGGATAGTACATATAGAAGAGAACGAAGGGATTTTTGCATTGTAAATGGGGTCAAAAATATTTGAAAGAGAATACGCTCGAATTATTACAAACCGACAAATCGGGAAAGTTTGCAATCTTTCCGGCAGTGATTTTTGAAAGAAAAAAGATAGAAGCTCTAGACTCCTTGCATATGTTAAATGGGAGGATAACATTGGTCAAATAAAAAGAGGTATTGTCAAAATTTTTAAGGAAGAGGACATGACTTTCCTTTCGAAGCAGATGACGAGCCGAAATAGTTCGGTGTTAAGTCTTAAATTCTTCTAGAATGATCACAAGCCGGAGATGCCTCTCTGCACAGTAATTAACGAAAACAGAACCTGGCAGTGCATAGTGTCTAAGTTTCTACAACGTGGGTTGAATGCAGTGCATATCGGAAAAAGTTTAACGCTCAGAAGTTCAGAAGAGCTGATCGAGGCTCTAGGAGACTTGCACGGAAAACAGTGTTCGGTTATGTCAATGTACATAAAAGATATTTACTACTCGTCGGAGAAGGTTCGCTTCATGCAAACACATGCACTAGAGTTAGATTTGGCAAACTTTCAATCTAAGACGGGCTTAGCACGGACTTTTCGGTGCACGGACTTTTTGGTGCACTGACTTTTCGGTGCACGGACTTTCCAATGTGGAACTTTTCGGTGCGTGATCATTTCGGTGAACGGACTTTTAGTGCACGAACATTTCGGTGAATAGACAATTAAAATACGATTTTGTTTCTCCGAAGACTTGTGGACCACTAAAAAAGTGACTTCATAAAAGAGATAGAAAAATTATCCCGAAGTAATAGATTCATTTCAATATTACTTTTATTCCAAACTTTGGGTGCAGAAATACACATAAACAAATGTGAAGTTCACCGTTTGTTGATTTTTTGGGGGCTTTTGTCTGGTCATTTACATTTTGGTGAGTTTCAATACCAGTTGTCTTTCGAAGCTTGCGACTTAGAAAAATACCGTTTTTCACTCACTAAGGTCGAATCTTTTGGCGAGTTGACCGGGTCCCCCACAAAGACATGCAAAATTAGTTTTATGTATGGTTTATATAGTGACAGGAGTTTGTGTAAGTTTGGCTGGTGTTGCGTTTTAGAGAATTAACTCTAGAGAACCAAACTTTCGATATGGTTTAATCGAACTACTGGCAAAAATTGTTTGACGAGTAACCCTGTTTTTTAATTGTAAAAGCTTGATCATTGCCTTGTCCTAAACTCAGCCATGGTTTCAGGTTCATACTTTTAATTATAATAATAAAAAATAAATAAATAAATAAATAAATAAATAAATATATATATATAAACGGAAGAAAACGCACCTGAGACGGTTGTTGGAGTTTTTAAAACATAGTATTGGTAAAGTTGGTCGACGTTTCGGCCTGAGCCAGACCTTTTTCGAGACTGGTACATGTGATGTAAGATTGACGCTCCTTGACCACGTCACGTGGTATTCAAAACATCTGGTTTCTCTCAGGAGTTGACAGTATCCCCGACGCAGGCGTCCCCCCCGCGGAAACCAGACCGTGGTGAAAGAACTCGCACAATGGCGGAAAATCCAACTGAAGGAAAGCGGTGGGGGAGGGAGGAGGAGGGGCAGCCACAAGAACAGCAAGCGGCAAACTCTCGCACAAAAAAAAAACAAAAAAAAAAAACACAGTTTTTAAGAAAAATGCCTCGAGTGGTGTCCGAGCGGTGTACCAGCCGCCCCCTCTGTCCGTGAAAAAAACACACATATACACATCCCCCCTTCACGTAATGAACTTCAAGGACAAGGAAGACGAGGGGTGGTTCTGGACCTCCTCGCTGAAAGAGGGAAAATAAACAAAAAAGAAGAAAAAAAAAGAAAACGGTTGCAGCTTCCGAGAAAACTTGCCCCAAGCGGTGTACGAGCGGTGCGCGAGCCGCCTCCTCAGCGCGTAAAAAAAAACAAAAAAAAAAAAAAAAAAAAAAAAAAAAAACACGCACATACATATCCCTTTTTTTTCACATAATAAACTTCAAGACGGGGAAGACGAGGGGAGGTTGTGGACTTTTAAACCGATATGACTGCTCAAGATGTGTTAACTGCGTGCATGGACGTCATTATTCCAGGGTGTTCACTAAGGTAGACCGCATGCATAGATGACATTATGCCGGGATCTTCATTAATACCTGCCCGGATTTGCAAATAAGATACGATTCTCTCCGCTCGCAACTCGTTATCAGCTGCCCTTTCAGTTAAACATATTATTAGAACGAACTCTATATAAAATAAATCGTGGATGGCCTAAAGCATGTGGAATGTGTACGCTCACGCTGATACAGGAGGATCGTGAATGTTAACCGCGTGAATAGAAGACATAATGCCGGGTATGTTTATGATCGGGCTTTTGAACTTGTTGAATAAGGTACGATCTTTCTGTTCGCGATCTCGGTGCGCTTTTGAAACCAGACTAATAAAATGTAACTGGGAGCTTATCGAATGAGTGTTTTGGATCCGCTAAACAGCTTTGCAAACGGGAAGTGTGGGGTTTGATTTTCATGCGATCTGTGATTATTAAACCGCAATCGGAAAGGTGTCTCTGTCTGGCCCACGTACTGCGCGCCGCAAGTGCTACACTGTAAAAGGTATACTACATTACTGGTGTCGCAATTTAAGTTGCCATAAATTTTGTAGGTGAAGTTGGAGTTTGTACTTTCTATGGAGTTTCTGGGTGTTACGTGTGGGCAGACCCCACATCCCGACTTTCCGCATGGCCGACTCCCAGTGCTCTCAGTGGCAGTTATCTTGGACCTGACCAAGGAATCCTTAATGTTGCGCGAGCGTCTGTACACCACACGGGGGACGGTAGTAATAACTTTTGCGAGGCGTTCACTTTGTTGCAAAATATTAAAATGTTTCCTTAATATGGCGGTGACATTCGGAGACTTATTGCTGAAGGTCAGCACGAGACTGGCCTGTCGGCTTGTCTCCGCCTGGGGACCGCTGTCACCTAACAAGAGGTCGCGATCGAGGGCGCGCGCCTTACAGCCATGGTTTCAGGTTCATACTTTTAATTATAATAATAAAAAATAAATAAATAAATAAATAAATAAATAAATAAATAAATAAATAAATAAATAAATAAATAAATAAATAAATAAATAAATAAATAAATAAATAAATAAATAAATAAATAAATAAATAAATAAATAAATAAATAAATAAATAAATAAATAAATAAATAAATAAATAAATAAATAAATAAATAAATAAATAAATAAATAAATAAATAAATAAATAAATAAATAAATAAATAAATAAATAAATAAATAAATAAATAAATAAATAAATAAATAAATAAATAAATAAATAAATAAATAAATAAATAAATAAATAAATAAATAAATAAATAAATAAATAAATAAATAAATAAATAAATAAATAAATAAATAAATAAATAAATAAATAAATAAATAAATAAATAAATAAATAAATAAATAAATAAATAAATAAATAAATAAATAAATAAATAAATAAATAAATAAATAAATAAATAAATAAATAAATAAATAAATAAATAAATAAATAAATAAATAAATAAATAAATAAATAAATAAATAAATAAATAAATAAATAAATAAATAAATAAATAAATAAATAAATAAATAAATAAATAAATAAATAAATAAATAAATAAATAAATAAATAAATAAATAAATAAATAAATAAATAAATAAATAAATAAATAAATAAATAAATAAATAAATAAATAAATAAATAAATAAATAAATAAATAAATAAATAAATAAATAAATAAATAAATAAATAAATAAATAAATAAATAAATAAATAAATAAATAAATAAATAAATAAATAAATAAATAAATAAATAAATAAATAAATAAATAAATAAATAAATAAATAAATAAATAAATAAATAAATAAATAAATAAATAAATAAATAAATAAATAAATAAATAAATAAATAAATAAATAAATAAATAAATAAATAAATAAATAAATAAATAAATAAATAAATAAATAAATAAATAAATAAATATATATATAAACGGAAGAAAACGCACCTGAGACGGTTGTTGGAGTTTTTAAAACATAGTATTGGTAAAGTTGGTCGACCGTTTCGGCCTGAGCCAGACCTTTTTCGAGACTGGTACATGTGATGTAAGATTGACGCTCCTTGACCACGTCACGTGGTATTCAAAACATCTGGTTTCTCTCAAGAGTTGACAGTATCCCCGACGCAGGCGTCCCCCCCGCGGAAACCAGACCGTGGTGAAAGAACTCGCACAATGGGGAAAATCCAACTGAAGGAAAGCGGTGGGGGAGGGAGGAGGAGGGGCAGCCACAAGAACAGCAAGCGGCAAACTCTCGCACAAAAAAAAAACAAAAAAAAAACACAGTTTTTAAGAAAATGCCTTCGGTGGTGAGTGGTGTCCGAGCGAGTTACCAGCCGCCCCTCTGTCCGTGAAAAAAAACACACATATACACATCCCCCCTTCACGTAACTGAACTCAAGACAAGGAAGACGAGGGGTGGTTCTGGACCTCCTCGCTGAAAGAGGGAAATAAACAAAAAAGAAGAAAAAAAAAGAAAACGGTTGCAGCTTCCGGAGAAAACTTGCCCCAAGCGGTGTACGAGCGGTGCGCGAGCCGCCTCCTCAGCGCGTAAAAAAACAAAAAAAAAAAAAAAAAAAAAAAAACACGCACATACATATCCCTTTTTTTTTTCACATAATAAACTTCAAGACGGGGAAGACGAGGGGAGGTTGGGACTTTTAAACCGATATGACTGCTCACGATGTGTAACTGCGTGCTGGACGTCATTATTCCCAGGGTGTTCACTAAGGTAGACCGCATGCATAGATGACATTATGCCGGGATCTTCATTAATACCTGCCGGATTTGCAAATAAGATACGATTCTCTCCGCTCGCAACTCGTTATCAGCTGCCCTTTCAGTTAAACATATTATTAGAACGAACTCTATATAAAATAAATCGTGGATGGCCTAAAGCATGTGGAATGTGTACGCTCCACGCTGATACAGGAGGATCGTCGAATGTTAACCGCGTGAATAGAAGACATAATGCCGGGATGTTTATTGATCGCGGCTTTGAACTTGTGAATAAGGTACGATTCTTTCTGTTCGCGATCTCGGTCGCTTTTGAACCAGACTATAAAAATGTGACTTGGAGCTTATCGAATGAGTGTTTTGGATCGCTAACATGCTTTGAAACGGGAAGTGTGGGGTTTGATTTTTCATGCGATCTGTGATTATTAAACCGCAATCGGAAAGGTGTCTCTGTCTGGCCCACGTACTGCGCGCCGCAAGTGCTACACTGTAAAAGGTATACTACATTACTGGTGTCGCAATTTAAGTTGCCATAAATTTTGTAGGTGAAGTTGGAGTTTGTACTTTCTATGGAGTTTCTGGGTGTTACGTGTGGGCAGACCCCACATCCCGACTTTCCGCATGGCCGACTCCCAGTACTCTCAGTGGCAGTTATCTTGGACCTGACCAAGGAATCCTTAATGTTGCGCGAGCGTCTGTACACCACACGGGGGACGGTAGTAATAACCTTTGCGAGGCGTTCACTTTGTTGCAAAATATTAAAATGTTTCCTTAATATGGTAGTGACATTCGGAGACGTATTGCTGAAGGTCAGCACGAGACTGGCCTGTCGGCTTGTCTCCGCCTGGGGACCGCTGTCACCTAACAAGAGGTCGCGATCGAGGGCGCGCACCTTACTAATTGCGTCATTTATGATTTTTTCTGGGTACTTCTGTTCTTTTAGAACCTCGCGTAGTTGATTGGCGTTGGAGTCAAAATCATCGTTATTAGAACATACACGTTTAAACCTGTGAGCCTGGCTGTATGGAATACTAGTTCGGCAAGGTCGAGGATGGCAACTGTCGAAGTGCAAATATCTCTGGCTGTCCGTGGGCTTTCAATACAGTTGAGTGACCAGAGTTGTGTCCTTAATTATTACTCTAACGTCTAAGAAATTAATGTCAGTTTTCGAGTAACTGTGTGTGAAGCGAATGGAAGGGTGCGCGGAGTTAAAATCTGCGATGAACTTGAGAAGCTCATTTTCTGCGTGTGACCAGATAAAAAATACCTCATCAATATACCTTCTGTAGAACATCGGTTGGAGCGGACAGGATGCGAGAAAAGTTGATTCTAGGTCGCCCATAAATATATTTGCAAAGTTCGGGGCCATTTTCGTGCCCATTTCGGTCCCTCTAGTTTGAAGAAAAAATTTGCCGTCGAATTCAAAACTGTTTAACTCAAGAACCAGGCTCGTAAGGTCAGCCAGAACTTGGCTCTCCGGGAAGTCATCCCTCCTGTGGGCCTCATATGCCCTCACAAGCGCCTCTATGCCGTCTTTATGGGGAATATTGGTGTACAGAGCAGTTACATCCATTGTCACCAGAAAAGCATCCTTGGGTATTTGAATTTTAGAAATTTCTTTGAGAAAGTGAGTCGTGTCCCGAATGTACGACGGGAAGGTAGGCGGGATGTGTCTGATGAGGTTATCAACGAAACTAGAAATTGGCTCGGTGAGCGTTCCTGAGCCCGATATAATGGGGCGGCCGGGATTCCCTTCTTTGTGGATTTTAGGTAACATATAGAAGCGCCCAGGTACAGCGTGTTTGGCAGTTAGCCCCCGTAAAGTTTTGTCGGAAATTTCACCTTGTTTCTCTAGCTCGAGAAGTCGCTGGTGTATAAGTTTGGCATGCTGGCTAGTTGGGTCGTTGTTTAGATGACGGTAGAATTTGGCATCGTTTAGTTGTCTATAGCCTTCTTTTATGTAATCCGAGATGTTGAGTATAACCATGGCACCCCCCTTGTCAGCTGGTTTGATTATAATATCTTTTCTGTTACCTAGATCCTTGAGCGCCCTGCGTTCGGGAAGCGAGAGGTTATAGTGATGAGGTTGATGATTTCTATAAGCTGACACAATGTCCTTTTGGACCGCCTGGATATAAAGGTCTAGATGCTTATCTCTGTTGGGACCGGGAGTCCAGCCGGACGATGTCGAAGGCAGAGGGGATGCGCTCTGTTTGGGCCTATCAAAAAAGAATTCCTGAAGCAGAAGGCTTCGTGCGAAATTATCGAGATCCTGGAGGAGAGTGAATTCGTCGCACTGGCCTGTGGTCGGGCAGAAGTTAAGACCCCTTGAGAGGAGCGACTCTTCGTCGTGGGTTAGCTTTACACTGGATAAATTAACTATGTTGCTACGATCAAGAGAGTTATTCTGCATGTCCCGTCCACTCACCGTCGTCGGGGGGTATTTAATATTATCCCTAGCTAGCTTACTATTTTTTACCTCCTTGATGATCCCACGTTTCTTTTCTTCAAATGATTTTAGTGATGCGGTTTCCTGCGGTGATAGTTTGTTGGCGCGAAGCAAATTACTTTCAACCCTTCGAACATTCGTCGAAGTTGTTTGACAGTGATCTTTAACTATTTTTACTAAATCGATAGAAGCATTCGTAAGCCCCGCATTCCATTTTTTTTTAAATCGCTTTCGGAGAGATTTGTCATACTAGGCGGAAAAACAATTTGTAAACCCCTGGGAGCAATGCGCGCGTCGAGGCAAGTCTCAAGGTATGCGGCATGTGACTCGTGGCGTATCCTTTTGTCCGCTAACTTCCTAATTTCTAAAAAATGTGGTGAAAAGTTAACAGGTATCTTACTCATAACAGGAGGAGCTTTTGATGTACTAGGCGGAGAACGTCAGTCCTGTTGCGAGCAGAGAGCCGCGCTGTAAGTCTTGCGCAGATTGTAGCATGCCAAACTTATACACCAGCGACTTCTCGAGCTAGAGAAACAAGGTGAAATTTCCGACAAAACTTTACGGGGGCTAACTGCCAAACACGCTGTACCTGGGCGCTTCTATATGTTACCTAAAATCCACAAAGAAGGGAATCCCGGCCACCCCATTATATCGGGCTCAGGAACGCTCACCGAGCCAATTTCTAGTTTCGTTGATAACCTCATCAGACACATCCCGCCTACCTTCCCGTCGTACATTCGGGACACGACTCACTTTCTCAAAGAAATTTCTAAAATTCAAATACACAAGGATGCTTTTCTGGTGACAAAGGATGTAACTGCTCTGTACACCAATATTCCCCATAAAGACGGCATAGAGGCGCTTGTGAGGGCATATGAGGCCCACAGTAGGGATGACTTCCCGGAGAGCCAAGTTCTGGCTGACCTTACGAGCCTGGTTCTTGAGTTAAACAGTTTTGAATTCGACGGTAAATTTTTTCTTCAAACTAGAGGGACCGCAATGGGCACGAAAATGGCCCCGAACTTTGCAAATATATTTATGGGCGACCTAGAATCAACTTTTCTCGCATCCTGTCCGCTCCAACCGATGTTCTACAGAAGCTATATTGATGACGTATTTTTTTATCTGGTCACACGCAGAAAATGAGCTTCTCAAGTTCATCGCAGATTTTAACTCCGCGCACCCTTCCATTCGCTTCACACACAGTTACTCGAAAACTGACATTAATTTTTTAGACGTTAGAGTAATAATTAAGGACACAACTCTGGTCACTCAACTGTATCGAAAGCCCACGGACAGCCAGAGATATTTGCACTTCGACAGTTGCCATCCTCGACCTTGCCGAACTAGTATTCCATACAGCCAGGCTCACAGGTTTAAACGTGTATGTTCTAATAACGATGATTTTGACTCCAACGCCAATCAACTACGCGAGGTTCTAAAAGAACAGAAGTACCCAGAAAAAATCATAAATGACGCAATTAGTAAGGCGCGCGCCCTCGATCGCGACCTCTTGTTAGGTGACAGCGGTCCCCAGGCGGAGACAAGCCGACAGGCCAGTCTCGTGCTGACCTTCAGCAATAAGTCTCCGAATGTCACCACCATATTAAGGAAACATTTTAATATTTTGCAACAAAGTGAACGCCTCGCAAAGGTTATTACTACCGAACCCCGTGTGGTGTACAGACGCTCGCGCAACATTAAGGATTCCTTGGTCAGGTCCAAGATAACTGCCACTGAGAGCACTGGGAGTCGGCCATGCGGAAAGTCGGGATGTGGGGTCTGCCCACACGTAACACCCAGAAACTCCATAGAAAGTACAAACTCCAACTTCACCTACAAAATTTATGGCAACTTAAATTGCGACACCAGTAATGTAGTATACCTTTTACAGTGTAGCACTTGCGGCGCGCAGTACGTGAGCCAGACAGAGACACCTTTCCGATTGCGGTTTAATAATCACAGATCGCATGCAAAATCAAACCCCACACTTCCCGTTTCAAAGCATGTTAGCGATCCAAAACACTCATTCGATAAGCTCCAAGACACATTTTTACAGTCTGGTTTCAAAAGCGACCGAGATCGCGAACAGAAAGAATCGTACCTTATTCACAAGTTCAAAGCCGCGATCAATAAACATCCCGGCATTATGTCTTCTATTCACGCGGTTAACATTCACGATCCTCCTGTATCAGCGTGAGCGTACACATTCCACAGGCTTTAGGCCATCCACGATTTATTTTATATAGAGTTCGTTCTAATAATATGTTTAACTGAAAGGGCAGCTGATAACGTGTTGCGAGCGGAGAGAATCGTATCTTATTTACAAATCCGGGCAGGTATTAATGAAGATCCCGGCATAATGTCATCTATGCATGCGGTCTACCTTAGTGAACACCCTGGAATAATGACGTCCATGCACGCAGTTAACACATCTTGAGCAGTCATATCGGTTTAAAAGTCCACAACCTCCCCTCGTCTTCCCCGTCTTGAAGTTTATTATGTGAAAAAAAAAGGGATATGTATGTGCGTGTGTGTGTTTTTTTTTTGTTTTTTTTTTTTTTTTTACGCACTGAGTAGGCGGCTCGCGCACCGCTCGTACACCGCTTGGGGCAAGTTTTCTCGGAAGCTGCAACCGTTTTCTCTTTTTTTATTTCTTTTTTGTTTATTTTCCCTCTTTCAGCGAGGAGGTCCAGAACCACCCCTCGTCTTCCTTGTCTTGAAGTTCATTACGTGAAGGGGGGATGTGTATATGTGTGTTTTTTTCACGGACAGGGGCGGCTGGTACACCGCTCGGACACCACTCGAGGCATTTTTCTTAAAAACTGTGTTTTTTTTTTTTGTTTTTTTTGTGCGAGAGTTTGCCGCTTGCTGTTCTTGTGGCTGCCCCTCCTCCTCCCTCCCCCACCGCTTTGCTTCAGTTGGATTTTCCGACATTGTGCGAGTTCTTTCACCAGGGTCTGGTTTCCGCGGGGGGGGGGGGGGGGGGGGGACACGCCTGCGTCGGGGATACTGTCAACTCTTGAGAGAAACCAGATGTTTTCAATACCACGTGACGTGGTCAAGGAGCGTCAATCTGACATCACATGTACCAGTCTCGAAAAAGGTCTGGCTCAGGCCGAAACGTCGACCAACTTTACCAATACTATGTTTTAAAAACTCCAACAACCGTCTCAGGTGCGTTTTCTTCCGTTTATACTTTTCGTCATCCTGCGCTTCGTTTTATTCTCTCTCTCTCTCTCTCTCTCTCTATATATATATATATGTTTTGGTGCTCCATTGTAGTCCTTAGAGTGCTTTAAACACACCAGAAAAAGAAAAAAAACAGTGAGCCGATAACGTTGCTTTAAAATTGAGAGTTTCTCTCATTAAAGAGGTTAGGTTGCAAGCTGTTCAAAAAAAAACAACTAAAATGCAGTTAGAGATATAAAAATTCATTTGTAATCCTAAAATTAATTCAAGGCACATATTTACACCGAAATGTCCGTGCACCGAAAAGTCCGTACACCGAAACGTCCGTACACCAAACCGTCATACACCGAAAAGTCCGTGCACTAAAAAGTTCGTGCACCGAAAGGTCCGTACACCGAAATGTCCGTACACCGAAAGTCCGTGCACCGAAAAGCCCGTGCACCGAAAAGACCGCACCGGTACGCCCCACACCGAAACTGCACCGAAACTTCCTACGCCGAGATGTCCGGATCCTCAGTCGAACTGTACAGCTGGTAATGTCCTTCACCCAGAGAACACAATAAGGTTCGTTGGTTGACCCGTCTAGAATCGTGCCACAGACCGAATGTAAGCCCGTAGGTTGCTAACACGGGAAGGCAAGGAAACCACTGTCAACTTTGAACTCTAAAAGCAAGAGAACAAAAGAGAGAAAGGAATTAAGGTAGCAATGCAGGCGAATTGCTTCATGACCCCATCTTCAAAGATACCTTTATCATTGGCAGGAAGCGCGCAAAAGTGGACAGAGAGGCGCTGGAGGTACATAGAATAGAAAAAGCAGGCGCGAAGCAGTGGGTAAGCAAGCCTTCAATTTACCTACATAAAAAAGAGAGAGATTTTATCGATGCCTGGTGAGCGACACGTCATCGTTGTGCGGTGTTGTTTTATTTTAGGGTGGTTTCTTGTTCGAGCCGTTTTTTTTTTTTTTTCAATAAATGTTCAGTTGATAGTTTAGCGCTCATCCTGTGTGCTTCTCTCTATGTCCCTGCCTTTTTGCGCGCTGCTTTTAATTTATTAAGAGAGGGGAATCCCAGATTCACCAACTCTTCCTGAAGCACAACACTGCATGTCGTTCCTTCGAGCGCGTCAGTATACTCATCAGCGTCGCCGAAAATGTATTCTCATGGAAGCGGGGAAACAAAACTGATGAAAACTTCGAGATGCAGCTACTGCGTAAGTGCAACGACCGACTGAAAAGAAAACAATAAACCACAAAACAAAAGCAGTTGTGTATTTGGTCGTCAAAGTAACGAGAAAGGTAACTCGATACATTGGAGGTGAACTGACGCGTTCCTTTTGAGAATCGGTAACGAGTAACGTATTTAGTTACTTTTTGAGTGAGTAATGAGTAACGGTATGTAATTACTTTTTTGGGGTAACGTGTATACATGTCTGATTTGCCGGCAGTGCGCACAACGTGTGAGATGGAGTACAACTGGCAGCCAGATAGAGACGGTGCGGTCCAAGACGATTTGAAGTCACCTCCTTCCAGAAGGGCCTCCCGATGTCCACGTACTCCTTGCAGACATCGAGGCCCACCACTTTGCCATCCGGGGGAAGGGCTAGCGCAGCTGCCAGGGCGCTGCACCCTGTGAACACTCCTACAGAAAGTTGACGGCACGTGTTGAGCCCACTTCTTTTGGTGAGCATTTGTGCACCATCATGTACCGCAGTCATGCTCCGGTAAATTATTAACAAAATGATCAGAATGTGCAATTTGGTACATAATTACTACGTAAAAGCGCAAAAAACTAGGAAAAAGAGTAGAAGTGCATGACACACGGAGCGCTTGGCAACTAAATTTTATTTGGAAAAATTCGATCATACATACGCACTTGGTTACACCTCACCCGAAATTATTCTGAATTCTTTATACGATAACACACGTGACTACGCACTGATGCAGCCGCCGTCACTCCCCTTTACCCTGATTCTGAACGCCTCAAAAATTTCCCTCTCTGTTTTGGTTTTGCACTTGCCCAGAATATGTGTTCCATTTATGGTCGGTGAGAGGTCAAGAGTTCAGGGGAAGCTCCTCCCACCTCTTTCTACTTTAGTAGAGCGAACGCTGGACAGGAGGCGACCTCCTCTCTACCGTTCGCTCTACTAAAGGGTAGGAACTTCCCGATGAACTCTTAACCTGTCACCGGCTATTATAGTAGAGTATCGCATGGACACCTATCACAGTGTGTTCGTGTTCGGGGAACTTGGTCGTCCTCTGTGAATAACGCACAATAATTGAAATCTGAAGTGGTAAAAAAAAAAAGATTTACACACTAATTTTGTAGATAAACATTGATAGTCTTTTACGTTTATGACAAACCACCGCTTCCTAAAAGCAACGGCTTGAACCGCCACTGACTGCCATCTGTGGTTCACAACATCGAGACCATGTTTTCCTATTTTTCAGTTAAAACCATTTCTTCGGGAACTATGATTTTTCGGCGTCATTTGTTCCGGGACCATTTCTTTCGTTTCCCACAATATACGTCAAATGTTCAGCAAAAAAAAAAAAAAAAATAAAAAGAAAATTAACTCCGAAAACCACCCTTTGACTTTCACAAGAAGTGAACTCCAAAAACACGGAATCCTACTTATATCCTTAAGGTTCTGTGCACTTTGCATTTAATGCTTACGTGTGAATCATTCCAATAATTGCCTTCGGTATCTCCCCAGACAACACGAGACAACAAAATGGTGGACGAAATTACGTAAGTGAATACCTCCTATAGTGCCACGCGTATTATTACGAGCCTCTGCGTGTGCACCGTAGTTAACGATGGCTCATGCCCCTGTCAGACGGGCTAGTTTAGTGTCACTACAAGCGAGTGCACTTCGCCCTTAGTGTCATTTCTGTAGTGTGCCACACGGCTCCTTCCTGAGGAACACACTTGGCTTGGAGTGAGTTTGACGAACTCACTTCGCTCGATCGAGTGCGTGGCATCAATAGGAGTGCTTCAACAGTAAAACATAACAACACAGAAACCAAAAGCGTGGCGTAAGTTTTATTTTATAAAGAATAAGAAATTCGTGAAAGAGACGACATGTAGAAGAGTGGCATTGCAAAAAAATAGTAGGGTGGACTTGGAGTTTAGGATGATCTGAATCAAGATTAGCGCAGCGGTGAATTGATAAAAGACGACGACAAAGTCAGTCATTCATGGCTATCTTGGTTAGCAGAGAATGATAGAGCCTACTTTTGTTTCAGCATGTAACTATTCGAGACAACACGATAATTATGATCTTACTAGGCCGTGTCAGGGCCTCCTCGTAGACTTCCGTGGAACGATGCGGAACGCCAAAGTTGGATATGCTTCGTTCTTTATCTTGGCTTGCGATGATCGATCAGAATCATCCAATTGGCGTAAAAATCGTTTCTTAATGTAGCGTGGTTTTAGAGCACAGCTCCTAGGCACCCGTTTCTGAGTTGAGCGGCGTCGGCGTAACCGCGCGTTGCATTAAGGGCTGTTTCCCAAAATGACGTCACACGTGACGTCACGTGACGTCCCACGTCACGTGACGTCGACGTGGACGTCCCACGTCCCACGTCCCACGTCCCATTTTCCCGCTAAATTTTGCGGTAAAAGGTTTTGCTAAGTTTGGCGGAAAACTTTTCCGCTAAATTTAGAGGAAAAATTTTACCCGTGTGACGTCACGTGACGTCACACTTAAACTATCAGGTGACGTGTCATGTAACGTCACACGTCAATTCAGCGGGAAAATTTCCCGGGTAAATTTAGCGGGAAATTTAGCGAAAGTTTTACGCTAAGTGGGATGGGAACGGGAGAGGAGGATAGGAGGGTACGGAGGGGGAGCAGCTGGCATTCCCTCCCCTTCGTAGCCTTCCTCCCTCCTCCTCAAGAGCTGCGCTCCAATTCGGCATTACAGAGAATTGTAAACATCTAATTTTTTGAACGTGTCTTTATTAAGGGTTATCGGTGGCCGAGTGGGCTAGCGCCCGCCAAATCGGAGTACGTGGAGAGAAAGCTCGCGCTGGAGAACCCAGTGATCCTGAGCTCAATCCCCAGCCCTGCCCGAAGAACACACTTCCAATGAAGTGAGTTCGGGGAGCACACTACGCTCGCTCAGGTAGACCGAGTGTGTAATCTCGATAGCAGTGTTCAAGGAGTAAAAATAAAAGAAGAAATTAACGCTCCGTAAAATCAGTATTATTTTGGTAGGAGTAATATTAGATGCGCACTTGTTTTCTGCTGGCAGGAAAGTAGTGCATCGTAGAAAAACAAGCGGATAATCTAGTTTCCAGCCTTGGCCCCTGCGCGACGGCCAGCGACGGCCAGGAGGCACCTGCAAGACTCCACCAGGAATCTGAAGGTGGAAGGAGAGACGCGAAAAGCTTGCTTGAAATAGAACTCGCCCAAATGGGGCAAGGTGTCTTCGAACCACCGTTCGTTCATCTGGAAAGTCCACCGTTCTCGACTGATCACGGGTAGGTTGTCGGTCGTGAGAGCGGCTATGGTGAAGGCATTGGCCTGCAGCTGCTGATCGGCGTCACTTGAAATTCTTGCCTGTGCGTTGGCATTCAGGTTCAGCTGCCTCTCATCTGAAAGGCGTTGGGCTTTCACGGAGCAAAGTGCCCCAACCACGCGCTTCCACTGTCCAACATCGCGGATGTCGCTCTCGAGCTCGTCCTCCAGAGCCGTATATTAGGAGAGTTTGGACAATAGGCGGAGCAAAGGCCGCCGCCAGCGCCGAATATTCCCCCCACGCTTAGAGCATAAACTAAATTTGTGACACAGCGTCGACCAATCAGGAGACCTCTACTCCATCTCACAAATGTCGACAGTGAAGACAAAGGCACAGGCGCGTGAGCCTAGCTCAGCGAAACGCTATTGTTTGTACGAGACCTCGTGCATAGGAGGCACTTTCCAAAGCCACGCGCTCGTGCCCATGCCTTTGTCTGCACTGCTAGAACAGCGTCCTGAGACTGGCTGAAAGAAAGCAGTGCAAAGGGTGGGGTGCGCGAGCGTCTTGAGACGCGGAGTTCCGCTCGGCACGGCTCAAATTATACTTCGTTTCACTTTACCTGCGAGCGAAGCCAAAGCTAGAAGCGCGAGACCAGCGCTTTTTGCATTTCTCCCCAGCTCGCGCGCTCGAGCAAAGCCTGAACGCACGGAGCTTCCGTGCTCGCGCTTCCAGTTTTGCCTTCGCTCGGACATAAGGTGAAACGAAGTATAGTCGTGGCACAAATTTAGAGCACGCGACCACCGCTAGGGGCTGTTTCGCGGCCTGTGGTTGGCCCGAGATGCTCGCCTATTCAAACCAATGTATGGCCAAACTCTCTCAATAAACGGCTCTGTCGTCCTCTACACACTCCATGTTGTTTCGTTGTGGCGAGTGCCGAGTGGCCGAGTGGGCTCGCGCACACCAGCTCGGAGCACGCGGAGCGAACGCTCGCGCTGCAGAACTTAGGAATCCTGGGTTCAATCCCTACCCCTGCTCGTTTTGATCTAATGACCTTTCCAAAAAGGAGCGTGTGGCCGGTGCCATTTTTAGTGTTTGTGCGTATGGCGCGTGCTTTGCTCGCTTTCCGAAGCGACGAACACGCACGTGCTGGGCTATGAAGATCGCACGCTGGACTGTGATTTGGTAAACATTGGAAAGGTCTATACTCCGTTTCACCTTATGTTGTACCGCAGACAAGGCTAGAAGCGCGAGCTCATAGCGTTGGGAGCTACTCTTACCGCACGAGAGCTTGTGCCGCCGAGATGTGCCCTAGAGCAAGGAGCTCGCGCTTGTAGCCTTTCCTGCGGTACATCATAAGGTGAAACAGAGTATAGATGAGCATCGTCCCGTCGTGCGGACGTGTATCACCGGCTTGTAATGGCTGATCGCAATGATCAAACTGGATTTAAATTTGGATTAAAGTTTGTGACTTAGCGCAACAACGTGTGGTAACATGTTTCTAATAAGACGACGAAGTTATTTATGAAAAAATCCGTATGCACTGTACTATTTTGCGTGCCCATTACTTACCCATCGTTATTGCCATCATTTTGGACTGACACTAAGTTTTCCCGTGTAGCACCAACACACTTGGGTCGCTAAACTCGTTAAACACAAAGTTGGGGCCGAAGTTCGCGGAGCGTGCTGATTGGACTCTCGCGACGATGGCGTCACGCGGGACGAGATGTCAATCATCCAAACTCTCTTGGTGCTCGAATTCCAGTGAGAATGTGAAACACAAAGTTCGAGCGAGCTTCATCGGAGCGCGCGCGAGCAACACCGTGGGGCCAGGCGATTGAACGGCTGCACTGATGACGTCGCTACCGCGTGTCCCTACATCCCTACGCCGCGTTATAATTAATAATACGCAATTGTACCTAGGCGGGCTGTAAATGCTCTGACCTTTCTCGTCGGAAGATTGTTGTTTGTGGAAGTTATTGGTGACGACAAAGTGACGTTTCACAACTTTGGGAAGGAGTTATTTGAGGCCAAAATCTTCGCTTCGGAATCAAAGCGAAGATTGAATTTCGTGATATTGTGGAGCCGTGCGCGGTGTACGCGGCTTTGGAGCTCATCTTCCGGAACTGTCAACAATGCTACCGGGGTCACCCAAGCGCCGTGTGTGGACTGACGTCGGTAGTGTTTGAGAGAAGAGGGGGCGACGAAGGATGGAGAGGGAAAACTTAAGGAAGGGAAATAAAAACAAAAGGTGCGACCAACACACACGCACACAAACATACACACACATTCCCACACACAAATGGGAGTCAGGAAGGACCGTAGAAATTGTTTGGGATTTAGGAAGAGAGAGGGAGAGAGAGGGGTGATGGTAGTGAAGAAGGGGGATATCCCTTCCCCCGAAATTTTAGAACGCAACTCTCAAGCGCCCGTTTCGGGCTTGAGCGACGTCGGCGGCGGTGCCGCCGTCTGCATAACTGCGTGTGTTGCATTATGGGACGTTTCCCCGCTAAATTTAGCGGGGAAATCGACGCCACGTTACCTCAACACCAATTCAGTTTCCCCACTAAATGGGAGGGGAGCAGGAGAGGAGGAGGGGAGGGTACGGAGGAAGGTGGAAGGGCATACTGTCCCCCCCTCCTCCTCAAGAGCTGCGCTCTAGTTCGACGCTACAGAGAACTGCAAACGTATTTCATTGTTTTTATTATAACTCTCTGAAATGCTGTGGTCAGGTGCTGGGGCGATACCCCCCCCCCCTCCCCACCCCCTTACACCTTCATGCCCCTTGCCCCCTCTTTCGACGCCACTGGGGGAGGGGGGGGGAGAATGACTCCCTCCCCGTCCTCCTGTTTCGACGACCCTACTAGAGGCGTTTTAACTGAGCGATGACGAGGAACAGCAGAGCGTGCAATTTTTGAAATAATGGTTCTAGAGATTCTGGAATTAAGACGGTTTGCGTTCCACGAACTCACAAGCGGCCATAACAGTCTTCCAAGTGAGAGGCTCGTGCCAGGGCTCGTTGTATGCAGGCGCGTTCGGTGACATCCTTTTATAGTTCATACCTTTGACGTCAGGGTCAGGATTATCAGTTGTGAACGACAAATGTGATGGTGCCTGTTCAAGTCGACGGTGACAAGTTTGGTTGTGTACGATGAAAGCTTGGTGTCTTCGCATTCTCGAAACATTACCGTCAATATTGACAACCTGACATGACTCTTATTTCCGTTAAAGAACGCATAATTAATCCCAGTTTGACTAATCTTTGAAAGTCTACCATAAAATGATTTTATCCCGCCGATGGGGGAGACAACTGCCCGGAAGCGAAATCCGTCCGAAAGTGGACAATGCTACTCGGCTGGTTGTGACCTAGCCACGTCGGGACGAAATAAATAAAAGAAACAACAGGGACGCTTTTTAGTAAAGGCTGCTTTATCGGCGGAAATAAGAATGATATCAGACTATCAACTTCGACGGTGTTGATTTTAGAATGCAATTACCCAAGCCTCCATCATAGAGACAATCAAACATGTCGGTCGCAGCTTATAATCTTTTTCGTGACGTCACACGTATGAACCACGGCTGTCTCCGCGCGCTCTTTCGTGCTGCTCTTATTCGGAGCCTAGGGAGTGATAGGGATTTTTCGCCTCTTCAATGAGAAACGTCACGAAGATACACAGATCTGCGGGTTTGTGAGAGAAGAAAACTTCGCGGCAATCTTTCGGCTCCTCCCCCCACTATGTCATAACACAAAGAAAGTTGTATTTGACGAGTTTAGCGACCTTGGAGTGTGTTTCGACGGGTTGAAGTGCACTCGCTTGTAGTGACACTAAACTAGCCCGTCTGACAGGGGTATCAGACAGTCATACTGTCAAAGCTCGGGCAAAAGTCTGCGCAGGTTCAACAAATAAGGCTGGCACTCTGCGCTTCTTCCCCCTTTAGCGTAACGAAGTCATTGCAGATATAGTAACTGGATAATTGTAACGAAAAGCTGGCGCTAGCTAATACTAAAACTAATGAAGTTAGATTACAGCTATACTTGTAATAATAGGCAATTGCAAATTAAGGCCGATCCAAACCAACTCGCAATTCGTTCTCCGGGCGAAGAAGACGGACATTTTTTTTTTTTTTCAGTGGTGTGACGTCACAGGGTGGCGTATTCCGGGTTAAAGTGGTTGAATAGGTTTCACAATAGAGGCTTTCTTTTTTCCCCTTTCTCGCTGCGGCCAACGCAACGAACAACTCCTTGAACCGCCCCCTCTCCCCTCCCCCCCCCCCCTCCTTGATTTCCAGTGGCCGTTGTTTGTGACATCACACACATTTTAATTGGCCTCCTATAGAAGACCTCCGTGATGTCATTTCAACGGCCGCTGGCCGTTGGTGCGCCGGTGCGTCGTCCGAACAAAAGCGCACACGTTGAACCCGCAACGGGCCCCGGGAGTCAGAAGCTTTCCTAGTTTCTCTGACATCAGGCCGGAATCCTGTCTGGTTGAACCGCCCTTTACGCAGAATAGTAATTAAACGAACCACTCGATATAGTTGGTCTCCAAGCGTTTTCTACGCATGAAGTGGCATATAAAATATACAAATAATGAGGCGAATTTGCTGTGAAAAGATTGAGCAGGAAGACACGCTGAAGCTCCGCGCTTACCGACTTCCAGATACTTCTTGGCTCCCGTCGCCTTGAGAAGAAGTTGGATGAGTTGGAGTTCACTCGGCTCGCCCATCATTTCTCCCATCGGTAACTTGAGAGTTTTCTTTTTTTTATGCGTAAAAAAAAAAAAAAAAAAAAAAACATGGGAGGTTGCACTGCAATACCTTTACAACCTGGCACTTTCGCGGAGGTTGGACCCCATTGCAACAAAACAACAGGAAGTATTTCAGAGCGCATCTATATATATATAGTGACTTCAAAATAACAGATCTTGGCAATCAAGGTTTAGTTGCGAAGATAAGGGGCGAATTTTTCGGAGGATCAAGACCAGGTCGTATTTTATTCCGCAGCTCGCGGAAAACCAATCGTTGCGATTTACACCCCCCCCCCCCCCCCCCAAAAAAAAAAAAAAAAGCGTGACCAGCGAATGACGAGAATGACGACGCGGGGATCACGATTTGGTGTCAAGACAAAGATGTTCCCCGAGTCACTGACACGCTCGCGTACCCAGAAACTCCGCGCACGCAGACCGCATTCAAATGACCTGTAGGTCGTCGGTTCATCTCAGCAAGTCGTAACGTTGTATTTGATGGCGTTGAGAGAAACAGGGCCCTGAAACCAAATCGTCACGACTGGCTTAGAGATACGAGCGGGCAGGTCCTAAAGCACGAGCCCGGCCCGAGCCCGTCCCGACCCCGTTCCGACGCCGTTCCAGCCCCGGCCCGACCTAACCCGATAGTCGGATCGTGCTCGAGACGAGTTCGAGCCGATTTGTACTAATGCTGGGCTTGAGGAACCGGGACCCGACCAACCCGCTTTTGCCATGTGCAAGAATGTACGTAAATTTGAGAAGCGCGAAAGGTAGCGTACGCATCGGGTGCTGCGGGTTATGACACAGATGATCTGTAGTTTTGACCGTTCGGCTGGGCCCCTGGCCCAGCCGAACGGTCAAAATTACACGCGCTGGAGCGATACCTGTGGCGACGCGCCGTGGCGCAAAACGGCCCTAATGTGGTGTTCGCCTGTCCCGTCGTGCTGCCAGTTGTAATGGCGAGGGGCACGTTGCGATATCATTGCGGCTTTCACGCTGTTGAAAAACGCTGAATATTCTTTCAGAGAGGCGAACCTCCGCAAAGGAAGGTTGTTGTGTGCCAGGTCTCCGGGGCATAGGACATAATCTAGGCAGAAGAACCTTTGTCGACAGCGAAGTGAATCTCGCAAGTGCAAGGCGGCGTCGCCTAAAAGACATCCGCCTCAATATAGACCAACACGCGGCCCTGACGTCACGCAGCTGCGGTAGCGCTGTCGACCGCACTGCGCATGCGCAGACGCTTCAGTTGACGCGAATTCGGTTTCTGCGCAAGCGCAGTGCCCACACCAAGTGTGGGCAAACGCGGGTTTGTTTGTAAACAGCGTGTCGGTCTATAAATGCTGTTTTGTAGCGTGAGCTACACTGGCCGAGGTTGAGCAGTTTCGCGTGGCTCCTGGAAAGCGGTGCTGCGCATGCGCGAGGAGCAGTGACGTCACACGACGCACAGCTGGCGCAAAAAAGTCAAATTTGGGGGTTTTACGTGCCAAACCAACGACGGGCATCTGGCACGCCCCAGCGGAGGACTGAGGATTAATTTGGACCACCTGGGGATCTTTTGACGTGTAACCGAAAGCTCGGTTACACGGCGCCTCCTCCGCAATAAGCCTCGTCAGTTTGCCGGCACCTCGGCCGGGATTCGAACCCGCCCCATGGGGATCCGTAGGCCAGCGCTCTTGCCTCGGAGCCGCCGAGGTGGCTGCACAGCTGGCGCGCCGGAGCCGCCGCCGCCGCGTGCTCCGCCGCCGCCGCGCGCGCCTCGGCGGTCTGCGCATTCCAGAGGAGTGACGTCATAGCCACGGCAGACGCACTGGCGCCGCCGCGTACCCAGCTGTGCGCCTCCGTTGCGCAGTATAGCCAAGTCTGACGCTGCACCGGAGCCGCTTGATAGCACCTCTCATTTTGTGCGCATGCGCAGAGGTATCAGGGGGGTATACATATAGCGGGGCGTTTGCCAGTGTGGTATAGCCATGGAGAAGGTAGAGCGAAATTGCTGCTCAGCGGCGCAGAAGAGCGGAGAAGCTTATTTCTTATGCTTTCGCTGGCTATTATAAGTCCGAACTAGTCGGCCAAAGTCAGGGTGCTGTAGTGTTTATTTTGGTTTTTGTTTTTTCGTGTACAGCTGCGCAGTCGCACCACACACTCACTGAACCAAGGCAAGCGCTCTTGAAAGTCGGCGTTACCGGCTGCTGTAAGCACGCCGCGGCTGTTTCAGGCCAATGAGGTCAATGAAGATACATGCACAACTCGACCACAACAGTAGGTTAAACCGTGCAAAAACCGAAGCGGTTCGTGGACACGACCAACGCTCATCTCTCTGAATGGGCTGCATAACAAAATTGAAGTTTCACTACACACTGCGCAACACAGCTTGTTGTGTTTGCGCACACGCACAGCTGTCGTCAAAGCAGTATTCTGTTGTATTACTCCCGTATTCTGTTGTATTCACTCCCGCTTGGACCATCATGGTCTGCAGTATGGTATACAAAAAAAAATTTAAAAATTGCGGTGGCTTAGCTCGGCTATGCCAGGATATACGTAGCGTGAGCTTATGCGCACAAAATGAGAGGCGCTATCAAGCGGCTCCGGTGCAGCGTCAGACTTGGCTACTGCGCAACGGAGGCGCACAGCTGGGCACGCGGCGGCGCCAGTGCGTCTGCCGCGGCTATGACGTCACTCCTCTGGAATGCGCAGACCGGCGAGGCGCGCGCGGTGGCGGCGGAGCGCGCGGCGGCGGCGGCTCCGGCGCGCCAGCTGTGCGCCGTGTGACGTCACTGCTCCTCGCGCTTGCGCAGCACGGCTCTTTGAAAGCCACGCGAAACTGCTCAACCTCGGCCAGTGTAGCTCATGCTACAAAATAAATAAACATTGGAACGGTGTGTGCGCTGAAGTGTACTTTGTGCCTGACGTTAACGTGCTCGGATTCAGATTGATTCAGCCTCGACAACATCGGTGCCTCGGTATTCGCTGTTCCCCTTCTGTAAATGACAATGATTGGCCCTTCGCGTGCTATCCAGGAAAGTAGACGCTCAGGATTTGTTCGTGGGGAAGGCTGATACTATCTGGGCATACTTTCGGTACAGTTATGTCTAGCGAATTCTGGCAGCAGGCTAGTTGCATAGTCAGCAGTCTCACCTCGACCAGCTTCTCTTGAGCAGGGTGCAGAGACAGGGAGTGCTTCCGAACATACATTGACGCCTCATCATTGACGAAGCCGCTTTTAATCGCGCGGTACATACCCTGAAAAAAAAAAAAAAAAAGTTATTATATCGTTTCAGTTGCACGTACGATCAGCGGCAGTGTAAGCTGCCCAGTTTAGTGCTATCCGAAAGAGGTCAAATACTGCTTGGGGTGCCTCCGGCATGTTAAGCTATTTATTTCTTTATTTATTTGTATATGCTGCGAGCTCAATTGAGGCCATTGCAGGAGTGTAAAATAGTGGTTAAAATAAATCAATTTTGAAGAACAAAAACAAAGTAAATATTACAATCGCACATCAAGGCAAGTTAGGTTTCCCTATTTCTAGTCTAAAGTCATCATAGGGAAGCATACGTATAGATCTATCGACACTGTACCATAGCTCAATAGTGCGAGGGAAAAAAGAATTTGTAAAACAATTAATATGAGATTAAAAGGAAACAATGTTCAAAGGATGCAACCATCTGGTGTGAGTGACATCTGTGAAATTAATGTAGTTCATGCGCTGGACGCCACCATCCCCATGAACAATTTCATTAAACATTTGCAGCCGCTCCACAGTTCGCCTCAAAGACAAAGATTCAATTCCAAACATAGTCATAGCAGACGATGATGAGAAACTTCGATCATACCTATAGTAAATAAACCTAAAAGCCTTAGCCTGGACTGAATTGAGAAGATTATTATTATTATTATTATTATTATTATTATTATTATTATTATTATTATTATTATTATTATTAATTATTATTATTATTATTATTATTATTATTATTATTAGTAGTATTATTATTATTATTATTATTATATATGGATCCCAGACAACAGATCCATACTCCCAAATTGGCCGAAAGAGAATTTTGAAAACTGTTAATTTGACCTCTTTAGGAGATCATTTCAACGTACGTTTGACATACTCTAGCTTCCTAAGCGCCATATAACATATGAAGTTAAAATATTTGTCTCATTTAAGAGGATATGGCAGCTCCCCAGGGCCCATGCATTTCCAGTAGCAACGCTTTGGTCCGACTGCTCAGCAACCACCGGACAGATTGACTTAGGGATTGTTTTGTTAGAAAGATGATACAAAATTCAATGGCGGTCGCACATTTCCCGGTTTGAGGGCTAGAGATTATCTACGGGAGCTTGAATTCCTTTAAAATGGACTTCTTTTCAACCGGCCATTCATGAGCACTTCTGTAGAAAACAGAGTAGCACTAATACATTTCTGACACAGCGTTGTGCATGGTAATTTTTTTCTCAACATATCTCCGACAAGATCTTCATTTCATGCATTTCAATAGGGAAATAGGAGGATCAAGTTTACGCTCCGGTGAAAGGCTGATAATGGTCTCCCCGATAGATTTTACTGTGTATCCCGCGGCGCCATCTGTGAACAACCATTCATAGTTACAAAATGGCAAGCAGCGCGCAAAAAAGACAAAAAAAAAAGTATAATAAACGCTTGCGATTCCTCGTTCGCCACAGGAAGGAATTTTTTTTTTTTTTTCAACCTGTATAGCAGCTTGCATGGAGAAGTGTGCACGAGGTTTCATTATACAAGCACTTGAAAAAAAAAAAAACTTCGGACAGCCCAGCACTTTTTACGGCCGAACGGTGAATTGCCCGCGATATTTAACTGTTCCATGAGCTCGCAAAGTTTGCTGGGGTTTAAAAAGAGGCATCGCGTCAAGGAATTCGATCGGGGTGGCGGAGGCAGGGCGGCAGTTCCAACACTTGATCACTGAAGCACATCTGAAGTCGTAGTAGCTTATCTTCGAGTCACGGGTGTTGATGTCATAATATGTGCACATCTGTCAGTCACGGCACTCGTGCAGCTAACCTTTTAAAAGACATCAGGTCCACCAAGGCCTGGTACACACCCCACTCGGCTTGTAAATACACGGGCGCCATGTTCTTTCGGCTCTCATCGCGTCGCCCCGCGGCGCTAAAATATCTAGCTCGGTTTGAGCCAAGCGGCGCGACATCATCCCACCGCCTGGCACCGACGCCGGCGGTGGTCCGCTCAGCGACGCGGCGCTGCTCGGTTTTTGCTCACATGCTGGCCAAGTGCTGGACCGACGGTCGCCTGCGGAAGAATAATAGGGAGTTTTAGAATAGCGCACGCTAAAGCTTTGCGTGCGCAAAGAATAGCGTCGTCGCCACTGCGCATGCTCCGAACGCAAACCAGGTTTTGCGCTTTGCGTGCGCAATTTTAGCGTGCGCTATTTCTCGGAAATAGCGTGCGTACGCAAAGGGTCTTTGCGCTCCTCTAAGGAGGATTCGTGATGAGAAGTTGGCTAAAGCCAAGACGAGCACAGTTTAAAAAAAAATGGCGGCCCGCAGGCCCATGGAAGCGGTCGCTTTGGCGGCGTCGTGAGCGCGACGTCGGCGGCATCCTCGCGACTGCGATTTTCAATACGGGACGACACTGCACTCGGTTTGGAAAACCCAGTAAGGTGGGCAACGATAGCCGGCAACTTGATGCTTGCGACGAGCGAACATTTATCGGCGAAGGTCGGTACACTCTTGCCGAGGCGACGCGACGCATGCGGCGGACACGACCGGTCGACCGCTCGCGTCGCACTTTCACGTTTAAAAAGATGTAAAATTGTTACTCCAGACCAAAAATCTTGTTTTTTCTTAAGTTGCAGCATTTCGTGTGTGAAATAAAAATCGTGAGTGTATCTTGGTGGCGTTGTAAGCGCGAGATGCTTGGGCTTTTGCGTCGCGGCGGAGAAACGCTATTCTAAAACTCTCTTGCGTCGCGTGCGCTAAAGCAAGCGCTAAATTTAGTGCTAGCGTGCGCTAAAATTGCGTACGTTATTCTAAAACTCCCTAATGCTGGACTAAGTATGACCTGTCATCAACTGTCGCCTGCAGACTAAAAATTCTTGTCTAAGTATGCCTAGCCGCCGACGGTCACCTGCGATCCAAGTATGCTGGACTAATTACACGACTTGCCGCCGATGGTCACCTGAGGACTAATGGCCCGTTCACACACTTGCAACCGCGTACGACCGAATGAGACTAGACCGGATTTTAAGCTTCTTACGACCGATTGCGCAGCTGCGGCGCTGGCCGTAAGACGCCTCGAGAGGCTTAAAAACCGCTCTTGTCTCTGTCGTTCACACACACGCAAGCGTGTAAGTGTGCTGGACTAAGTATGACTCGCCGCCGATGGTTGTCTGCGTACTAAGTATCACTCGCCGCGGACAGTCGCGTGCTACCGCGGGTGATCGTCGGCGGCAAGTCATACTTTGCCCAGCAGCTTGAGCACTCTTTCACCTCCCCCTCGTGGAGCCGAGCTAAGATGTCGGATTGCGGATCGCATGGTCCAGGGTTCGAATCCCGCTGAGCCCCTTGGCAAATCTCGCTGGTTGCGATTATAATTGTGCTTAGTGGATGATTATGTCCAAACCATTAGGATAATCATTAGGACATAATTATGATTATTAGGACATAATTATAGTTATTAGGAAATATGTGCTTTGTATGCTAGCTAATACTTCGTCGTCTACGCATGCTTTCTGTTGCCTGTTGCCAACGCAACCAATGCAGCTGTCTGAACCAGGCCTAAGGCCTGGTTCAGACAGCTGCATTGGTTGCGTTGAGAGCGACCGTAACGGCAACAACGACAAAGTCACAGGGACGAGTGTTCGCCGTGCGCAGCGGGAAACACGTGTGAGCAAGAATCGCGTCGCGTGGCCAAGCGCCGCACAGGAACCGCCAATGCCTTACCGTCCCGTGATAGCGTCAGCGACGGTTGCTATGGTTACGCTGCTTGGCGGCGCGATGCGACGCGATTTTCGCTCACGTGCGTTTAACACTTGGAGGGGCGGTGCAACAATATTCAGTTGGAATGTTTTTCACTTTACACGAGCTTACTGGCCCTAGACGCAAGGATACTCGCACGCCATTGACCAAGAAACCTCTTCGTTGCGGTGTAATTTTAAGGATAAAAGCGAGCCTTTTCATTCAATCTCTCCTGGGCGGTCGCAATACCGCCCAGTTAGGAAATTTTAATGTACCCGAGCATTGCGTGATTGTACCCGAGCATTGCGCGGGCACTCGATTTGGGCTCATAATAATCGATAGCTCGAGAAGCATTCGGGTAGTGGCCCGTGTCCAATCGCTGCTATGACAAGAATAGCCGAACCAGGTCATTGGCACTGACAGTGCTTTTTTTTAATTCCGCATCACACGCAGAGTTACGACAATGAATGCTCAAGTGTCCTGATACTACCCTGTTTACATTGTAAAAATGTTATTTAACCTATCATTCATGTTCAGGCATCTGCCCGTCTGGCCTGAGTATTGTTTACCACAGGATAGCGGAATGGCGTAAACAGCTTTTTCTGTACAATTAACAAACCAATTTCGATGCTTCTTTGTACACTTCTGAGGCCTCCCGGTAGACTGATTGACAGTTCTGCAAAGCTTAGACGACCAGTGGCGTACCAAATTGCTTTTGAGTGTGTGTGTGTGTGTGTGGGGGGGGGGGGGGGGCGGCAAACCAGCCCCCTTCCTCCTCCAGGGCCGGGGGGTGGTGCCTTTGGTATCCCTTGGGCGCCGCCGGCCAGTGTTTGCCCTGCCCAGTGGTGGCTATTTCAGGGGGGGGGGGGGGGGGGGGCAAAACAGATGCCTTGCCCCCCCACTCTGAGAACTGGGGAGGGGGGGGGGGCAAGCGCCCCCCCCCCCGGTTGGTACGCCCATGTAGACAACTTATTCAGGGCAGTGAAGACCACAGTGACGTCTACCCGCTTTCCTATTTTCTTTGCGCCATGGGAAACTCTATGTAAATACGGGACCACAGCAACTTTGTCTTCTTTTTTCTTTAGGAGCGTTCTCCACATTTGCACCTTCTTTTGCACCTTCTCGAACTTCAGTTGTAAGTTCAGCGACTGTTTGTCTCCTTTCTTACGTCCCGTCTATTTCGCTGCACGTCTTAAATAATCATGACATACCAACACACCCAAGCTTCCGATTCTGCTAAAAGTCCCTGATAAGTGCCGTCGCGGGCGTCTAGCGTGGCAATCGACGAGCACTGAAAAAGAAATAATGTGTACCGAACTATAATTGATAAGACAGCATATGCTGTCTTATCAATTCCAGCATTGTAAAATATACCATGAAAAAAAAATTGAGTATTATACTGCCGCGCGTGCAGCTAGACAAGTAGGCAGCGCGCCCGTGGCCAAATGATTATCGTGCTTGGGTCCCACGCAGAGGGCCGAGGTGCGATGCTTCGTAGCCGACACACCTTTTTGTTATTTCTATAAATATCGCGTTCTGGTGTAGTAGAGAATTCTGTTGCTTATTCAAGGTCAGAATGTTCCACGCTCCGAACCTTCTACGCCAATTGTTCCAGAAGCTCACGCGTGGCGAGCCAGAAGCTGTCGCGCCCCAGCGCTCCATCCTGCTGTTTCACCGACATCCACGCCTGCGACGCTAACCTTCTTCTACATAGTTTGTTTTGGGCACAAGTTCGCAGCATTAAATGTTTAGTTTCTCCAGTTATTCGCCGCCTCATCATTTGCCATTCGTGACAATACTTCGTTTCACCTTAAAGAAACACTGACACCTCCCTTTTTTTTCTTTTTTTTTGCCAGGCGAATTATTACGGTGTTAGAAGACTACCCAATCACTATTTTACTACAGCGTCACAAAGTAAAAAAAAAAAAACTCAACTGCTCGGAACCGAAACCTAAACTGGACTGGAAAGGAACAAGAAATATAGAGGAGAGAGTTGTCGGGGAAGTCACGCGGCTGTGCAACTTTTTTTCTTCCAATCAACGAATTCGCAGCTTTTTAGAAGTCCACAAAAAAAAAAAAAGTATCATATTTCCTTTTTTATTTTTTATATTGTGTGTGTGCCTTCCATGACCCACGACTTTGATTATCTTTGGTGGTTGTGTCTAAACCATAGAAAACGGCACGTGACTACGTACGGAGAAGAGAGTGAGCGCGACACAAACCGGCCAGCTCTCGATGGGCGGTTTTCGGACTCAAAGAAAACGAATTTCGACCCGCGAATACTTTTCTGGGTAGTTAAGCTCTCATATGTCATGTAAAAAAAAAAAAAAAAAAAAACATTTGAAAGCATAAATACCCTTTCAGTGTCCCTTTAAATGCGAATGCAGCCGACGATATGATGGAATCAATCAAAAAGCGACAAAAGCACAAGTCACTGGGCCTTCCCTGTACATGATTGGTTCAGCGATGATAAACCTCGTACAGAAACATGACTAACACTTGTTGGTGCGCTTTTCACGTTGTCTGACTGGTCCCATCAGTTCATCGGCTCCGTCAGGACGTAAGGAGAAACATTCTGCATTTTTCATCCCAGCATTTCTCAGCACTGGAGATGAATCACGCATTGCACAAGTCACTGGGCCTTCCCTGTACATGATTGGTTCAGCGATGATAAACCTCGTACAGAAACATGACTAACACTTGTTGGTGCGCTTTTCACGTTGTCTGACTGGTCCCATCAGTTCATCGGCTCCGTCAGGACGTAAGGAGAAACATTCTGCATTTTTCATCCCAGCATTTCTCAGCACTGGAGATGAATCACGCATTGCACAAGTCACTGGGCCTTCCCTGTACATGATTGGTTCAGCGATGATAAACCTCGTACAGAAACATGACTAACACTTGTTGGTGCGCTTTTCACGTTGTCTGACTGGTCCCATCAGTTCATCGGCTCCGTCAGGACGTAAGGAGAAACATTCTGCATTTTTCATCCCAGCATTTCTCAGCACTGGAGATGAATCACGCATTGCACAAGTCACTGGGCCTTCCCTGTACATGATTGGTTCAGCGATGATAAACCTCGTACAGAAACATGACTAACACTTGTTGGTGCGCTTTTCACGTTGTCTGACTGGTCCCATCAGTTCATCGGCTCCGTCAGGACGTAAGGAGAAACATTCTGCATTTTTCATCCCAGCATTTCTCAGCACTGGAGATGAATCACGCATTGCACAAGTCACTGGGCCTTCCCTGTACATGATTGGTTCAGCGATGATAAACCTCGTACAGAAACATGACTAACACTTGTTGGTGCGCTTTTCACGTTGTCTGACTGGTCCCATCAGTTCATCGGCTCCGTCAGGACGTAAGGAGAAACATTCTGCATTTTTCATCCCAGCATTTCTCAGCACTGGAGATGAATCACGCATTGCACAAGTCACTGGGCCTTCCCTGTACATGATTGGTTCAGCGATGATAAACCTCGTACAGAAACATGACTAACACTTGTTGGTGCGCTTTTCACGTTGTCTGACTGGTCCCATCAGTTCATCGGCTCCGTCAGGACGTAAGGAGAAACATTCTGCATTTTTCATCCCAGCATTTCTCAGCACTGGAGATGAATCACGCATTGCGAGCAATGCATGCTTTAATTGTATCACATACGTACGTAGAGTCGTACGGCATGTACGACCGACTGCTATAGATTTCTACGTCGCTTATAACCCGGGCGAAAAACGCTGAGTCACTGAGCTGTGGACGCATGCGCAGCGTCTGATATCCCGCACAAAAGAGCAACAGCGCCTGCTCCGAAGGCGCTCCACAGCCCAGTAGACAAAGATGGCAGCGCGCAGAAGGCAATTTTTGCAAAGGTCTATAATGCAAATATATTGATTATCACGCCGCCATTTGTTTTTACACCGCGCTTCTCCGTGCACTTCTGTGGCTCACGTGTGTATATACCAGAGCGCTCGGCGATATCGCGTCGATCGAACTTCGCCGGTGTAGCAGCAGATAACTGAAGAGACTCAAATAGCAGCAGATGCCTCGACACTCTCTAGATTGAGCTTGATACGCCTCTCTGAAGAGCTCGTACAGTATATAGCGAAGAAAATAAGAAAAAACACTTACTCCACAAAGCACGCTTTCTGGGCACACGAGACAGATCCTACCACTCTACAACTAAACACGAACCAGCAGAGTCAGAACATGCAAAACATATCCCGTATGGGTGTTACGAGTCGATGAGTGCATGAACGTGTTGCATGACGTACATACAATAGCCGGTTTCCTCCGCATTTGGCTTTGGCGGAAACGGAAGCGCGTCACACGAGAACGTGAGGGGAGGCGTCGATGATCCTAAATATTGCGCTGGTACGAGAAAGTGAAGGAACAAGTGATCGGAAAACGGCAAGGGTGAAAGTGAAGTTCACAGTTTTGAGGTAGGCGCGTTGCAAAGTTCAGTGCAAAAACTTCAGAAATAATTGAACGTCGAGAAAGGAAAGAGGAAATATTTACCTGAGTGCACGCGCCACAATTTTTATCAGGGGAGGCCAACTCCTCCCACTGTACACCTTCCTAGATATAGCGAACAAGGTCTACGATTACACTATCGCTTCCCATGCCGCCGAGCGACCCCAATTCTTTTATCTTGCTCCACGACGCATCCCGGACGGCGCGGCTTGTGTTTGGAGATTTGTGTTTGTCCTTTGTCCCCCTTGTTCCTCTACTCCACGGGTTATTTACGTCGTGCAAAAGGTCAGTTTGCCGGTTTCATAATGCTTGAATTCCACTCATTCGAGAATTGATCAGTCATCGATCTTTTCTATCAGTACCACATGCTTCTGGGCGGTAGGTTGCGGGCCCTATAGTCTAAATTAGGGCGTCTCAATGTACTTGTCTAAAATATTCAGTCCAGCAAGTTCACGTGGTCCGTAGCCTAGGTCCTTCTGATACCCATAAAAATTCGTCAACGTTTTTGTACTATGTTGTCCAAGCTGGGTCGATAGGCTCGTGAAACACAAAGCTGTGGCCGAAGTTCGCGGACAGTGCTGATTGAACTCTTGCGACGATGGAGTCACGCAGGAAGAGATGTCATTCATTCAAACTCTCTCGGTGCTCGAATTCCAGCAAGATTGTAGAGCACAAAGTCGTAGCGCGCATCATCGGAGCGCGCGCGAGCAACACCGTGGGGCCAGCCGATTGAACGGCTGCACTGATGATGTCGCACCCGAGGGTCCTACATCCTTATGCAGCGGTGTTCAATGAATGCTGTCTAGATTGTCCCTAGCGGGCTGTCAACTCTGGACTTTCTCGTCGCTAGACTCGTCGTTTGTGGAAGTTATCGGCGACGACAAAGTGACGTTTCTCAACTTTGGGAAGGAGTTATTTAAGGCCAAAATCTTTCCTTACGAATCGAGGGGAAGATTAATCTTTTTGATATTGTGGAGCCGTGAGCGGTGTACAAACGCGATACACTGAAATACGAACAACGGAACGCGTGGCTTTCTCCACATGGTGCAGCCTGGCGACGGGCTAGGGAAGATTGCGCATGCGCAGTAAGACCACAGATACTAGGATTCGCGTCCAACTATGATATGCCTTGACGTGGCCTTATGCTATCGCCCGGTGTGTGAGCGCTTTAAGGCCGGTTCACACATACAGCGGAGCGCTCAGTTAGCGCTTTATGAGCGCTGGAAGCAGCGCTCATGTGGCACCGACTTGCGCGTGACGTAGCGCTGGGTTAGCGCTTCAGAAGCACTCCTGTAGGCGCTCGGTTAGCGCTTCAGCAGAGCAGTGTAAGCGCTCTCACGCTCCTTGTGCCGTGCTTGCTGCTGCGGAACAGCGCGTGCACAGCGATTCCTTTTGTTGTAGTTTTTCCTTTGGCATTGAAAGAAGAGGAAGTTATGGCGCGTTCACACTGGAAGCGGATCCGCAAACGCGAAGCGCATCCGCGCGTTTTCAACCGCAAAGCGGCTAGGATCGAGCGGTTGGAGCGCTTTTTTCCCAACCGCTTCGGGACCGATTTCTCCCAACCGCTTTCACGAACCGCAAAGCGGCAACCAATCACAACGCTACGCTGACGTGACGTCAGTGACTTTCGAAACAAGATGGCACCTGTCGCTGGTGAGGCGTCCAAGGCGCTGTAGTCCTAGCGTTACAGCAGACAAATCAACGGAGAAACGGGATGTTCACGTCCGTCACTTGAATCCGCCGCGAAAAGAATTGACTCGTAATTTTAACGGGCTTCGCACCGGTGATTTGGTTCGGGTAAGTTCGTTTATTATTCCGGGTGCCACAGCCCGAAGCTTGCTGCCCTGCCCGTAGAACGTCGGAACCCACCCCTGATCGACCGAAATGCCAGCTTTTGTACCCACTAACGCAGTCGCGTGAACTTTTGAAAGCTTTCGACACCGTGCATGACCACCACGAAGGCCGATAGAGACGTCGTGAGCCTGATTGCGTAGCCAACGCACGGCCGCGGAGCGGGCAGGATACCTGCGCTAGCTCGATCTGTAAAGTTTACTGCTAACAAAACAAATAAAGGGAACCTACTCAAGGAATAAAGTGTACGTGCGTACCAGACGTTGCGGAGGTAATCCATACGGTGTTTATTTGAGCTTAATGTCAAAAGAACAGTAGACTCGATCGACGCGCGAGAGACGAGAGGAGAGTAGGGTGACCACCTTCCGGCAGGTGAAATGCGGGACACCCTGAACAGGGGGGGGGGGGGGGGGGGAGTAAAAGGAAGACGGTATTTTCATAACTCAAGAAAAAAAGGTATTAAAAAAATTCACCATCACGTACACCCCCGATATCCTGTGCTCTCGAAAGCAAATTATACACCTGAAAATTGTGTGGCGTCAATTAAGCTAAAATAATTTTCATTCACAGGTGATGTGCTTTGGTGGAATGACTGTGTGAGATGTTGCATGCGTTACAAAAACACACACACACACAGACACACACACACACACACATATATATATATATATATTGCCTGAAACGCTTTTTTAGAACAAGGGTGCCAGCGTCTGCGCTTGCCGTGGAAGAGGTGAAATAATGTACGCGAGCTGTTCTGTAGGGGTGAAGTAAGCACACGAGAACGAGCCTGGGCGGCGGCAGTGGGGAGGCGAGGGAGCGTGTCCGCACAGCCTGACCACGTGAATATTTTGGGACGGCGGCTGCCGGTGTGATGAAACAACTGGGAGAGTGACAGCCGGGCCTCTGTTCGCAGAGTGGGGTTTTGCGTTCATATATGAGCATGTTTTGCCAGGAAGAAGCAATAAAACTACCGCTGTAAAAAAAGGGGGGGACTGTAGTGCATGGAATGCCGGCGATCGGTGCTCGAACGAAAAGACTGCGCGAGTAGCAGGTGACGCTCAGGCTCGCTCTGATTGGGTGGAGACTGTGGTTAGAAACAAAGCAGCAAGCCTTCGCTTCTGCCCACTATTCTTCCAATGAGAGCTCGGATGCTTTGACGCCACAACACGCATTCCCATCCTCCTCTCTCTTTTTCGCAACTTATAATAATAACAATAATAATAATAAATTGTTTTATTTTTCTCGTGCCCACAAACAACCTCTCGGTTTACAGTGTAGTGCTCTAAACATACATGGAGTAAAACCTAAATGTACAAGAAACAACGAAGTTAAATCAATAAAAGTCATGCAACATTATCATAATGCCTAAATTCATTATTGATTAGTTCGCAGACATCCAGTCTCGTAGATTTAATCTAAACTCATGAGTGGATAAAAGATACCTTATTATATCAGATCCTGTTTTTTTATGCCCTAACCTCTTTAAAAAGATATGGCTCAGCAATACATTAACTGCCACTAAGGTGAGTGCCGCTCGTTCCTTTCAAGTGATACCTTCAAGCTTCGCTTCTTTCAATTGAGGGTTTTGCTGACTCCTTAGCCTACCACAGTGTAACCGAGGATGAGGTGATGTGCTCGATACGGAAGCTCAAACCAAAACTTTCAACTGGCTGTGATGACATTCCCAATTTTATTATCAAAGGATGTGCTGAAATATTTATACCTATCCTGACACATATATTTAATCTGTCCTTACAGTATGGGGTTTATCCTTCTCGGTGGAAAGTTTCAGTCGTAATACCAGTCTTCAAGTCAGGAAATCCTTGTAATGTCAATAATTTCCGCCCTGTGTCTCTTCTTTGTGGCTTCTCAAAGGTTTTTGAGATGGTGGTGTATGAACGCTTGTACTCATATTTTAAACAAAAAATTTCACCTTTGCAACACGGATTCCTCAGGGGCAGATCAGTGGAGACGAACCTAGCTACTTTCCTCGGTCATAGTGGTCCTGGAGTATGCAACCGTGGTCAGGTGGACACAGTCTACTTTGACATGACCAAGGCCTTTGATAAGGTTGACCACCAGATACTTTTGTTGAAATTAAAAGAATACGGACTATGCGCCTTGTATTGCGCATGGTTTGAAAGTTACCTTTCAAATCGCCAAAACTTTCTTAGATTTTTAAATTGTGTGTCGGAGACATTTGCACCTTTATCTGGCGTACCCCAAGGTTCTAACCTTGGACCACTCCTGTTTTTGATATATGTTAACGATCTACCATCTTCCATCAGAAACTCGAAAGTGCTAATGTTCGCCGATGACTTTAAGCTTTTCCGTGTGGTTGACAATGTAAATGACTGTATTCAGATACAAAATGACATCCACTCCGTTCAACATTGGTGCATAAAAAATAGGCTTCAACTGAATCCAAAAAAGACTGTAGTAATGTCCCTTACTAGGAAGAAGGGGAGCATAGTCTTCGACTACACTATATTTGAAGAGCAAGTGCTGCGGGTTCTCTATGTACGGGATCTTGGTGTCTTTGTGGACTCGAGATTGGATTTTTTCCTCCACGTCTCTCGCATTGCTGGTCAAGGACTTCGCCAACTGGGTGTAATTTCGCGGCTGACGAAAACATTTCGTCGCTCTGAGTGTCGTTTATGTCTGCATTGTGCTTTGGTTAGATCACGCCTCGAGTTCGCGTCTGTGGTTTGGAACTCTGTAACAATGTTACATATTAATCTTATTGAAAACGTGCAGCGTAAGTTTATAAGAATTTTATACGACCGATATATTGGCCGCCGCCGTTTCTACAATTACCATTCCCTGCTCACTGACCTCGGTCTAGTGCCTCTGCACGATAGACGAATTGCAAAAGACATGCATTTCCTGCGTCAAATTGTGCATGGTTCTCTTGATTGTGCCCAGCTGCTGATGTCGCTGAGGTTCCGAGTACCGTCAGGGAGGACATCAAAGTGTAAAGATACGTTTTATCCTGATGTGCGGGCCACTTGCCCAATGACGCGTCTGCAACAGACTCACGATGCCTTTTTTGGTGAAACAGACATTTTCGCCTGATTGTGTTTTTATGCCATACTTTTATGTATCTCTGTACAGGACAGTGCACTGCTGCTCAGGCCACTTGGCTGTTTGCAGGCACGCAAATAAACCCCATCTATCTATCATCTATCTATCTATCTGTACTAACGGGCTCTTACACAAAATTAGAACCTTATATTGTTGTTTTTTCGACCCCTGTGAGTTGCAGGTTTTTTGTCTTGTGTGGCCGTCTTTAATAAAAAAAGCTTTCCACAACAACCCTTTCGCATGACACAGTACGATTTGCAAATAATTACAATAGTTTATTTTCAACTTTTGGCGAGCAATTTTCGCTCGCAATATTTTGCCATCAAGCGGAGAGGCACAACGGCACATACCCGGCTTTCTCCTGCAAGAACGACGGTCGCTTCCCGCATTGCTTGTATAGAAAATGGCATACCATCATATTCACATGTTATCCTCGAATTTTTTTTTCTTTTTTTGCTTTTAAGCTTTTACAGCTGGCGAAGTCTTCTCAAAGCGCCTCATCGTTTTCTCTCCTACCTCTTCTGTTTTCATTTTTGTCGTTGCTTATTTCTTTCACATTTGCGTTGTATAGACCGCGGTGCTCGCGGCGCACGTGTTTGACAGTCGGCCACCTAGGCTAACTGTTTTCGGCCTTGGAACGCTTTATTCACTCTTTGTAAAGGTAAATCAGTCTTATACTCCGTTTCATGTTAAGTCTGACTGGAGCGAACGCAGGGATCAGATTGAGCAAATCAAGCCTCGCCGAATGTGCATCATAATGGCGCTCGTCGTCTTTGCGCGTTTTCTATACTCGGCTGAACCCATCACTCACATTGAATATGACGTGATCTTAAGCTTTTTGCACGTGATTGGTTCAGCAGGTAATTGAAAACGCACGGTGGCGATGCACTTTTGGCGATGACCGATTGGCTTCCTTAAATCGTAGTGTTGTCTGCGCTTGGACTTAATGTGAAGCAATCAGTGGCATCAGTAAGAATGCAATTATTCTTGAAAACGAGGAAAACAAAAAAAAATCAAAAGATGCACGTGACGCGCAGACAATGGAACGACACCGGTAGATCGCCTGATGCTACACAATTCCGGACGTTAATAAATGCCTATAGAATATGGCGCCCAGGCAGGCCCATATCGCCGTCACGACAACCAGAGTCATGGACACGATCGCCACGCCTGAGAGGACTTCGCAGGGATATGTATATGGTTCTTTGTGAGGAATGTTCTTGTTCCACATACACCGTGTTTGTAATTTTTATGTCCTCCTCATTTACCCATCCTGATCTTCAGAAAATTCTTATATATACTTATATCTGTGCAAAGAAGTCACATAGAGTTTTAATACACCATCTAGCAATCATAAAGTTTACTACACGTATTTGGATATGCTGACCTTCAACGTGTCCTGGAAGCGTTTTAGGCAAAGTTTCGCAGGATTCGTTGGCGTTGTTTTCTTTTTTTTTTTTAACTTTCTATGTCGGGTTCGGCGTTCTTGGAGGAGCTTTCGCGGGGTCATCGCGGCCGAGGTGGGAGAGCCTCCCCCGCGGTCGTTAAGAAACGTCTCGGGTTTCGGTGCGGAGAGAGCCCGCGCTTTGAGCTGCGTGCGGCTTTTAACCGAGTGTTCCTGTGTATAGAGGGTTTCGCCGCTTAGTATAAAATTTCCGCTTTTTATCCGATGTAATAATTTAGCTGTTGGCGCCAGCCAGACTGCGGAAAATGCAGAGGACGATTCTACAAGAAATTTGGATTTGGCCGTTGGAGCGCCAGGTTGACAGCTCGCCGACCATTGGGCACAGTGTACCACGTGGGAGTGGTGAAATTTAAGGGATTGGTCGGGTCCCTGAGGGGAAAGGAGAGCTCCTACGAGCCTACAAAAGGAGTGCGGAGAGGATTCTCGGGATTTGGCCTCGATTCGATTTTGGGAGACTGGGGACAAAAGTACGGGGTTTTAATTTTGGAATTTTAACTCATGATTGTTGAGTTGTTTTGTTTCATAATAAACGTGGTCACACTGGCCACAGTAAAGTCAACCAACGTCGCAATGTGTTCAGCGGGATCGAACAACTTTTAGTTTTTTTTTTTTTTTTTTATCAACTTCCCGGGGGCTGCTGTCATCGGGCGAGCACCATCATCGGTCGTCACCATCCGGACCAGGACGCCCACACCACGAGGTCCAGAGGAAGTTGACTACCACCGTACAAGAAGCGCTAAAAAGGCGCTACTCAAGCGCTAATCGCGCGCTATATTAGAACTAAGTCACGCGATAGAAAGCGCCACATGAGCGCTCCTTGGAGCGCTCACGTAGCGCTAACTTAGCGCTCCGCTGTATGTGTAAACAGGCCTTTTCCTGGTACGCCGCGGCGCTAGGGGCCCGTGCGCGCCGCCGTTATCTCAGCTCCCGGTTGCGTGGTGCGGCTGCGGCGCGCCGTGACAAAGCACTCACGCGCCGAGCTAAAGCGCTGGCACACCCAGCGAGGGTCGAGGCATACCATAGTAGTATGGCAGCCACCATAATAAAAGGACGCGAATCCTCGTATCTCTGGTCTTAGTGCGCATGCGCAACCTTCCCTAGCCCGTCGCCAGGCTGCGCAGCATATACAGAAAGAGGGATGCCGCGAACCACCCTAGGTTCGAATTCGAAAGGTTTCGATATTTTCGAGCCGAACTGATGTTCGAATTCGAAAGGTTCCAATATTTTCGACCGTACGGAGATTCGAATTCGAAAAATTCGCAACTTTCAAAAATCGTGGAGTTTCGAATTCGAAAAGTTCGAAGCTTTCACGGTTTCTGAAAGTTCGGGTTCAATTATTTCGAATATTGTTTTACTTGAGGTTCAAGAAATTCGAAGATTTCGAACTTTCCTAACTTGAAATTCGAGAGAATCGAATGTTTCGAATTTCTTTGGATCTGAAATTCGAAAAATTCGAACGTTTCGAATTTCTATAGACAAAGGTCGACAAATTCGAAGATTTCGAATTTTTTTCTACATGAAGTTCGAAAAGTTCGAAGGTTTCGATTCTCTTTTAGGGCTAAATGCGAAAAAAAAAAAACTTAGGTTTCGAATTTCTTTCAAGTCCAAGTGCGCAAAGTTCGAAGTCCGGTTTTCATGTTCCGCCACAGTTTCAGTTTCATATAACGTTTTCACGCCTCACTGGTTTTCACGAAATCAGGTTTAGAAAAGTTCGGGTGTGATATTTAGACTGCGCGAAGTTGGTCAGGCAATTAAATGAGACGACGAGTGTCCCGGATGTGCTGGATATTTTGCCAGTGCAGAGTGACGTGTGCAGATCAGTAATTGTGACCGACAGCCCGGGGGAGGGGGGGGGGGGGGTCTTTAACGTGCATCACGCAGTAGTGATCACACGAACGCACTGTTCAACGATACTCATCCAGTTCGAAACGGCCAGGGGCAGGCAGGTGGTTGAGGCTCAGAAAAACCTTGAACCGATCTGGCAAACTGCCTCCCTACCCCCTTGCACGCTGGTAGTAATCCGCTCGAACGCCGCCCGAGTGACGCTGGCATATAGTAAGTTTAGTTTCTACATGATGCAAAATCCTGATACTGGGAATGAAATTTGAAAGAAAAAGTGTAAGAGAGAAAAAAGGGGACAGGACAACGTCTCAAACTCAGCTCAGGACAACGTCTCAAACTCAACTCAGCTGAAAACTCAGCTCAGGACAACGTGTCTCAAACTTAACTCAGCTGAGTTTGGGACGTTGTCCTGTCCCCTTTTTTTCTTTCTTCTTACACTATTTCTTTCGAATTTCATTCCCAGTCTCGAGATTTTGCTTCATGATCAACATACACCAGCTCGCCTGCACCTTGACCATTTTTAGTTCGTAATTGCTTTGGAGGTTTATTTTCCGAGAGGGAAAAAACGCCGAGCAAAAATCACAGAAGCTGACACAACTTGAGGTCGAGGAGCGTTCTACCATACAAGTAGCGTCGGAAGAGGAAAAACGGGGGGGAAAGTGTGTGTGTGTGTGTGTGTGTGTGGGGGGGGGGGGGCTCCAGTCTCCCCCCCCCCCCCCAGATATTTCGGACTGTTAAAGAAAACAATACGGGGAAAGAGGGCATGGTCGAGCTTATTCTAATCTGAAATTATTTATGCATATGTATAGCTACTGTCGCTCTTCACTGCATAAAAAATTGCGTAGATGGTCATTGTTAGAAACTCGTTGTCAGAAGGCACTACTCGTCACATGCTCGGTGGTTCGGAAGTTCAAAGCTATGTCTTTTCGACCTAAATAACTGTACCATTGGTAAAAAATAATAAATAAATAAACATAACAATAAATGCAAAAAAATAAAAAGCTGGAGAAAAAAAACTATCAAGAATCCGCCGGAAGTGTTGTATTCTTGCATATTCAGAGGCCCAGAACTACGAAAAAAGTTTTTCCTACCAAAATGTGTACAGGCTAAAAGAAACACATCCCAAAAACGTAAAATGAAAAAAAAAAAAATTAATAACTTTTTTTTTTTTTGTTTAGGACGTGCCGATTTTGAGCAATATTACAAATCTTTTTCCCTGAGTTAATTTATTCCTCAACGGGAAAAGAACAATATATAAATTAATTTGTATTCTGCATATGGTAATGATATGTATTGTCTGTGGTGTTAATTTAAATGCGATACCTCAAACAATTTTGACGAGAAAAATTACCAAGTTTAGGGCATAATTGCCCGTAGATACATGTTTGGATATTTCTTCGAAATTCGTCTTGAACAACAATATTCATATCTTAAGACTACACTTACCTAGGCTATACATAGATCATTCTTAAAAAGTTTAACATCTCTATTATAAATATCTTCGGCTGCCATGCATGCCAGATGATTGAAATAAACGGCATTGTCTTTCGCAAGGAATGCGGCACCGCATGTAAAAATGAGAGAAAACAAAATTACGAATGTACCTCACTGCTTGAATCCAAATGAAACCGCCCGCCCGTCTTTCGAAGTTCGACGAGCTTCGAACTTTTACCCTAAAAATTCGAAGTTTGTCGAACTTTTGACTTTTCAGGAACCGAAAGTTCGACAATTCTCGAATTGTTTAGATTAATAAGTTCGAAAGTTCGAAAATTATCGCATTTCTTAGCGTAGGAAGGTCGAAAGTTCGAAAAGCTTCGAACTTTTTAGTGCAAGAAAATCGAAAGTTCGAAAATCATAGAATTTTTTAGTCTATCAAGTTCGAAAGTTCGACAAGCATCGAATTTCGCAGCGTAATAAGTTCGAAATTTCGAAAAGCGTCGAACTTCTTAGTTTAACAAGTTCGAAAATTCAACTTCCGTCGATTTTCTCAATAAGGAAAGTTCGAAAATTGGAAATCTTTCGAACCTATCGAACCGCTTGATTCGATCATCGAACCTTGGGTTCGACAAAAGTTCGCGGCATCCCTAACAGAAAGTCACGCGCTCCGTTGTTCGTATTTCAATGTCTCGCAATTTACGTGGCTTTAGTGCACGACTCCATAGCTCCCTCATCATGTACTTGTATCAACTCCATAGAATGCGAGGGGGATCGGTGACCGAGTGGGCTAGCGCACACCAGCTCGGAGCACGTGGAGCGAAAGCTCGCGCTGCAGAACCCAGGGATCTTGGGTTGAATCCCCACCCCGGCCCGTTTCGATCTGGATGAGCATCGTACCGGCGTGCGGTCGTGTACCACTACTGCGTGGTGCACGTTAAAGACCCCAGGCTAGCGGCTGTACTGCACTGGCTAAATTGCTCATCTACAGCGAGTGACTCGTTGCAACTTTAAAAATGGCTGACCAAATATACGCTGTATAAATATCCACACAACCCCAATTATTATTCCATAGAATGCGCCGACGTAAGATGTTGCGCCCTCTCTGTGCCGCCTGTCGAAGGTGCATTTGATGAAAAAACGGTTAAAGTGCAGGCGAGCTGGTGTAAGTTATACATGATGATTGAAAACCTGAGACTGGTTTTCAATCATCATGTGCGCTTGATGTTCGTCAGAGTAGTCTGGTGCTTTGGTGAGTGAATCCCAGGTATCTATACTTTGCTATCATCATGACGTCTTTTGTCTGCAGTCTCAGTACTTTGCTGTCAGCGCAGTGCCCGGAGAATCGCACCACTGCTGACTTCTGGACATTGAAATCGAGTTCCAGCATTGACTGTCGTTGCACGCAAATGTTTGCTAGCCCGTACGAAAATGTCAGATCGGAGCGGTTCCAGTTCGGATCCACGCGGTTCTAACTTGTCGG